>CM053789.1:520451967-521051967 GCA_028749045.1 Cupressus sempervirens
CGTACATATATGTATGTATACATATATGTACGTACATATATGTAGGTACATATATGTATGTATACATATATGTACGTACACGTACATATATGTAGGTACATATATGTATGTATACATATATGTACGTACATATATGTACATACATATATGTACCTACATATATGTACGTACATATATGTATACATACATATATGTACGTACATATATGTATATATATATACATATACATATATGTATATGTATGTATATATACATATACATATATACATATATGTATATATGTATATGTATATATACATACATATACATATATGTATATGTATATATACATACATATACATATATGTATATGTATATATATATATATATATCAAGATCAAATCTAAGGTATGAATGCATTGTATCCGCTCTGAATTTATCTATTTGTTCCTTATAAGAAAATTCATTCGTAACATTTAAACCCTAGCCCAATACATTTCTCGGATCTACTGAAGAGAGTTATATGCATGTGGTGTCTTAATTTCCATACAAAAAATTAAATATTCACAATTGGAAATGCATACAACTGAAACATTCATTTCAAGAATCCCTTAGAAAGAATTTAGAAAACACGAAGAAGACAGGAAGTGCAAGAATCAAAATATCATATACAAAATCACGAGTGTCTACTTGGACACTGATGCCAATTCACTTCTCCTCAGAATCTGCAGAGCAAGCTCCTTCCTTCTCCAACATAATGGTAAAAGCACGAGCCTCTCATCTAAGAGGTCTTGGGTCCAAATCTACTTGAACTTAACACAAAATAATAATTAATTTCAACCAATAATATTAAATAAATAAATAACATAGACTTCGGTCCATTACCTATTAAGAAAAAACTTTAAGTCATATTAAATATTTAATTCACATATAATATAAGACTGATTCAATTAATAAATTCATTTATAAAAAAAATAAATTTAGTTTCTAAATAATATAATATAATTAAATTTTACACCAATTAAACTAAATTATAAATAAAATTACACATAGAATAAATAGAAATCAATTAATCACTTAACTTTCAATTAAAATACTAAATAATTTTTTAAAGTAAATATAGAGAGAGGGGTTTACATGGCCGCCACTCCCATTTTCTCCTTATTTATAAGGTTAGAGATTAATAATGAAATTTAGGAGGGAGTTGGGGTCAACACACTAAAGAATTGGGCCTGCAATTTCTTAAGTCATACCTTTTAATATAATTTCATATTATTATTTTTAATTATTTTTTTTCTAATAGATAAATTAAATTTCTTTTATTTATTTATTTAGGTGTATATTTTTTGGAAACAAATAATTATTATATATATTTTTCCAAAATGACTTCTCATAAATAAATACTATTTAATTTATATATTTCCTTGTTATAATTTGTCTAAAACAAATAATAATTTTTCTCTTTTCAAATAAATAATGACTTATATATTTATTTAATTTTTTAATAAATGTATACAAATATTTTCTTAAAATAGGTATTTGTACTTTCTAAACTTTAATTGCATAATAATACTCAAATTGATATGTGATCTTAAATTTGGTTTAAATTCAATTATTTTATCTAGATTTTTATTCGAACCATATTTGAATAAATTTTTACAATACTCAATTGCTTGCATGAAAAAAATTCTTGAAGCAAGGCCTAGGATTTTAAAGACCTAAAGTTTTTATAACTTTGATTCAAATCTAGTTTTCTCTAAAATGAATTCTACACAAGAATATAGTAAATATCCTTCTTCTAATTTCTCAAAAATATTATAACCTAGAAGTAATTTTTTCTTTTAAATCTCACAAACAAAACCATTCATAAATTTTACCAATCACTGCAACACAATCTAACAGACATGAACAAGACAATCATTTTAAAGGAAAGGTCTGCAAGGTTCTCAAACCCTACCTCAAATCCACCAACAAAATTTCCAAGATAACGTAAGCCCAAAATATGTGCAAGCTTGAATTTACTCTTTGACTTTAATGTTGAATCACCATAAACCTGTTTAGCGACTCTCAAAGAGGTTGCTTAAAACTTATGTCTAAACATGTTAATTATCATTCTCCTTCGTGGCTTCCCTAACTGTCTCCCTCTAAAAGATCAAAATAACAATAATAAAGGAAACCTAGCCTTCTAGGGTTTCTAGCATGCAAACCTATAAGGAAACTCAACTTAAAATTAAATAGTTTAATTTATTAAATCTTACATGCACATTGAAAGCACTTTTTAAATTAAAATATTATTTTCTTTTCTTTTATCCACTTTATTTAATTGTGCAAAGCACTTTTAAAAGCACAATTTATTATTTTAATTAATAATAATGATTAAAGCCCACTATGGATGTAAAACTCTAAATCTAGCATTATTAATTCAATAATTATAGTAAGTCAATATTCACTCTTTAATATTTTAATTCTCTTTATCCAATTTTATAAATTAGACTTTAAATCAAATATTTTAAATTAAAGCACATATCTAATTAATTAAATATCATCATATTTTAATAATGTCTTCGCAATATCATACGATTAATCTAAGTTTCATAATTTATCTCATTTACCAAGTAAATCAAATAGTCAAATCCACATAAAAGCAACATAACCAAACCTGGTTGAAGTCAAAATCAAACAACACATGTAAATAAAAAATCATGCAAATTTTCAAAAGGGTAAGTAGTCATGTAGTGCTTGCCCTAGTTTACATTTTTCTAGTTACATTGTTGCTATCATTGCCAAACTCTGTTAGGCCTGTTTTATGTTGATGGTTAGTGGCATTGTTTTGAGACTATCAGATATTGTGTTACAGACTTAGTTGATATATGATGAGATTACTTAGACTCTACATTTCATGTATGCATGATGATTATTACATTATTCTCAATTATTGATGATGTTTAGCTAATTGGATTATTATATCTGTTGTCTTATGGATACTTACCCCATACCGCATGTGTATGTTGTGCGTGTTTGTTTCTCTTTATGTTTGGCATTTCTGATGTGGTTAAGGAAGGGAGTCGTAGTCACCTGCTAGTCGAAATCTACACGATGAACCACTTCCTACCATTGCCTATTTAACTTAGCATATATATATATATATATATATATATATATATATATATATATATATATATATATATATATATATATATATATATATATATATATATATATATATATATATATATATATATATATATAGTATGTACATGCATGGATTTTATGTAGGTTGCAGGTACCGGGTATCGACTTCCCTGAATTGCCAGGATGAGCGTACCCTATTGCACTATCTCAATGGTAAGAGAGGGGAGATAAATTCTCAAGTCCAAATCCTAAACACTTAAACCATTTGTTCTAAAGACGTAGGACAAGTATCTGAGATGTTTTACTTATCGAATGCGTCGGATGACGTAGTTCGTGATTTTAACCCCTTAGACTGATTTTGTATGGATTGTTCTATGATGAGTTTTCATATTTTATTTTGGAGGTCTTTAGTGAATTTTCTATTAATTAAGTCTAAAATTAAAAGATTTAATTATTTTGGGAAAAATTAATATAATGTTATGATATTTTGATATTTTGATTTTAATTAATTAAATTGGAAATTAATTGAGTAAAATAATTAAATAAAAGAAATTAATAATTAATAATAATAAAAATAATAATAATAAATAATAATAATAATAATAATAATGATAAAAGAATTAAAATAAAAGTTATGTCTACCTAGGAGTAAGCGCACCTCTTGAATGCACGTGTGTCTACAACACAGGAGTTAGGGCACAATTAAGCACATGGTGTCTACAACCTTGTGACTCATCTAGAAGGTTGGAATAGGCTTGTGCTTAGTTGTCAATGCTTATCTTATCTTCTGGTTGGTTCTAGAGACATTCTAGGTGCTTCTTGAATCTTCTTTAAATTCTCAAGGTTTGTCCATCACATAGATTTAATACATTCCCCATTAGAGTCACTATTTTGTTGGTGTTTGAAAACATTGTAGGTTTCCAATTACCCCGATGAGAATATGACACATCTAGGGGTAGCTAACTCCCATCTTCAACACAACATTTCAGACACTGGGCCAACTATAAGGCTTGACCCTTCTTCACTTCAGGCTCTACAAGACCTAGGTGGGTGGACCTTGAGGTTCTGATGTATGGTACCAGTGCAATTTAAACATAGATCTGAACCTAATTACTACAGATGAAAACCCCTATATCTCCTAATAACTCATGTAATAACACAAATCTACAGTAGCAAATTGAAAATCTATGACATTCATAAGCCAAGTGAGGGCATTCTATTGTAGCTCTTCAACACAAAAGGGGAAAAGCATTTGATTAATGATGTTAATTCAACAAAACCTCAGATATTTAGCAACATAAACAAGTAATCCTATAATTGATCATTGCCTTAACCATTGGGCAATTCCATGAATCAAATACATACATATGGATATCTGATACTTATTTATATATTCAAATATCTTATCTATCCATTCACCTTATGAACAAACATCCACGTTCAATTTAAATCCCATTACATGATATCCCCATCAGTAAACTTGCAACCCTGTTGATTTCCCTAAAGCATTTACATAACCCCTTGAGTTATAAGCAACAATGAAATAACATACAACCATAAGGGACTACAACTATGGCCTAGGCTCTTTGTTCAAAGATCGTAAAACATTGAAGCTCACTGAGAAAGGAGACAAGATTTAAAATGAAACTCAACCTGCTGTTCTTTGCATTAATTTCCTTGAAATAATAGATTCATATGCATGAAATGAAAACATAAAACACCTAATGGATCTGACTCGTTGTATTATCCTTCCTACTGCTGTTCATACAACAGAATTATGCTGAATGAATGGTGTCACAGTCAAGGAAATATGTCACAAACTAGAACCAATGGTCTCACAGTGAAAAATTGGAACCCCTAATGGTATCATAGCAATGAGCTTTTTCTTTCCAAAAACTAGAACCAATACAATTACAAAGAATGAGAATGATATAGAGGAAGGGATTCCAAGATCTGCTCTGCATTTTACGTGTGTCCACTTTAAATTCCCTCTCTTTGCCATGAAAAGACTCTCTCTAATCTCTCTCTTCAATGGGTGAATCAAATCCTTGATCATTTTACCTCTCAAAGGCATCAAATATTTCAAAAAATTGATGAGAATTGTAACTAATTTTGATATCAAAGTGAATTCAAAGTAAAAGTGAAAAATCAGTTGAATAAGACCTTTAGAAACCAAGAAAACCTCTTAAAATCAATTTTCTTCACATTCACACCTCAAAAAGCCTTTATATCTATTTTCTAACCAATTCTGATGATCAATGATGAAAAACACCCATTCTATTGAGAATGCCCTAGAAATCACAAATTGGCTTATAACACAAATTGGTGAGCACATGTGCAAAAACTGACCTTAGAAATGGAAAATTTAGATCTTCTTGATTCTGGTGGTATATTGGAGTGCCCATTTCGGATAAAAATAGCCCTAGTTATGCCCATTTGAAATTCTAGCCTCTGTCTCATGGCTTCCATAGCATTATGCAAATATACATATATACATATATGTATATATGTATATGTATATATACATACATATACATATATGTATATGTATATATACATACATATACATATATGTATATGTATATATATATATATATATATATATATATATATATCAAGATCAAATCTAAGGTATGAATGCATTGTATCCGCTCTGAATTTATCTATTTGTTCCTTATAAGAAAATTCATTCGTAACATTTAAACCCTAGCCCAATACATTTCTCGGATCTACTGAAGAGATTTATATGCATGTGGTGTCTTAATTTCCATACAAAAAATTAAATATTCACAATTGGAAATGCATACAACTGAAACATTCATTTCAAGAATCCCTTAGAAAGAATTTAGAAAACACGAAGAAGACAGGAAGTGCAAGAATCAAAATATCATATACAAAATCACGAGTGTCTACTTGGACACTGATGCCAATTCACTTCTCCTCAGAATCTGCAGAGCAAGCTCCTTCCTTCTCCAACATTCACGAATCCACCCAAACATGCTTCCCGAGCTTCTAGGAGTGCATGAATGTAAGGACCTCTCAAGAAGCACCTAGAATGTCTCTAGAACCAACCAGAAGATAAGATAAGCATTGACAACTAAGCACAAGCCTATTCCAACCTTCTAGATGAGTCACAAGGTTGTAGACACCATGTGCTTAATTGTGCCCTAACTCCTGTGTTGTAGACACACGTGCATTCAAGAGGTGCGCTTACTCCTAGGTAGACATAACTTTTATTTTAATTCTTTTATCATTATTATTATTATTATTATTATTTATTATTATTATTTTTATTATTATTAATTATTAATTTCTTTTATTTAATTATTTTACTCAATTAATTTCCAATTTAATTAATTAAAATCAAAATATCAAAATATCATAACATTATATTAATTTTTCCCAAAATAATTAAATCTTTTAATTTTAGACTTAATTAATAGAAAATTCACTAAAGACCTCCAAAATAAAATATGAAAACTCATCATAGAACAATCCATACAAAATCAGTCTAAGGGGTTAAAATCACGAACTACGTCATCCGACGCATTCGATAAGTAAAACATCTCAGATACTTGTCCTACGTCTTTAGAACAAATGGTTTAAGTGTTTAGGATTTGGACTTGAGAATTTATCTCCCCTCTCTTACCATTGAGATAGTGCAATAGGGTACGCTCATCCTGGCAATTCAGGGAAGTCGATACCCGGTACCTGCAACCTACATAAAATCCATGCATGTACATACTATATATATATATATATATATATATGCTAAGCTAAATAGGCAATGGTAGGAAGTGGTTCATCGTGTAGATTTCGACTAGCAGGTGACTACGACTCCCTTCCTTAACCACATCAGAAATGCCAAACATAAAGAGAAACAAACACGCACAACATACACATGCGGTATGGGGTAAGTATCCATAAGACAACAGATATAATAATCCAATTAGCTAAACATCATCAATAATTGAGAATAATGTAATAATCATCATGCATACATGAAATGTAGAGTCTAAGTAATCTCATCATATATCAACTAAGTCTGTAACACAATATCTGATAGTCTCAAAACAATGCCACTAACCATCAACATAAAACAGGCCTAACAGAGTTTGGCAATGATAGCAACAATGTAACTAGAAAAATGTAAACTAGGGCAAGCACTACATGACTACCTACCCTTTTGAAAATTTGCATGATTTTTTATTTACATGTGTTGTTTGATTTTGACTTCAACCAGGTTTGGTTATGTTGCTTTTATGTGGATTTGACTATTTGATTTACTTGGTAAATGAGATAAATTATGAAACTTAGATTAATCGTATGATATTGCGAAGACATTATTAAAATATGATGATATTTAATTAATTAGATATGTGCTTTAATTTAAAATATTTGATTTAAAGTCTAATTTATAAAATTGGATAAAGAGAATTAAAATATTAAAGAGTGAATATTGATTTACTATAATTATTGAATTAATAATGCTAGATTTAGAGTTTTACATCCATAGTGGGCTTTAATCATTATTATTAATTAAAATAATAAATTGTGCTTTTAAAAGTGCTTTGCACAATTAAATAAAGTGGATAAAAGAAAAGAAAATAATATTTTAATTTAAAAAGTGCTTTCAATGTGCATGTAAGATTTAATAAATTAAACTATTTAATTTTAAGTTGAGTTTCCTTATAGGTTTGCATGCTAGAAACCCTAGAAGGCTAGGTTTCCTTTATTATTGTTATTTTGATCTTTTAGAGGGAGACAGTTAGGGAAGCCACGAAGGAGAATGATAATTAACATGTTTAGACATAAGTTTTAAGCAACCTCTTTGAGAGTCGCTAAACAGGTTTATGGTGATTCAACATTAAAGTCAAAGAGTAAATTCAAGCTTGCACATATTTTGGGCTTACGTTATCTTGGAAATTTTGTTGGTGGATTTGAGGTAGGGTTTGAGAACCTTGCAGACCTTTCCTTTAAAATGATTGTCTTGTTCATGTCTGTTAGATTGTGTTGCAGTGATTGGTAAAATTTATGAATGGTTTTGTTTGTGAGATTTAAAAGAAAAAATTACTTCTAGGTTATAATATTTTTGAGAAATTAGAAGAAGGATATTTACTATATTCTTGTGTAGAATTCATTTTAGAGAAAACTAGATTTGAATCAAAGTTATAAAAACTTTAGGTCTTTAAAATCCTAGGCCTTGCTTCAAGAATTTTTTTCATGCAAGCAATTGAGTATTGTAAAAATTTATTCAAATATGGTTCGAATAAAAATCTAGATAAAATAATTGAATTTAAACCAAATTTAAGATCACATATCAATTTGAGTATTATTATGCAATTAAAGTTTAGAAAGTACAAATACCTATTTTAAGAAAATATTTGTATACATTTATTAAAAAATTAAATAAATATATAAGTCATTATTTATTTGAAAAGAGAAAAATTATTATTTGTTTTAGACAAATTATAACAAGGAAATATATAAATTAAATAGTATTTATTTATGAGAAGTCATTTTGGAAAAATATATATAATAATTATTTGTTTCCAAAAAATATACACCTAAATAAATAAATAAAAGAAATTTAATTTATCTATTAGAAAAAAAATAATTAAAAATAATAATATGAAATTATATTAAAAGGTATGACTTAAGAAATTGCAGGCCCAATTCTTTAGTGTGTTGACCCCAACTCCCTCCTAAATTTCATTATTAATCTCTAACCTTATAAATAAGGAGAAAATGGGAGTGGCGGCCATGTAAACCCCTCTCTCTATATTTACTTTAAAAAATTATTTAGTATTTTAATTGAAAGTTAAGTGATTAATTGATTTCTATTTATTCTATGTGTAATTTTATTTATAATTTAGTTTAATTGGTGTAAAATTTAATTATATTATATTATTTAGAAACTAAATTTATTTTTTTTATAAATGAATTTATTAATTGAATCAGTCTTATATTATATGTGAATTAAATATTTAATATGACTTAAAGTTTTTTCTTAATAGGTAATGGACCGAAGTCTATGTTATTTATTTATTTAATATTATTGGTTGAAATTAATTATTATTTTGTGTTAAGTTCAAGTAGATTTGGACCCAAGACCTCTTAGATGAGAGGCTCGTGCTTTTACCATTATGTTGAAGGCTCTTGCCTAGATTTAATGTTAAATTTAAATTTAAGTAAACTTATACTTAAATATTTATGATTTAATTTAATTTTAACTTATTTTATAATAATTTAATTATAATTTAGCTTAAAGTTAAAATATGAATGGTTTAAGATTTATTTTATAAGTGGATTAATTATAATTTAATGAGATCAAGTGATAGATTAGTTTAGGATTATAATTAAATATTATTTGACGAACTATTATTATTATTATTTCTTTGTGCAGTTTTGTTGTATTTTCTTTTGTATGGTATTATGGGGGTTTTATATTTGGCCAATTAGTATTATACACCAGAGGTTGTGTGACTCTTTTTCTATGTGAAATTATATAACCATTTTTATGTCTTGATTAGTCTGTGTATGGCTTGGACTATAAGTGTGGGTAATCCTACTTGTTTTGATCCTTGTGTCTTTTAACAAAAAGAGGCAATGACCATTATTTTTGTTAAGTCTAATTTACTTGGTCACCTTAAGTTATCATTTATGTTACTCTATATTTTTTATGGTTGTGTTGTGAAATATTTTATTTTATAATTTGAATAGTTACTTTAATGTGTGATGTACTATATTATGGAGGTGCATGTTATTCAAATTGGTTTATCATTTTTTTCGTGATTATGAGACTTTATGGATTGTTACTATGATTATTAGATATCCATTATGGGATGGATGATTCTTTTAGATGTTATATTGAGATGGACAATGAATCTTTCTATGGATATGATATTCTTTCCTATGCTCCATTATTTTTCTTTGGTAAGTTTCATGATCATGGTTTATGAGAATATTTTTTGTATTATTTGGATTATTTTGAATGGAGTGTTAGGGTAGGTTATCTAGGTGTATAAGGGGGAAGTGACTTGCAATGGAGGCTTGGGCCCTAAGTGGCTTCTATCGTAATTCATTGTAAGTAACTTAAAAAAGAAATTATACTACACACTAAATGGGGTAGCTTAAAAATAAAATAAAAATATTATGTATTTGTTTCTCATGTCTTGAGCACTAGTACAGGCTAGAATGGGAGTGCGAGCTAAATAGGCTTGATTTTGATCTTGCATAGTTACCTTCTTTTTCTAAAGAAAGGATTACTGATGTTGTATAGAATCACTAGGGGGGTGAAATCCAGAGAAACTACCAGGACAATCTTAGAGTTGACTCATGTGATGACATTTCTCCACATGCATTTTAGGTTTCCTATGTTTTTGTATTGGTTGCCTTTGAGATCATATTTTTGTATGATTAGTACTAGTTGAGATAAAGATCTTTTAGGTTTCCTTGACTAGGATTTTGTGTTGTTTGTGTTGTGGTTCGATATTTTTATATAGATCATATATAATCTCTCACGCACAGTGGTAGTGGCACCTGACTACATTACCATGAGGTTGGGAGGTAGTGACGTCTTACCATTTGGGTCCCCTAATAGATTGACATCGATGTTGGATATTCCATTAATGTAATTGTACTATTCTTATTCTTATCTTGGATACTTGTTATTTAGTTGGTGTATCTATGTACTCATTTATTTATGTATCTTGTATCTTGTATCTTGAGATCCTATAGGATGATCTATTGTATTATTTTACACTTGGATCTATTACTACATACCTTGCTACATGTGTAGCGAAAGTTTTTATTTAGATGTACTTCATTGTATTTATTTTACTTGTGTATTTTCTGATGACACTATGTATCTATTTTCATCATGGCTATGGACATGGTACTTAATACTTAAATTTAATCAATTAAACTTTCACAAATGTGACTCAACGTGAAGGAACCCTTAAGAAATGGATAATTGTGTTTGCATTACTTATATATATATATATATATATATATATATATATATATATATATATATATATATATATATATATATATATATATATATATATATATATATATATATATATATATATATATATATATATATATATATATATATATATATATTTGATAAGTAAGTTTTATATTTCTTCTACATGGTTATCTTGATGCTATATAAATTTTTACTTGGAAAAAATGTTCAGTAAAGTTTGTAGTGCATTAGATTATTTTCTCTTGCGTTCTTAAGCAAGGCATTACAAAAGGTTTCCATGGATTAGCACTTGGTAGGGTGATAATTAATAAAATGACACATAAGTGGTATATTTATTCCATACACATACATTAATCATATACATGTGCTTAATTGCACCATCATACAACACACCAAATAATTATTAATTTTACACAACACCCAACATAAGCACTAATGTTTATTTTTCCAAATTCATAGGGGGGTATAAAGTAAAGCCATACACTATCCACATTCAATCATAACTTCGAAAGACATAATTATTTCAGTTCTTCGTGACAATGTCACTACAAAATACATAGATCAATCTCACACTACAACATTTAGGGTCAAGTTACAACGACAATTTGTAATGGTGGTGTAATTTGTGGTCATTTTCATGTTTTTTTTGTAATCATCCCTAATGTCGTCACAATACCAACTTTGGCATTGTAATTGTGACGACACCAAGAGTATAAAAAAAAAAAAAAAAAAATACAACATAAATCATTCCCCATTCATTTTGATTGTGGAGAGTTGTGCACAAAAAAGGCTGGAGAGCTCCAAACAAGGGTGGAGAGTTGTGAACATTATCGTGCCCTTGTCAGTGGTGCATTTCATTTCTATGATCTCTGCATTTTGTTACCATGCCCTTGCTTTGCGATTTCATCGATGTGTATCTCTACATTTCATTGATGTGCCCTTGCTCTACGGTTTCATTGGTGTGCCCTTGTTCTATGATTTTTTTGCCATTTCATGCCCTTGTGATGCGATTTCATTATCATGCCATGCCCTTGCTCTGTGATTTCAATGTCGTATCCTAGCTCTACAATTTTCTTCAAGGGAGCTATGTAAATGTTTGTTTTTTTTTTCTTCTAAACATGTATCTCTTTGTATTTCCTTCTAAACATGTATATTTAGAGATCTTTTAAAAGGTGCTTATTACATCTTAGCATAATAGAAAATTTGATCTAGCTGCGCACGTATTCTAGAATCCAAATAATAAAATAATAAAACTCACTCAACCCATGCTAAGTGACTTACCTCAAGATCCTCCACAAAATAATGCAGACCACAAAAAATATGCAAAGTTTGCAAGAATTTTTACAAAAACATATCATAGTAATATTTTTAGAAAGAAACTAGGCATAACACAATTAAATGGGTCTAGTTGCTGATTAGTTGGTTTGATTACACATTCATATAGACCTATCATCAGATTAGGTATAAATAAACAAACAATTAGTTATTCTCAGCTAACAGGATCAAATACAGTTTTCCAAGAATTGCATATGCAAGGACTTGAAGAATAACTTCAGTGAAGATTTGAGTGTAAGGAGTTGAAGAAGCAAGTTCTACTTCTATGTAAATTCCATAATCATGAGGCTCATTCCCTTGTAGAAGCATTTTCCACAATGACATTACCTCTAAACCATGCATAGAATGTTGAAGTGGTTCCCAACCTTGAAACACTCTTATAAGCATTTGACACTTGGGATCATCGCATGGAGATTGTGCCAATACTTGAAACACTCTTATAAGAATTTGATATTTGGACTATAAATTCTCAAAGACACTTACAAATGATTACAATGTAATGGTACCTACTGCAACACTTTCCTGGATTCTATCTAGTGGCTCCCATAATATCCTCTATGTTGTCCAGCTATTGTTTTTGTCATGCAGTTTCTTTCTAAAGACGCTCCTTGTCCTTCTCTTTCTAAAGCCACTCTTTCTCCTTTTCTCTCATGCCTTAAATTTTGATTATCAAACTTTTGAATATATGCCTCTACCTTAAATCAACTTGACATTGTGTTGTAATTTTGGCATAGGTGTTTGATCATCAATAGCTTTCATTTCAGCTTTCAAGTTTTCAAGATTGGTCAACACCCTCACTTGTGGACCTCTCATGTCAACACTTTATGTATTGTTTCAACACCATATTCTTTATTCTAAGCTAACAGTTCTTCAGGTACATTGTAAAACTTTTTTTTTTGTTGAAAATTTGTAAACTCTTAGAAAGTGCATTGTTGTTTTCATGTATGTATGTATATATAATAATGAATAACAATAATGTTTTCATGTATGTCAAAATAATAACTAACATTACCATAGGATCATATAATAATGAAGTAATCAACCTAGCTAATCAATAACTAGACCAATTTAACTGGTGTTTCTAATGTGATAGTACCTATTGCAACACTTTCCTGGATTCTATCCAGTGGCTCCCATAATATTCTCTATGTTTTCAAGTTGTTGTTTCTGTTGTGCAGTCTCCTTCTAAAGCCGCTCCTTCTCCTTCTCTTTCTAAAGCCACTCCTTCTCCTTCACTCTCGTGCCTTAAATTTTGATTATCAAACTTTTGAATATTTGCCTCTACCGTATCTAAAATCAACTTCACAATGTGTTGTAACTCTGGCATAGGTGTTTGATCATCGATAGCTTTCATTTCAGCATTCAGGTTTTCAAGATTGGTCAACACCCTCACTTGTGGAGCTCTCATGTCAAGCACTTTTTGTACTATTTCAACACTACGTTCTTGCTTCTGAGCTAATAGTTCTTTAGGTGCATTTTCTTGTAAAACATTAATTTTCTTGAACAATTGTAAACTCTTAGAAAATGCATTGTTGTTTTCATGTATGTATGTATATATTTATGTATGTATCTATGTACATATATATATGTATGTGTGTATATATATGTATGTATGTATACATACAGAGAGATCTTTTGAATTGTGGATTATGGATTATAAACAAAAAATAAAATAAAACATGACATCAATCATTCCCCATTTGTTTTGATTGATTGTGGAGATTTGCGTGCAAAAGAGGGTGGAAAGCTCTGAATGAGGGTGAAGAGCTCTGAACATTGATGGAGATTAGTGGAGATCTCAGATTTTATTGTTATTCCCTTGTGATCACTGCATTTCATTGTTGTGTTGTGTCCTTGTGATCTTCGTTCCCTTGCTCTGCAATTTTCTTCAAGGGGAGAAGAGGTACCTATGTATATGTTTTTATTCCTTCTAAACATGTATCTCTTGTTCATATATAATAGCTTTGGTCAAATTCAAGGATAATTGATTATGATGATTGTATGCATATGTGCGTGTATGTCTATATATTAGTTCAGTACGTGAACTACTTTACATGCATACATACACACTTGCATAGTACTTGTGCTAAATTAAATTAATCATTCATGCCTTGAATTCACACAAGCAATTATCCTTGCATTTAATTAAAATTATTCATACCAAACTAAGTATGCAAAAATCTATACTTACAAATTATATTATCTCTTGGTGATTAAGTAAAGATATAGTGCATAATATCATCTAGGTAATGATTGGATGCATTCACATTAAGTCATAATAGGATCAAGCAGACAATCCATTTATGTTACTTCATACTTATTTATTAAACATTTTGTTTATCATAATCAAAAATACTAGAATTATATAGCTACAACTAGTACTCTTGTTTATTTTATTTTATCATATAAATTTAAGACTACTATTTTTCTTAAAACTAGACTGCATATTTGTTATCACTAAAACACAGATATAGATCTCTGATAGTTATCTTTTTTAATTTCAAGATCTTCATATCTGTTATCACTAAAACAAAAATATAGAACATTTAGGTGTATTTTGGTTCATAATAGTTCATGCACCACAAATCAAAATCAAAGTTCACATTTCAAAGGTCAAAGGTTTTGAACCTGTAAATAGTAATTCAAAGTGTTGGTTCATCAATCTAAATGTACACTTCAACAATTCAAGTTTGACGATTTCAAGTAGCCCATACCATTTCAGTAGACCAAGTCCAGTGATTTGTATCTAGCAATTTGATTAGATAGAAATTCAATATGGAGGAGGATATATTGGCATCACAAATGAATCATCCCGTATCTGTAAACAAAATCTAATCTTCTGTAAGTCTCTCTCCTCTAAAGACCCAATACATGGAGCCATTATCATCATGAGTAGACTCACTCTCGTTAGATGAATTCAATTGAAGCTATTCATACCAAACTAAGTATGCAGAAATCTATACTCACAGATTATATTATCTCTTGGTGATTGAGTAAAGATCAAATAAAGTTTTCCAAGGTGAAAAAATTGCATATGCAGATGTATGTATGTATGTATTTATGTCAATATGTATGTATATGTGTATATGTGTATCTCTACATCTTGTTGTCATGCCCTTGTGATCTTTGTATATGTATGTATGTATGTATGTATATACATATATATAAGTATGTATACATACATCCACACACATATGTGTGTCTATATGTGTATGTATGTATATAAATAGATCTCTCTCTCTCTCTCTCTCTCTCTCTCTCTCTCTATATATATATATATATATATATATATACACATCGGCACACACATATGAGGGGAAATATAAAGAGATACATGTGTAGAAGGAAAAGAAAAGAACAGTTATACAAGTACCTCTTCTCCCTTTGAAGAAAATCACAGATCACTACTATATTTGAGCCCAAATACACCACAAATTACATCGTTGTTGCAAATTGCCATCATAATTTGACCTCAAATATTGTAGTGTAAAGGGCACATAGATCATAAGGGGACAACATAGAAAAAAAATTGTAGAGAAATGGCACAAACATCACAAAGGCATGACAACAAAATGTAGAGATCACTAAGGTATGACAATGAAATGAAGCAATCACAAGGGCACGACAATGAAATCATAGATCTCTATTGATCTCCACCAAGGGCATGACAAAGAAATATAGAGACCATAAGGGCATGACGATGAAATGGAATGATCACAAGGGCGTAATAATGAAATATCCACCAATGTTCAGAGCTCTCCACCCTCATTTAGAGCTCTCCACCCTCTTTCGCACACAACTCTCCACAATCAAAACAAACAGGGAATGATTTATGTCATGTTTTATTTATTTTTGTTTATATCTAAAATCAACTTCACATTGTGATGTAACTCTAGCGTATGTGTTTGATCCTTGATAGATTTCATTTCAACATTTCAACATTCAAGTTTTCAAGTTTCCTCTTTATTATATAGTCCTTTCCACCCTAAAAATCACTTTGTTACTTCATTAAAATTAGGACTTGAACAAAGCCAATGATACAAAACCTGTTGCACTTTAAAAAAATGGTGCCTCCAACATTGCAACCATATGATAAATGGGAATAGCACATGCCCGAGCCATAATCCAATTAAATTAGTCTAGTTGTTGATTATCATGCATGTATTGAAGTTAATTTGGGCATCACTATATGATCCAGAATGTTATGAAGTACAAAAGTTAGTAGTAACTTCTCTCATGTCTCCAGAACAATTGTTCCAATTGCATACATATTCCATAATCCAAATAATTAAACAATAAAATTAACTCAACCCATGCTAAGTAACAAGTTATAACCTAGTTAAATTGGTCTAATTGTTGATTAGTTGGGTTGATTACAAATTCATGTAGAACTATCATCATATTAGGTACAATTAAATGAACAATCACCTGTTCCCAACTAGCATGATCAAATATAATTTTCCAAGTTGATAAAATTGCATATGCAAATGTATGTATGTATGTGTATATATATGTATGTATGTATATACATACATATATGTATATATGTGTATATATACATACATATACACACACATATCTATGTCTCTATGTATGTATGTATGTATACAAAGAGATCTTGTAGATTATGGATTATGGATTATAAACAAAAAAGAAAAGAAAACACGACATTAATCATTCCCCATTTGTATGTATATAGATAGAGATATCTTGGCACAACATAAAAACAATAAAACTCACTCAACATGTAGCATGGTCACAGATGTGACGACAATGCCTATTGGTAAGTAGATTCTTCTTTTTCTCTCTCATGTTTCATGTGTTTATTTCACTTGAACTATTATCTCTTGTGGGGCATTTTGTAATGTTGGACACATTTTATGTAGGACATGATGAGGACATTCCTAGATGTACCTAGTGTACCTGGCTTTTGAAAATAGAAGGCTAAACTCTATGTTTTAGCATTAACTTGACTGGTCTATTTAGACCCATTGATTATTATCACAAGCTTTTAAACTTAACTATATAAGGAGTGAGTTAGGATGTATATAGGTTAACCTTACATTAACTGTAAACTACAACACAAAGGTTGCACCAGGGTATTATAGTATTGTAATTATAGAAAATTGTTTGATTCGACCAAGTGGGTGTATGATGGCGAAGAGTTTTATTAGGTGAGTAAAGCTCACTAGTGGTTATAAGAATATAACTACATCAAAAAAATTGGAAACCAAAACTACATATTCATTAGAATGAGCAATTCAAGGATCTTGATCCTATGGATACGAATATGTAAGCAGCTTGGTAGGCAGAGTATGCCTCCAGTGTGTAGATGCCTTGGTCATACTTAGGTACCACTTAACTATTTTAAGAAATTGTATGTCATTCCCTTACAGAAGCCTCTACCATAATGACATTACCTTTAAACCATGCAAAGGATGTTGAAGTGGTTCTCAACCTTGAAACACTCATTATGACACCTCTAAACTATTATTTATGTATATTTATGTATGTATGTATATGACACCACACTTGGGTGCTTAACTTAATGAATGAGCACACCAAACAAAACACCTTGTGTGATTAAGGATTATATGATTTTCTACTTGCATGCCAGGCATGAAGCACATTCCCCAATTTATAATGAATGGTTGGATATAAAGGCTCCATACTCTGGCCCAACAATGGTAGCCAAGGATGTAACCATGCAAGTATTGGCACACTCTCCCTATGAGGATCCCAAGTATCTACTGCTACTATTAATTTGGTCTAGTTGTTGGTTAGCTCGGTTAATTACAAATTCCTATAAAACTTTCATCGGATTAGGTACAATAAAAAGAACAATGCTAGTAGGAACAAATATAGTTTTCCAAGGTGATAAAATTGCATATGTAGATGTATGTATGTGTATATGTATGTATGTATGTATATGTATGTATGTATATATGTATATATGTATGTATGTATATACATACATATATATATGTATATGTATATGTATGTATATGTATGTATATATACATACATACATACACACATGCATATGTGTATGTCTATGTATGTATATATGTGTATATATAGAGAGATCTTGTGGATTGTGGAGATCAGTGGAGATCTAGGATTTTGTTGTCGTTCCCTTGTGATCTTTGTAAATGCATGCATGTATGTACATATATATGTATATACATATATATACATATGTATATACATATATATACATATGTATATACATATATATACATATGTATATGTGTGTGTGTGTGTGTGTGTGTGTGTGTGTGTGTGTGTGTGTGTGTGTGTGTCTATATGTATGTATGTATGTATGTATATAAACAGAGAGATCTTAGCACAATAGAAAAACAATAAAACTCACTCAACAGGTAGCATGGCTACAGATTCAATGGCAATGCCTATTGGTAAGTAGAATCCTCTTTTTACCTCTCATTTTTCATGTGTTTATTTCACTTGAACTATTATTTATTAGGGGGAATTTTGTGATATTGGATTCATTTTATGTAGGAGGCAATGAGGATATTCTTGGATGTACCTGTGTGATGAATTACTTGTGAGAAATGGAGATGGACTTCCCTTGAGAGTAGCAGGATGCGATGAGGACATTTCAGGTACTTTAAAGATTGATCCTTTCTTAATAATTTTAGATGTTAACAAGGAATTTAGATGTTGGGGGGGGGTGGGGGTGGTGCAAATGAGCTTCCATCTTCACGTGGTTGGCCTTGATTAGTAGAGAATATTAAACTATTCTCAAAACCAAGTGAAGCTCAACATTAACCTATGATTGTATGATAACTAATTGTGTGAATCTCTTGGTTTTAGGCAATGCAGAAGGATGCCATAGTTCAATATGCAATGTGAAATCATATGCATACGACATCAAGAGGAGCTAAAAAATACAATAGGTTTACATTTTTGTTAGAGGTCTTTAATTAGGTATTTTAAGTTATAAGTCTATAATTTTAAAAACTTAATAGACCTATTAAATAAATATAATTGTGTTGTGTTTTATCATCTCAACATGTTGTCCATGCATTTGAATGCAGTTGCACGTGCATTCTCAATTTAGAGTGGCAATATCTTATTTTCAATGTGATGGAAAAATGACATGCACTAGAAGATGGAAAAATGATGTCACTTTTGCAGGTCTAGAACCTTTTTTTGTACTTTAAGATTGATCCTTTCTTAAATATTTTATATGTTAACAGGGTTAAATGTTGGGGGGTGGGGGTGGTTGGGGGTGGGGGGTGGGGTGGGGTGGGGAATGAGCTTCCACCTTCACATGGTTGGCCCTGATTAGTAGAGAATATTAAACTATTCTTGAAACCAAGTGAAGCTCAATATTAACCTATGATTGCATGACAACTAACTATGTGAATCTATTGTGAGCTATGAGAGCATAATAGTTATTCAACATTTACTACCAAATTTTTTTATTACTACAACATGTTGTTGCTATCCTAAACATACTTCCAATTTGAGGTATATGTACTATATACATACATATACTTTGAGTTACATGGTATTACAATAGACTCTTGTCTCCATTTTTTGTATTATGATTGTGCCTTTCTTTAGTAAATTTAATTTTCCTTTACAAAGCTTCAACTTATCTATAATCTCTAATGGAAAAATAGAATAGTAAGTTGTGGGTTTGGTAGTCAATAGAACTCAATCATCTCTTAAGAACAATATTTATAAAGACCAATATAAGCATGAAAGAGACAAGAATACTTCTCATCACACCCTGTTAAAATTAATCCAAACAAGGGAAATTGTACCAATACAAAAAAATCACTCTAATAAGCAAACTAGATAGAATCTTCAAAATTCATAAGACAATCTAATCTAGACAAAAATTATTACTAGATATTAAAATAGGAAGAACTTGTAATACTACATTTCTCCCAAATTATATTTTAGACAAGATTAAATCGTTGAAAAGGAGAATGTAAATATTAACTCTTTTAAATATATAGATCAAAACTCAATTTTTTCATTAAACTTGTCTAGGAAAATTGCCAATAGGAAACAAATTGAAGGCTAATTCTTGTGATGATAACATCTTCAAACTCTTCTCTCTCAAAGAAACTTATGCATCATCTGGCATCAAGAGAGGAGATCGTGGCTCCTCATCTTCCATAGACCCTTCAGAATCCAAGACTGGAATTTCCAACAAATCTGGAGTTAAGAATTGATTAGTCTCCCACACATCCAAATGTTCTTCCTTCATATACTTCTCCATCCACTCTAGTCTAGATGTGGTCCGAACATGAAAATATATCAATAGGAAAATTTAATTCCTCCTAACAATACATAGCCAACTTGTAAGTCTGGTAGTGTCAAAAGTGGAGACTAATGGATAAAGGGGTATAAGTTGTCGACTATCAAAGGGTAGATCATAGTGACAAGAGTAGAAAATGTACATATCATTCCATATATTAGCAAAAACCTTATCAATACCTCTAAGATACTCATCCTTAAAAATTCATTTGTAGAGTATTCTTACACTAGATTTATTTTATTTGGCTAGACTACTCATGGCTATGAACATGGTAGGTATATCACTAGGAAATCAACACCATTCAGTATTGTTTATGAACTCCCTATCCATAATGTGATACATAGCCATTAAGATTAGAAAATGAGTATTCAAAAGAATTGTAGTTATATTTAGGATAGCGACGAGATCATCAAAGGCTATTTGGGGTACAAAACATTTTAACTTAATGACAGTGTTCATGATTGAAGTACTACAAACCATAGACAATAGACCCAAATGATGAACTGAGGAAGCTCATGAAATCATCTAGTTGGCTAATATCAGTATATGTAACCGACACTCAAAGTAGTGGATTGGGAAGTGGGAAAGGGAGAACTTGAAATAGTTTAAATTACCTAAGAGATATATGAAATTATAAGATCTTGGAGTCACCACTTACTTCATCTATAGTCGTACCACATCTGATCTTTCCATCACCCTTCACCAGTCATTAATACCCTGAGATGCATTAGGACATCAAATCTTTTATGTTACATGAAGTTTTGTCAAAAGTCCTAACCAATAGATTTATAGAATCTAGTTAGGTATGAAGGAAATAAATTCTCAAGACATTGAAAGTCTAAATTAAGATAGGAAAATTTTATGAGTTATTAATCTAATCTTGACTTAACAAAGCTTTTTAAAATTTTGTATTATTTTTAGAATGCAGTAGGAGGTCACCAAGAAATTTACC
Source organism: Cupressus sempervirens (assembly GCA_028749045.1). Classification (NCBI taxonomy): domain Eukaryota; kingdom Viridiplantae; phylum Streptophyta; class Pinopsida; order Cupressales; family Cupressaceae; genus Cupressus; species Cupressus sempervirens. The sequence goes on from CM053789.1 coordinate 520,473,658, forward strand.
ATTAATGCATACAAAGACATAAGCGTAAAGAAGAAGATGGATCATCCCAGTAATATACATCTTCTCAAAACAACAAATGAAGGAACATATTGATCAAGCCCATAGCAATGAGTAACTAAATTTGTCATTTCTATCAACCAAATGCAATTGTGAAACTAGGTGATGCCCCTTTGATAAGTGTCAATTGATATTTGAATAGGACAATTGTCTCAGGCAAGCCTAGAGATTTTCTTCTCCATTCTTTCCTACCAATGCCTGCTTGAATGAAGACATTGTAAATTATAATTTTTAATTTTAATATAGAATATACAGGTCTTAGGCCTTTTACTAATCAAATTTTTTTTGTTCATTTTATTAAATAAAAACATAAAAATAAGAATAAATAATATAAGACTCGTAAACCTCTAAAATAAAAAATTATCTATTTTTTATTATTTTAAATTTTCCTAAAAACTATGCATAAATCTTGTCATACTTCTACCTATAAATATAGGGTTGGATATTTCAAATAACCACAAATTTGAGAATACATACATGCTTAAAGGTATTTGACATGTTTGTATGAATGAAGTTCAAATTGGATTTTTAATTGTTAGTATTTTGGTAGTTGTCTATTTTGTATAGTGTTAAGTATCAATTGTTCATTCAATATATTGATTATTGTTGAAATGGAACAATTGTTGCAGACACTAATATTCAAATGAGGTTGTGTTTCAAAACCCTTTGAATAGACCCAAGATAATTTGTCAAAGACAACTTGTCACCTGGTAATATCTGCCTGTATTTTAGATCGTAATAATTTTTTGGTTTAATGTGTCGTATGATTTTAGGTTCAAATTAGACCTCTGAAGAATCTTGCGATTGTTGTGAATTCAATTTTAGTAAGTAATTATTACATGGATGGTTATTTTTTTGGGTGTACTAACATTTACTTTCATTTCTTTTTGAACCTTTTGATCATGATTTAATGGCTTTGTATGCAGAATATTTCATTAGCATCTCCATAATTGATATCAAAAGTAGATTGTGATAGACACTTGGTTTATTTGAGCTAACTTTGATAGGAGTTATTTTCCTACAAATGAGAGTCTTTAAGCATTGTTACTTTGATTTTCTCTTCTTATTACATCTGTAAGTTTACAATTATTTGAAGATATTTTGGTAGTCAGTCGTCAAAATATTTTTCATACCTCCTTTGGGATGAAGGGGAGTTTTATGTCCAAGATTGGATAGCAACATGTGGGAAGGGTTCACTCGATAGCTCTCAAAATATTAAGCCATTAAGCGAGAAACTACAAAACATGAAAGAACACTTGAGGTTATGCTCTAATTTTTTTTCTTAACTTGATAGTTTGTCACTTCTAATCATCAGGTTTCCTATGAAAAAAGTAAAGAATGTTGAAGCTTTAAAAGGAAAATCACACTTGCCTCAATAAAACTATGACAAATGACAAAGGAGACAAGAAGGCTTGTCTTAGAGTCATCCTTCAATGTAGCCATGAAGGAGAATGGACTTGATGCTCCCTATAAATTTGAGAAGCAAGATAGTACATGGTGATTTTCCCTAGAATTTTCACCAATTGAGCAAGTCAAGATACATATCCTTTTCTTGTTTCTTGAGTTATTGGGTCTATCTACCATGACAATAATTTGTGGTAGAGTAACCTATCTATTAGGCAACCGTATTTTTCATGTCATGACTAAAGGAACCAAGAAAGCTCTCTGCTTGAGGAAAATGATGCACATAGTAGGAATTACCTGGATAATCTTCAATATTACACAACTAGGAATATAGGTAGTTAAGTTAAAATATGTACAAAATTGTCTATCAACTATGAGAGGTGCAAGTGCTAGTATCAAATAACCATAACTAGGTGATTATATAGTGAACTCCACTATAACTTCTCTTAAAATATAACTACATCACAAATATATATTTATCAACTTATAACTCCACTTGCATTAATAAATATATAGCAAGTTATAACCCACTAAGAGTTTTAAAAAGAAGTGATATTAAAAATCCACTTATAAGAAAATAAGTAGTATTTATTTTTATTTTTTTTGAAATAAATAAAGAATTTTTTTTTTAAAAAATTAATATCTTATATATATATATATATATATATATATATATATATATATATATATATATATATATATATATATATAATGAATCTGATAATTAAACTATATTTTTATAAAATAAAAATAAACATGCAATTATTATTTTCGCATGCCTTTGATCTTCTAAAAACAAGCAAGCATAATATACTTCGTTCTCTATCTTGAATGTATTTGATTTTCTCCAATTTTCCTTCTGTGAAGTTTCAATTAAGGGTTTCATAATAACAAGTTTTCCAATTCCTCCAATTCAGACACGAAATTTTCTACAATTTGCACATATCCAACAAGTTACTATGATAAATAAAACAACCAAATTGCAAGCACTCAAGAGAATACAAAGAATACAAATCTCTTCAAACAAATTTACTACCATGTGTTTCAAACCTCAACATAATCTGTTGTGACTAATCTGGACAATCTGGTGAAACCCTTGCTAATCCAAAGCCCTCGAAGCTTCCAATAATTCTTTTCCTCCCATTCTAAAATTTGTTCCTCAAAACCTATGTGTCCCTCAAATGAACTACAACCCCTCTAATAAAGAACCATAACCCTAACTAGGGTTTCTATTCTTCAATTAATAAAAGCCACTAACTTTATTAAAAATATTAATATTTTAATTATTCAATCCTTTCATGCACACTTAAAGAAATTTTTAATTAAAATATTTTTTAATTTTATTTTCCTCCACTTTATTGTTTAGTGCAAGAACTATTTAAAGCATAATTTATTATTTAAATTAATAATAATTAAAGCCCATTATTGAAATACAACTCTAATTTAATTATTATTAATTAAATAATTATAATAAAATAAATGTAAATCTTTAGTCTTTTAATATTTTAATTCTTTTTATCTAAATTTTTTAATTAGACTTTTAAATTAAATCTTTTAAACTAAAGCACATATTTAATTAATTTCTAATTAATTAAATATCATCATATTTTAATTTCTCTTTAATTAATTTTTCAAATTAGACTTCCAAATTAAGTTTTTAAATTAAAGCACATATTTAATTAGTTTTTAATTAATTAAATATTCTCATATGTTAATATTTTCTTTTTAATCAAATAATATTTAATAATTCTCAATGTTATATGATTAACCCAAATATTATAATTAGATCATTTACCAAATAAATCACTTAGCCAAAACCACATAAAAACAACATTATCAAAACTGACCAAAACTCAAAATTAAACAACACACAAAGATAAACTCATGGGTTTAAAAAGGGTGGAAAGTCAAATATATGTCCTCTTTCTCATGACAAGTAATTAGGTTATGGCTAGGTTTGGAGTTGATCATTATCTCCCCATTCTTAGCATTGAGTTATTGTGATATGGCATGCTCATCGTAGCAATTCAGGGAAGTCAATGCCTAGTACCTACAAATTTGTATAAAAGATGAGCATGTACATCTCCATATATATCTAAGCTAAATAGACAATGATGCAGAGTAGTACATCGTGTAGATCCCAACTAGCAAGTGACTACAAGTCCCTCCCTCAACCATATCAGGCACGTCAAACATAAATTTAAAACAGACACACACACCATACACATGGAAGTATGGGGTAAGTATAATAATAAGTCCTAAATATAAATAATATAATATTTTAACATGAGTTTGCCTCATCACTGTGAATAGATAATAAACCTCTTTCTAAGAAATGCCATATGACATCACCATAAAAGTAATTTCATTAACTAACTAAGATCAATTAAAGCATCATCTTTGCAAGTAGGAAATTGTTACCACCTAACATAATCAATTACTCAACATATCAAAGTATTACATTTCAAATATCAAATAAGAGATAACACATCTATGGGAGAGTCATATAAAACTTTAATAACTAAGCCTGTAATGATAGAAATAGAGGGGTATAACATATGCTTGGCCACTGATTTATATGTTGCAAATCTATTCATCATTTGTGAGCTAAATTCCTCATAATCAAGTTCATCATTGACTCTGTATGCATATTCTGAAGTTATTTCTTCTGTTGGAACCAAACTATCATGCTTGGTGAGAACAACACATCCTATTTGTTTCAAATTGTATATAAGATCTATCTCAAATGTTTGACAATCCTCCAAGGCTATTTTTAATTTGGTCAATATTTTTCCCATTGTCTCTTCCTTGTGTCCCATGAGACCCTGAAATCTTTAAAACATCTTTGAAGACAAAATAACTTCACATGCCACCATGTCATCCAAATCAATATTGGCTATTTCATCCCAAACTACCAATAGTCCTTTTAGAGTGTTGAATTCTTGATTCATAGAAATAATCAAGTTGTGTATAGTTTCTTCACTTTTTCTAATGTGTTCAAGAACTCTGATCGCATCTTTGATGGCCTGTACTCCTTTTGAGACAACTTCTCTAAACCAAGTTTCAGCTACTTCAATCAATTTTCTCTCCTTAGCTAAATGGGAAGTAGTAGTTGTAGGCTATGATGATTGTTGTTGAATGACCTCATTAAGGTGATTAACCTCCTACTTGAGTCAATTCTTTTTCTCACACAACTCATGATTACTCTTTGATACATTGGCAAGTGCATCATGAGAATCTTGTAGACAACCTAACCATTATTGCTTACCGATTTCAAATTTGGTGAACTTGTAATCCCAATGGTTAAGTTCTTCAACTAGTTTGTCCACCAATGGTTCAACAACCTCTACAAACTTAGTCTTGTTAGAATCAACTATGATCCTTGAAATGATCTTATCTTTCAGAGAATTAGACTTAGTTTTCTTAATAGGCAGATTATTTGGGGGCAACACAACCTTTCTTCTCTTCGTAGTAATCTTTCCCAACCAAGAAGGAAAACTAAAACCTTCACTTGATGAATGAGGGGCAGAAATGACAATTAATATTGATCCTAACTATATTTCCATGGTGAGTGAACATACTTTAGGGGTAAAAGTGCAAAGTTGTGTCACCTTTTAGGTTGACTTATTAGAACGATTGAATTTGAGTATTTCTATCCAAAAATCAATTTTTTTCAAACATATGATCTAGATAAATTCATTCTAGCCAAGTTATATATGGTTTCACACTTTTCTAATTGGAAATGTCTATTAAATGCATGTTCCATACTAGTTTGTATCCAATTATTAAAGAAATTAAATTATTTCAAAAAAATGACATTTCAATAAATCTTAGTATTTGTATGATATTTTCTTAGTAACATATAAACACCATTTTATAGAGATCAAAGTCAAGAATATTCTTATATAGATTTTATAGTGTTTTAATTATATAGTATATTGTCATTAAAAAATTCTACAAGCATGTATTTTAACACTAAAAAATATGTTGATATTGAGAAGGAAAAAATATTAAGTCATATAAAAAAAATAAAAAATTATATGATGTTCTAGAGGAGAAAGTCCTCTTCGAGAATGTATAATTTTTCTTTTGGTTAGAATAGATTTATTTTGAAAAATGTGGTTGGAGATGAAAACTATCGATTTTGGGTGAGTTGAAATTTGAATCATTGTAAAAGAGAAAATATAGATCTAAAGTCAATTTTTATTTTTGATTGTTATAGCTATATATGTGATCTATAACATTGTCAGACAGATCAATAGGGGTCTTCTGTCCTTTTGTCTTGCATGTGTTCCTATATGGATCCCATGGCTTTTTGTTCTGTCTTTTTCTAAGTTGTTTAGGCTAGCTTTTTCTTTCTAGTTGTGGGTCTGTTGTCTTTTGGTCTTATGTAGACAGCTTCACTTGGATCGGGCCTTTGTTTTTATGCCCATTTATATGTAAAAACTTTCGAGTTTCAAGATCCTGTAAAACTTGTTTTTCTTAATCAAAAACATTGTCTGAGTTCAAATGGAAATAAGTTTATTTCCATATAGTTTTGTGGTGGGAACTAAATCCCTAATTTCCATAAACTAAAAAATTATCTATAAAAAATAGGAAAACATATCAATTCTTATTCCAAATAATTATTAAAAATTACAATCCTAAACTTCATCCATTTCTACACATTTCATTAGTTTACTTCATTTTTTAATTCTAAATAATAATACTAGCTTTATGTCATTGAAGGTGAACAATTATACTTTTGTTAGCCTTTACCTTTACAAAAGGGTGACAAAGGTTTGTGCTTTTACCCTTAGTTTTTATTATTGTACCAATAGATGCCTAATGAGAAGATTCTATCATGAATGCTTCAAAACCAATTATTGAAGTATCAAGTTGGGAAACTTGACCTACCATGAATGTTGGGAAATCTTCAAACATATTCCTCAAACTCTCACACTACTCATCTATGAGAATAGGAGGAATCGCTAAAGAGATAGGAACTACCAAATTTTCACCTTCGAGGCAGGAATGGTATGTGTGAAAATAGCAGAGAATGATTCATGTCATCATCTATAACACCTAGAAAAGGTATTTCCTGAATGGATTGATCTTGCTAATTTATCGGTCATGAAGGGTATATGATCATAACCTCTCCTTCCTCCTCTTCATCAAATTCTCCTTTAGATGTAGTTTCTTGTTCAACTTCTTCTTCTTGAATTGGTACTTAGGAGGGCTCCTGAGATGATTTTGACCCCTTTTCACCTTTCAACTTAGACTTAAGGGATTTATCCAGAATGGATGAAAATGCACCATTTTTACTTTAAATTTCTAATTGGGATTTCCTTTTAGGTGGTCCAAAACTACCATAGTCTACCCCGTGGTTAGGATTAACCCTTTTTAGGCCTTTTAGTTTTAACCATTTATTTGTATTTACCAAGATAGATTGGAATCTATAAAAAATGGATAAACCTTCTTTTTATTGCCACTATATAGGGAAAGGACATTGCTTGTCAAAACCAACAAGATGGTATTCTAGGTCAATAATATTACCATCATCTTCAATCTAGAGATTGGATGGGATTTTGAACATGTTAAGATCTATGATCTGCTACAAAGTGAGTCTGCACCAGCGCATTCTCATGATATCCATCTTCGTGTATGGGTCAATCCATATGTCCTCTATGCGATGGACATGGGGGAACACTCGCTTGATCATTGAGTGCATCCCTCAATAATCAAAATCATACCTAGTCTTGAACCTCTTTAATGTGTTAAGATGAAGTTATGCCTCCACATTCTTTTTCTTGTAAATTAAATTGATCATATACTGACCAATTACCAAGCGATTAGTTGTAGTTATACCAAATCCTAGCCTATGTTGAACATTTTGATATGACTGCACTTTCATGAGTTGTCTAGCTAATTTCAATAGTGTAATCTTATTTGTAGCATATCTTGGCAAAGTATATGACTCACCTTTTAAATATTCAACTCTCAAATAAGTAAAAGTTAGAAACTATAGAAATATAACAATAAATTGATTAACCCTATTCCAAGCCTCATCTGGCATTAGCTTGATTACCAGTTGTTTGTCAAAAAAAAACACCAAAAATACAATCTTGGACTCTTATGTAGTGATATTTACTATGTGACAAGGTGATTTGATCATAGTATTCACAGACAGAAACTTGTAATCAATCTCCTTTGGTGGAAAGACTTGAGAAAGATCTCATGGACACATCTATGTAAACTAGGTAGGAGTCCATGTAGAATGGCATTGAGGTTCCTACATTAAGAAACTGATCACAAATAGCAATACTAATAAGTTCTCCCCAAAAGATAGGTTCTTCATTATCAAAGATCTAAAGAATGAATTTATACATCCCTGGCTTAAAGTCACTAGAATCTTTGAGATCACATATCCTACTAAGAAGAGTTATCAAGTCTTTGCATTATGAATTGATGTTTGACCTATGAATGGTTTAGGCCATCTTGAAAAGTTACTTCTTTTGACTTTTAACAAGTATGCACTTATATATTTCTAATAATCCACCCTCTTTTCATTCCATAATTCCAAAGACATATCCTTTAACAAGTCTAAGCACTATGCATTTGGAGGAAATTTAAAGATTTGTTCAATAACCTCTGGTTCAAGGCTAATGATAACCTTTCCATCTACATTTTTTAGTGTCTTGGTATTTGGACTAAAATTTCATGCACAACCCAAAACAAATTTTGGCTCCAAGGCAACCATAGGGAAAGTAGACACTAAAAGAATATTACTCTTCTTTATGCATTCCATTTCATGAGTCAAAGGAGATTCAACCATTTTCAAGAAATAATCCATGTCCACATGCCCAATCTCTGTATTAGAAACATTATTAAGAGGTGATGAAACTTGAGATGCATTCACATGAGCTAACTCTTTTTCATATTGATACTTCATCTTTCCTTTGGGTTTTGAGGATGAGGGCATGTCTTGTGCTGCAACGTGAAAATTCCAAAATGTGAACACGTGATCAAAGGATATTGATTCCTTAAAGAAGTCAATTTTGGATTAGTAACAAAGGATCTATGAAGGGAAAAATGCTCAAAGTATGAATCAAATACTCACAGATCTTGTGTAATAATCTTTGAATGACATATGCAAAGGCGAAAATGTGATTCGGGGAGATGGAAACATGTGGGTGAAGGATTGGTACTTATGTAAATGCTTTGAGGAATGAAAGTGAGATGCATAGGAATACGTACAAATGTTAAATTTTGAAAAATTGTAACCTGTAGTCAAAATTGGGTACTCTAGATGTCATTACATGTAAAGTGATTTACATGTAATCATGACTTGATGCAATCATGCAATGAGGTTTGAAGAATGAGATTACATGTAAATGCATATGAAGGATGAGATTACATGTAAATATGGATGGAGAATGTAATTACATTTAATTGCTCTTGGAAAATCATTCCATATGAAAAGAATGGATGCAATGTGCCTTGGCATATAATGGTGGATGCGAAGTGAAATGATGCATTTACATGAAAGGTGAAATATGGAATGAAGGGAAACATACTTAAATTATTGGGAAAGAACTTACAAATTCTTCAACAAGAAGACAAATGAGAAAATAATCAAACAAAGAATGAAAACAAGCACAAAACAAATACATACATTTAGTCGTATACTCAAACATGTCAATAAGCAAGTTGTTTTCAAATGCAAATTCAAATTTGAAGTTTGGGAAAAATTCAAATAGGCGTAAATGAAATTTCTCATTATATTTAAAGGTAGAATTCACTTTTCATGGTATACCTTTGAAAAAGTGTGCAACATCAAGCTAAAAATGCAACAATATAGCAAGATAAGCATGAATTAATGAGCACTATTGAAAATGTCTGCTTACTTGGAGATCAAAGAGCCAAAATAGCAAGATTTATAGATTTGAAGACCAATTTTCCTCCAAATTTGGATTCACAAACAGCTATTTGACTTCCTCCACACTTGCAAGTAATGAGCAATCAATGAGGCATTTTTGGATACGGATGTCAAAAACGCGCTTCTTAATCACCAATATTCAAGATGTTTTGACAAACACTATGTTCTTGGACATTTTTTGATATAAAAAAATGTGATCTCAATATGCAAGAGCATAAGTCAGTTTTAGTATTAAAAGGAAGAAACATGTTAACCAACAGTAAAGGCATGGATTGAATTTCCAAAATGATTCCTCCTTTAGCAAAAATGTGATGAAAAATACCCCAAATTTGGACATTTTGCACAAAAATGTGATCTCTAAACACTATGAAATGAAGCATTTTTTGCAAAGATTTCAATGTCTAAGGAAAAAGAATGCATGAAGAGGTAAGAATGACCCTAGTTGGAGAGATTTCATGCCATGAATCAAGAAAATTTGAATATTTTTAGCGAAAGCGTGCCCTTAGAGACTCAAAGCATGGACATTTTGCACTTGGATGCAAAATTGGGTTCTTAGAATACATCTGTATGTGTTTCAAAGGAAAATCACAATCTAAAAGAGACATTACACATTTTAAATTACATTTAACTTGACTCCTCATTCAAATCACACTCTAGGAGTGCATGTGATTCTTTACAAACTTTTATTTTGGCTTCCATGTGCAAATTACACTCTTGGGAGTGCATTACGTGTTTTAAAAACTTCCCCAAACATGCTCATAGTGCAAAATCACACTCTCTAGAGGTCATCAAATAATTTAAAAAGACTCCAAGATGCAAATTGCATTTTTTGAGGGTCTTTGCACATTGAAATACACACATTTACATGTTTAAGTGATTAAAAATGCCCTTTTAGTTCAAAATTGTGGTCTCTAGAGGCATTTGCACATTTTCATGTAAATGGGTTAAAAGACATGTAAATGAACTATTAGAAATAGAAAATACTGAGAGGGGGGTGAATCAGTATTTTACAAATTTTAGCCCAAAACTAGATATCTTTAACAACTTTATAACATGCATAAGAAAGTAAACTAACTATCTTGAACAATAAACATAATCGTGTACTGAGAGAACTCATAACACCATATTTTGTTAACTAGGGAAATCCTGACCAAGGGAAAACCTCGGTGGGGATGATACCCACAGAATGATCCACTAATCAAAAGTATCTTGTGAAAGATATTGACCCTGCTAGGAATCTATTACATATGTATAGTATCTTGGTCCTTTTTAGAGGACTAGGACTTGTTAGAAGCCTTAACCATGTTATGATTTGTTATATATAATTAAAAAATGTATGCAAGATGAGCTTACTTCTCAAACATGCAATATACAATATAATTCCTTCAATACAAAGGAATAGATATAAAAACCTCTTTACAATGCTACTGATATCTTCAATATCAAATCTTGCCTTTGTTGCTCACTCACAAAATTTGCATTCCTCTGATCATACATCTAAATTTTCATCTCACAACATTACAATACTTTTCATACAACTTCCACTTAACTTCACATTTAGCAATTTCCCTTATACCTTGCCAATTTACAAATATCTGACCAGTTGACCTCCATGCCTTTATATATTTATCAAAATACAAAATAAACTTTTTTTGACTTAGGGTTAACATCTAGGATGTCATCCCTAATTAGTTAATAAATTATTTTCCTTAACCCAAAATTACCCATTTTCTTATTATACTATGTTATGCTTGTATACTACTATAACTTGTAAATCTGTCATGACTATGTCTATATTGATCATATTGTCATGTGGTTTTGAATATAGCATCCTCATACTCTGTACTATCTATCCTCAAGTGTTCACATGCTAATATAGCCTTTGTAAATTGCACTGACCAAAACTTCATCTATTCTGATATATATACTATGTTACACTTCTACAATTTTTTAAAGCATACATGCCATAACTTTATCCTCCTATTTTGCTCACTTCATAGAGTTGATATATTACCATAAATGACATCTAAATATCTAACCTATACAAATTTCCAACAATTTTCCCCTTTGGCATTGATGACAACATATGGGAAAATTGGTTGAGTTCAAAATAAAACTTCAAAATCTTTACAAAAACTTGGCCTTTACATTCAAAACTGTGAATCATTACATATACCATATTTTCCTTATATGTCATCATTACATTATAACTCTACTTATCTCTTCTTACATACATATGCAATTTTCCTTATCACTCCCCCTTTGACATTAATGACAAAGGTGTCAAAATTTATGTACAAATCAAAATTGTATTACTTTTCTCCTCATGCTAAGTTTGTTATTTTGGAAATACGGTCTACAAAGTTTGACTTCAGACTTTCAAACTCTTTCTACCATGTGTCTTTTACTACCTCTGATATACTAAGAAGAGCACATAATCCATATGAGGCTACTTCAATTTTCATTAATGTCATAATACACAAATTTCTCATATGAAGTCTTCGCAACAAGACACTCATCTAATTACTTTTTCACATTGTTGATATTTACAATCAAATATTCTCTTAATAATGAGAACTTATTTATTAATCTCTCCTTATTTAGCTCAATGATTATATATCATCATAACTAACTGCTATAGCTGCTTCAAGATCTTCTATCTTGGTGTCAAGTTGTTGGAGTTTGCTCACCAGATTCTACAACTCATTTAGTTTATCATTTAGCTCATCATTTATGTCCTTGACATAATTATATGATAGGGTGCAGTGTCCATACAATGATCTTCCCTCTATCAAACATCTTCTTAACTCCTTAAAGTAAGCATCAAGTGTCAAAAAATCATTCCTAAAATTTGTGCACACTATAGAAAACAGCTATGCATCATGTTTGATTTGTGCTTGTGCCATTGCCACTACTGATAAATGAGTAAACTCATTATCAAAAGCTTTTACCAATTATTTTTCTCTTATCTGTAGATATGTATCTATTACCTTGACTAAGATAGTTTTTTGTATTGTCTCTGAAACCTCTCCCAATGCCTTTTCTAGACTTTTCACCTTCTTGTTCCTTTCAAACAAGTTTCTCAAAGAAAATATCATTCCTAATTGATCATCATCATCTCCACACAAGTTCTTTAATGCTGATTCTAGTAGAGATTTAACCTTCTAACATGTGTGCGGTAAAATATTTGCTTCATGTTGGAATATAACTTTATCAAACTTCATCCCAGTGTGCTTAAGCTAAGGTAAGAATGTTGACTCATGCATTGTTGTCCTCCAATTAACTCTGGTGGGCTCTTCTTGCCTCTTTTTCTCATCTTCTTCTTTCTCTCTTCTTCTTCTTTTCTCTTTTCCTCATCAACTTTCCTCTTCTTATTTTCTTCTTTCCTCATCTCCTCTTTTTCTTTCTTCTTTTCTTCTATTTTCTTTCTTTCTTCTAGTTTCTTCCTTTTCTTTGCTTCTTTGTTTCTTACTTCCTCTTCTTCCTTCCTTGTTTTCTCTTCCTCATCTTCAGGGCTAGTGTAGCTAACCAAATTACCAACAACATATTGTCCATAATTCTTGAAATGATTTTATGTTGTATCCAAAATGATTCTTGTACTATCCACTTGCATGGTATTAGTACCAATGCTTTTTTGGTGTAGATTCTATCATCATTGTATCTTTACCAACTTCTGTAGATGGTGCCTCTAATACTATTTTGTTGTTGCCTCAACTGATTTCTTCTCTTTTTGGTTTGCAATTATAAGGATTTCTCCTTGTAATTCTTTTCTCTCTTCTACTTGACTAGGTGCAAAGATCATGACTTTTACAATTGCCTCTTTGGTTTCCTCATTCACCTCCCATTATTAAAATTAGTATTCTTGTATGCCTTAGTAGGAGCTCAATACCCTTCATTATACTCTCAAGGTGTTCAATACTCTTCACTTCACATATTTTTTGTATCATATTTTCTCTTATTTTCTTATCCTCATCAATCACTATGTTCTTTCTATTAATCAATCTATTATACAAGTCTTTAGGTTTATTCTTCTAAATATCCTCAAATCTCTTGTTTGAAAAAATCGTATGTCTCACTATAGCATTCTCTAATTTTAATCTATCCATACTATTATAAAAATCATAAAATTTACTCAACTGTACAAAATTTCCATTATTTATAATTGCAACATTAAGAGTTTCTACCTTAGGCTTCTAGGGCTTTCTCCTAATAGGTGCCTTCACCTCTACCTTTGCTTGCTCTGCCTAATTTTCTTCTACTTCATCTTCCTCAAATTCATCTTATTCAAACTCATTTACCCATGTCTTCCTTCTTTGTGTCCCATTTTTTTTTCTCACCTAGTCCACTTGTCATTTTCTTTGTTCTTTTGTGTAAAGGAGATTCTATTTTCTCTTATTTGACCTCAATTAACATCACATACCTCCTAGTGCTAGGTGAGGTAACTATTTAAACCTTGGTGATCTTTGCTTCTTCTTCATCTTTTTCAATCTAATTTTTTTGTACAACCTATGGCTATACTTTTCAGATTGTTGCATATGGTGCATTGACGAGTACTCTAACTACTGTGACCCCTTGTGCTAATCAAATATCAATTGCTAAAGGTTTATCCATTAGTATCTCGAATTGACCACTTGCTCTCATTTCTAGATGAATTCCCATTGCTTCCGTGTATTCTTCTCTTATCATGCCTAATTCCTTCATAATTGTATCAATTTTCTTTTCTACTTTGTTCTTTATTTCTTTGCTGTGAATTTTGTTATGAACTTCTTTCACTTTCTCCTCATATGTGCCCCATCTAGGACACTCCTCATCTCTCTCAAATTCTAGGATTATATTTGCATAACCCTCTATTAGATCCTTGGTCATTTCATATCCCATAAGATCAATGAACTTGACTCTTGGTTCAATGCCTCCATGTATGTTACATCAATTTCAACCATGAAACACATGTCATTCTTATACTTTTCTACTAAAGATGGGGATGTCTTATACCTCTACTTCATAGTCGCTTGAAAACTTTTCATCATCTTTGAAATGTCCTATGTCATCCTATCTTCAGAATGCTTTATGTAATGATAAGTAATCATGCTCATTATGTAATTGTCACTATCACATTCATGATTAGGCATTCTAGGGAATCTTTTGATCACTTGAAATAATAGGTGCATTAACAAGTACTTAAATCTGAAAACCAAATTCTTTGTCCTCTTTAATTAGTCTATATTATCCAACAACCATTGTTTCATAATCTCACACATATTTATCTTTTCCCTTTTTAATTTCATTAAGTATGTTGCATGAATAAATCCAACAAGAACTGAATTAAGTCTTGAACTCTAATTCATTTTGTAACCAATGGTTTTTCTTATCAGTCTACCTTCTATCTCAGCCATCATATTTTATCTCATGTTCCTTCCATCTAATTTGGTTTTTGAGTTTATTTCTACCAGTTTCTTCACATTCTTCTCATTTACTGAATTTTTGCCTTCATTGCTTAAACCAGTAAGCTTGTGAAGTAACTCATTATCAATCATAACAGGGATATCACCTACCCAAAACATATTCTCATGAACTATGCTCAATATGATTCTAGTCCACTCATTATTATCAAATTCCATATAAAATGTGGTTGATAATGTTCAATTCATTCAAGTATTCAAATTCCTATTTAATTGACATGTCATTGTTACATACTAGGTCTAGATCTTTGTGGATGTCACTATCACCCATGCTTTTAAAATTTGCAATGCATGTATGCCCTAACATTTTCAATGTGTAAAATGTTATGGGGAACTAGTGAAAAGGCTCTTAAGGGGTCATCTTTTATGGAAATATATGAGTGCTTCTTGAACTTATACCTAGGACTCTCACTTACATCACAAACAGTAGGATTTTCCATTTCTCAAATTAAAATCTCAAATAATGACTTCTCACATGATAAATACCTTAATTTTTTGGAATTAGTACTTGCTTCAATATGCTCTTAAAATTCTTCAAATTCACCTTAAATTCACTCCAAAGTTCTCCTTTAACTCTTACATGATTGAATGGTGCTTAATAACTTGATTTCAACCCTAAAATCACATCTAATTCATCTTTGCATTAATTGCACAAGTACACAATCAACAAAAGGTGTTTCTAATTACCACGAGACTTTTTTTCCTTCATGCACTCACATACAAACTCCAGATTATCTGCTCTCTTAACCATACCTTCAACATATCATGCTCTACCTCATACTAATTGTGCATGCCTTAACTCTTTCTCTAACATTTTCTTTTACCTTTCTGATGTTCGGTCCTTAATAAAGTGCTTAATTCAAATAAGATGAATCAATTAATACAACTGACTTCAATCTGCCTTCAGGTGCTTCATTTGATTGCTCTTCCTAAACCACATGTGAACTTGATGGATCTTTCACTTTGACAAATACTTCTACATGTTCTCTTAGATTGTCTTTCTAGGTATCACTGGTGGTATCATTTCTTTTGCCATTTTTGTTAATGTTCCTTCTAAAATTTGGATTCCTTATGTTGTTGCTCATGTCCATTATACAAAATATTTCTATATGACCAAAGTTGTTACATAACTGGCATACTAGTGCATTGTTTCCAAATCTAGGTCCAAGTTGGTTAACAGGTGCTCTGCAATTTCTAGCAATATGTCCAAAGTTCTTACACTTGTAACACATTGTTACTTCTCATTACATTGTTTCCTTCATCGTATCTTCTTCCTACAGGGATAGTACCTCTAAAAATTCTACTATTTCTATTACTACTATCAAATTTAGGTTTCTTACAATTAACTTCTCTATGAGCAAAACCATGACAATTATAACAATAAAAATCAATACATGGTTTAAATAACTTACATGTGTAGTACCTTTTCATATGACCAACTTCATTACATCCATAATGTCTACCTTTGAATTCATATCTCACTTCTTTAGGTAATTTAGTTTGTTCATGTTGCTTAGGTTCATAAACTTGTTCAGGTTGCTTGACTTGCTCAACCTTCTTAGGTGCATTATCAGATTGATTTGACTCAATCTTATTTAGATCTTCTTTGTCTTGCATAGACTGATGAATATCATGATCATTTTCCTTTCTTGATTTACATTTCTTAGCTGACTTTTCTCCAATGAAATAACCAAGACCAGTCTTATCATAAGGTCTCTAAAAAGACATTTGTTTGTCAATCCTCTCACTGCTAGAATATATTTTCTCCAACTATTGCTTAGAATGGGTTAACCCTCCTTTCACAATAATGTTATACTTCTCAAGTTTTGCATATTACAACTTGGTAGACTCAAGCTTAGATGTCACTTTGGTAAGGTTAGATCGAAAATCTGCATTCTCATATTTTAATTATGATTCAACTTTACTAGTATCATCCTTCAAGGTTAACTTTAGATCTATAATCTTAAGTTCATGCTTTAGGATCTCATTCTCTTTCTTCAATCTTGAAACTTCATCACTTTTCTTGATTTGATCTTTAGGCTCTTTCTTGGATTTGTGATGATCTATCTCATCTTTCAACTTTTTGATGTAGTCTTTAGCATCTTCATATATTTCTTTCAAAGCATCTCTTCTTTAGTAAGAATATCAATCTGCTCAAGAGCTTCTCCTAGGTTCTTTTGTAATTGTTCCATATCTATAGGGATCTTACTGTTGAGCGGTTAAGCCTCTTCTAAGTAACTATGCTCTAATACCAATTGCTAGAAATAGGAAATACTAAGAGGGAGGAGGGGCACTAATACATTTGGGCTTGAATTACGATAGAAGATCATCACAATTGCAACAAAAAAAATCTCCCAACTGACATCAAGAGGATTTGGCTCTCGTCATGCGGGCATTAGACTTTTGTCATCACAATTTACGATGGAAAGGGTGACCGTCACAATTACGATGGACATAGGTGTCGTAAATTGAGTTGTCACTAGCAAAATGTTCATTTTCATTGTCCTAATTGTGATGGTGTGTTGTATTAATAAAAATAAAATTGGTGATGAATAGCTATGATGCTCTCATAGCTCATAGTAAATTCACACATTTGGTTGTCTTGCAATCATAAGTTAATATCGAGCTTCACTTGGTTTCGAGAATAGTTTAATATTCTCTACTAATAAAGACCAACCATGTGAAGGTGGAAGCTCATTTGGCCCTACCCCACACCCACCACCCCCCCCCCCCCCCCCCCCCAACTTCTAAATTCCTTATTAACATCTAAAATATTTAAGAAAGGATCAATGTTCAAAGTACAAAAAAAGATTCCAACCCTACAAAAATGACATAATTTTCCCATCTTCTGGTGCATGTCATTTTTCTGTTGCATCCAAAATAAGATTTTGCCACTCTAAATCGAGAATGCATGTGTAGTTGCATGCATTCAAATGGATGGACAATAGGTGGAGCTGATAAAACACAACATGATTACATTTATTTAATAGGTCTATTAAGTTTTTAAAATTATAGGCCATCATGAACAATGTTTGTGATGGTCTATAACTTAAAATACCTAATTAAAGACCTCTAATAAAAATGAAAACCTCATGTTGTGTTTTTTAGCTCTTCTTGATGTTGTATGCATATGCATTGACATTGCATATTGAATTATGGTGTCCTCTTGCATTGCATGAAACCAAGAGATTCACAAAATTAGTTGTCATACAATCATAGGTTAATGTTGAGCTTCACTCTTCATTTTGTGAATAGTTTAATATTCTCTACTAATCGTAGCCAACACCCCCCCCCCAAAAAAATCTAAATCCTTCGTTAACATCTTAAATCTTTAAGAAAGGATCAATCTTTAAAGTACCTAGAATGTCCTCATTGCCTCTTGCTACTTTTAGGGGAAGTCTATCTTCATTTCTCACAAGCAATTCATCACATAGGTACATCTAAGAATGTCCTCAACGCCTCCTGCATAAAATGAATCTAATATTAGAAAATGCATTAGAAAAAGAGGAATCTACTTACCAATAGGCATTGTCGTTGCATTTGTGGCCATGCTACCTGTTGAGTGAGTTTTATTATTTTTCCATTGTGCCAAGATCTCTTTGTTTATATACATACATGCATACATATACACACATATATACATACATACATATAGAGAGATCACAAGGGAATGACAACGAGATGTAGAGATCACAAGGGCACGACAATGAAGTGTAGTGATCACAAGGGCACGACAATAAAGTGTAGCGATCACAAGGGCACATACATACATACATACATACATACATATATATATATAAAGAGAGATATTTTTTAAGGTGCTAAATGACTTACCTCAAAATCCTCCACAAAATAATGTGGACCAGGAAAAATGGGCAGAGTTCACAAGAAATTTTACAAAAACATATATAGCAGATATTTTTAGAAATAAATAAGTCATAACCCAGTTAAATGGGTATATTTTATGATTAGCTAGGTTGATATATATGCATATTTAACTGGCTTATGGCTTCTAAAAGGGAATGAGCCTCGTGATTATGGCATTTACATAGAAGCATAACTTGCTTCTTCAACTTCTTACACTCAACTCTTCACTGAAGTTATTCTTCCAATAGTGAGAATAGCTACTACAAATTCCTAGGAGCCAAGGGACCCTGAACCTATGCTACATTTTCTAGAGACATGGAAGAAGTTACTATGGGCTTCACTACTTCATAACATTCTGGATCATATACATGTTTTTTAGCTCTTTTGGCACAATCATTCTTACACTTGTGCACCTTTGTGTTGTAGTTTACAGTTAATATAAGGTTAACCTATATACGTCCTAACTCACTCCTTATATAGTTATGTTTAAAAGCTTGTGACGATAATTAATGGGTCTAAATAGACCAGTCAAGTTTATGCTGAAACACATACTTTTCAAAAACTAGGTACACTAGGTACATCTAGGAATGTCCTCATCACATTCTGCATAAAATAATAAATAATAGTTCAAGTGAAATAAAGACATGAAAATGAGAGAGAAAAAGAGCAATCTATTTACCAATAGGCATTGTCATCGCATCTATGGCCATGCTACTTGTTGAGTGAGTTTTATTGTTTTTATGTTGTGCCAAGATCTATCTATATATATACATACAAATGTGGAATGATCAATGTTGTGTTTTCTTTTCTTTTTTGTTTATAATCCATAATCCATGATCCACAAGATCTCTCTGTATAAATACATACATACATAGACACACAGATATGTGTGTGTATGTATGTATGTATGTATATATACACATATATATATATACATATATATACATATATATATACATATATATACATATATATACATATATATATACATATATATACATATATATACATATATATACATATATATATATACATATATATATACATATATATATATATACATACATATATATATATACATATATATATACATATATATATATATACATATATATATGTATATATATATGTGTGTATATATACATACATACATACATACATACATATATCTATACACATACATATATACACACATATGTTAGCATGAATGTTGATGCTTTGGGGGAGAATTGCAAAACATTGATATGATGAATTCATGACTATGTTTGTCATTGATGACAACATAGTAATAAGTTTTTAAAGACTGACAGAGTAGCAGACTATGATTTTTGTATTAAGAACAATATATTACTTATTTGTTAATGCACAGTTTCCAACACATACTACATTATGTCTTTGTTACAAGGGTAAGTGTGTACAGAAGATATAATTGATCTACAGAGAATCGTATGGAAACAGAGTATTAGGAAAGCAGTTCCTATTGTGTGATTATTACAATTCATCACAAATGTAGTGAAAGGTTGCGTAGTTAACTGGAGACAGTATACTAGTCATTGATGATGTTAGAGAGTGTGCATGTATGGAAGTCGCACTTGTGAAAGTTTGTTTATAACTATGAGCCAACAACATTAATTAAATGTGTATTCATTTAATTAGCATATTATAATTAAGTGGGAAGTTGACTTAAGGATTTATTATTGAGCATGGTATAAAGGAAAGATATTTTCTATGTTAATATAGAGAGAGCAGATAAGGCTTGCAAATTATTGAGTAGCAACGCGCTACAGAAGCAGAGTGACTTACCAATGCATGTAAGTGACCTTAAGTGTTATTATTACTAAGTACAGAGTTCCATATCTGATTGCATGGTCTGAAGGAGAAGAAGTCTGACCTACTGGATAGAGGAAGAAGTAATAGCTTGTTTCACATCTATTATTTTGAAAGGAATAGTACCGATGTCAATTGGACAGTGGGTTCATTGATTTGATCCTAAAGCTATTTGAATAGTGGATTTAGTTATCTTCCACAACTCCTAATAGGGTTGGCACAACTCCTAACAGGATTGGAATCTCCTAACAGGGATTCAAAGTCTCCTAACAAGGACTCTTTGTACTAAATGTTGTAATAGACTCCTAACAGGGTCCATCCTCTAACAAGGGATATTTATATTAGTACATCATCTTGCGGGCATCATTCTCATCGGGGTTTTCCCTCTGATCAAGGGTTTCCCTAGTCAAAGTATCTGGTGTAATTGTTTATGTGCATCTTTATGGTTGCTACTTACTTTGGTTGAATGGTTAAGTTTGTTTAAAGAGGATAAATGTTTTAATTATTGAATAACTGATTCACCACCCACCCAACCCCCCGCTGCCCCTCTTAGTTATCTTGGTGGACTATTGTTTCTAACAATTGGTATTAGAGCATCAAGTCCTTAAAGAAAGGGTTTAAAAAGCTAAGGAGATCTATGGAAAACATGTTTAGAAAGGAAAGTCCAAGATTTGATGGCACCAATTACGATAGCTAGAAGGATAAAATGAAGACTCATCTTTTGTGCATGGGTCTAGGATATTGTCTTGTAACCAAGACATCTAAGAATATTGTGGAAGAAGACAATCTTGAAAGTTTTACCGAGGAGAAGAGAGAAGTATTTATGTGCAACATAAGGGCAAGAGTAGCAAAATTGTCAGCTAAAACTACTCAAAACATCTCATGAAATTTGGAAAACTTTAGAAGCTAATTATGAGGGTGATACACATGCAAAAAGAGTTAGATTACAAAATTTGCATTGTGCATTTCAAGATGCTAGAATGATGGAAGATGAATATGTAAGAAGCTATATTGGTAGAATATCTAAGATTGTTGCAGGAATCACATCTCATGGTGGAAAGAAGTCAGATGATGAAGTAATATGGAAGATCTTGAAAATTCTAACACCACCTTTCAAAACAATAACACAGATGATTCAGCTGATGATACCCTGTACTAATAATTTCACCAAAGAAACATAGCTTGGTAGATTGGAAGCTATAGAATTTGATCTAAAACAATCTGGTGAATTAGCAAAAGTTGACATAGCATTCAATGCATTAAATATTAAACCTGGTCTAGCAAAGAATACAAAAGTGCAAGGAGACATTTCTAGCAGCAGCAAGTCTATTGAGGAAAAGATCAAGGAATGAGTGGCTCTTCTTGTGGAAAGAGAAAAAGATGGTAAGAATATCTTTAAGTGATGGACATGTAATGAATATGGCCATTATGCATCTAAGTGTCCTTGATCCGGTGGCTATTTTTAGTAAAAATTGAAGTGTTTTATTTCTCTCCAGAATTTGCACTATCAGAAAGATCTCAGTGTCCTAATTCCAATGCAACTTGAATGGACAAAAACAGAGTCCGGATGAAGAAGTTATGCTTAGTCAAAGTTCTGGTCAATACGTAGACCAGAGGGCTAGATAAGGGGCAAAATTGGACCATCTTGAAAGTGGTCAACAATGGGTTTCAAATCAAAGATCCTGTCGAAAGCTTCCCAACGGCGTTGGTTTCATTGAAAATGGACTTCATATGTGAAAGTTATAGCAGTTTGAATTTTGGAGGTAAAAGTGTCATTTGAATCTTGATGATGTCATCATGATGTCATGGGGCAGTTTAAAGACCAAAAATTAAAAATTAAAAAAGAGAAAAAAGTAGGAGAATTATTGTAATTCTTGAAGGAGACTTATAGAGAATTTGGTCTTGGCGAAAATTTGAGAGAATAGAGGGGTGTTGTAAGGAGATTTTTGAGCCATTCTTGTACATCGGAGTTTTGTTGCTGCCGAAGTGCTCGAAGGAATGGACTTGGTGCATTTGTAATTGATTTTGAAAAATAAACGAATCGGTCTCACTCTATTGGAGTGGACTTGGAGACGTAGTCACATTTGTGGTGAACTCTGTTTGCATCTTCTTATCTTCTTCTCTCTCAATTCTGTTTCTCACCTTAAGTTGATGCATAATTTCATTTATGTATAAATGTATTAAGACTTCCGCTAATTTGATTTAATTTAAGCATTCAATCCTGCAAATAGTCTAGATCCGTCCAGCAGATCAAGTGGTATCAGAGCCTAGTTGAATATTATTGCAGTTGTTTTCTTGAATGCTAACAAGATCCAGGATTCAGAAGGGCGAAGGAAAGCTTGAAGAATTTAATCCTGAGATCAAGAAGCGAAGAACATTTCTAAAGATGTCTATTTCTGGAATGGAGGTTCCTGATGAGATCAGTGAGCAGGAATTTCGAAGAGCATTCCTCGAGATGAAGGCTAAGGTGGACATACTTTTTCAAGAAAGACAAGAGCGGAAAGAACGTGAAGACAAGAAAGGGAAACATCATGGCGATGGGGATAAGAAACTAGATCCACCCTCTTCTTCTTCTCCTCCCTCTTCTCCTTCTTCTCCATCTTCTCCTCATTCTACTTCTTCTAATCCTTTCAAGAGTGGGTATAAGCCTAAGATCAAACTGGATGTAAAATTTGACTTGCCTAAGTATTGTGGTGAACTTAATGCTAAAAAATTGGATGATTGGATTCAGCAAGTAGAAGTCTACTGTAGAGTCCAGAACCTATTAGATGATGTTGATAGGATTCAATTAGCTACTCTTAGGTTAGGGGGTACAGCTTTAACTTGGTGGGAGAGTAAGACTAAGACAGAAGTTTCACGGCATGGTAGAGTCAGTTTAACTTGGGCAGAGTTTGTTAATGCTCTTAAGAAGCAGTTTTATCCCCTAGGATATATGCAACAGTTAATGATGGACTGGCAAATGTTTAGGCAAGGGAAAGGACAAACTGTACAAGAGTACACCCATGAATTTAGGAAAAGGGCTATTGCTTTGAATGTTCCTTTGTACACCCAGGATACTTTGTTGAAGTACATAGGAGGTCTACATTCCTACCTTAGACATTCTATTTTGGTATTAAACCCTTGTAATTTGGATGAAGTGTCAGTTCAAGCTACGCACTTAGAGTCAAGGGGTAAAGGATCTTTTATTGATAAGTTTGATAATGATGTAAAGAAATCTTCTAAGAATGCTGAGACAGAGAAAGGAAAGAAGGCAGCTATAGTTAAGAAGGATGAGAAGCTTTCTTGCACTCATTGCGACAAGAAGGGTCATGATGAAGAGCATTGTTGGCAGTTGCATCCTAAATTGAAGCCTAAGTGGGGTCAGAGACAGAATCAAAAACATAAAGGTAAGGAGAAAGTCGTGAATGTTGTTATGGATCTTGGTTCGGATTCAGATGACGAGACTAAGATAATAGCCATGGGTTTGAAAGGTAAAGCTCCTATTTCTGGTGCTTCTGTTGCTAGTTGTGCTTCTACTTCTACAGTAAATGATTTCCCTAAAGATAAAAAAAGGAATGAGTTGTTTCATTTAAGGGTTGTTGCTAAGAACACTAAAATTGATGCACTCATAGATAGTGGTTCTCAAGTGAACTTGATTTCCGAAAGTGTTGTAAGGAACTTGGGATTGAAAACTACATTACATAAGAAACCTTATCCACTAGGTTGGATTTGTGAAAATGATAAGTTGCAAGTAACAAGACAATGCACCTTAAGATTCACAATCACTAGTAAATTTGTGGATGAAGTACAATTTGATGTGGTTCCACTAGATATTTGTGGGATAGTGCTTGGTAGCCCTTATCTTTATGATAGAAAAGCAGTTTTCTACAGGGAAAAGAATCATTATCACTTGTTTAAAGATGGCATTCAGTATATTGTACATTCTCACAGGATTAAGACTGATCGTTCTTTTGCAAACACAGGGCAGTTAAAGAGGTTAATTAATGCAAGTAAAGAGTTAACTCTTATGTCTATCAGTACAGGTGGTTCTACACTTGAACTTGGAGTAGCTAACCAGGGTCAAATGTTGCAGGATGGACCTGCAGTACAACATGAGGGAATGATGATTGAAAGCATTGATGGTTCCTTGCATAAAAATGTTCCTGTTGTGAAGAATCGATATGTTGTTGACTTATTCTCTTTCATTTCTGCATTATTGATTAGCTTGATGTTAGTCAATGTTTGTTGGTTAGTGGCTACGACAATTGATGTAGATGTTTATGGAAGTGATAGAATAATGTTTATGATCAACAATGTTGTTGCAGTCTTCATTGTGCTTGTGAGCCAGGTATTTAGATGTACAGATGATATAGGACAAGTGGGGAGGCCAAGTCCTCACTTTATGTCAGAGTAAATGTCACTTTTGGAGGTCCAAAAGATCTTCAATGGGGAGGCTTGATCTGGTGGATATTTTTAGTAAAAATTGAAGTGTTTTATTTCTCTCCAAAATTTACACCATCAGAAAGATCTCGGTGTCCTAATTCCAATGCAACTTGAATGGACAAAAACGGAGTCCGGATGAAGAAGTTACGCTCAGTCAAAGTTTTGGTCAATACGTAGACCAGAGGGCTAGATAAGGGGCAAAATTGGACCATCTTGAAAGTGGTCAACAATGGGTTTCAAATCAAAGATCCTGTCGAAAGCTTCCCAATGGCGTTGGTTTCATCGAAAACGGACTTCATATGTGAAAGTTATGGCAGTTTGAATTTTGGAGGTAAAAGTGTCATTTGAATCTTGATGACATCATCATGACGTCATGGGGCGTTTAAAGACCAAAAATTAAAAATTAAAAAAGAGAAAAAAGTTGGAGAATTATTGTAATTCTTGAAGGAGACTTATAGAGAATTTGGTCTTGGTGAAATTTTGAGAGAATAGAGGGGTGTTGTAAGGAGATTTTTGAGCCATTCTTGTACATCGGAGTTTTTTTGCTGCCGAAGTGCTCGAAGGAATGGACTTGGTGCATTTGTAATTGATTTTGAAAAATAAATGAATCGGTCTCACTCTATTGGAGCGGACCCAGAGACGTAGTCACATTTGTGGCAAACTCCGAAATCAAACTCTGTTTGCATCTTCTTATCTTCTTCTCTCTCAATTCTGTTTCTCACCTTAAGTTGATGCATAATTTCATTTATGTATAAATGTATTAAGACTTCCGCTAATTTTATTTTATTTAAGCATTCAATCCTGCAAATAGTCTAGATCCGTCCAGCAGATCAGTCCTAAAAGAGAAAGGAAGTAGAAGGGAATATTCAAACCTAGAAAACCTAGAAATTGCTTATATGCTAATGAAGAAGAAGAAGAAGAAGAATCTGATCAAAGCAAAAGTGAAGATTAATTAGGATTTGTAGCTATAAAGGAGGATGATCTTGACATAGAAATTCAAGAAGAAAGTGCACTAATTTCACAAGTTGAAATGGAAGATTGGATCATTAATAGTGGTTGTTCACATCACATGACTGGTGATATGAGAAAATTTGTCAAATTCAAAAGCCATGATGGAGAGATTGTCAGAGTAGGGAATAATCCATCTTGTCACATTACAAGAATTAGACCTATCACACTTGATGATAAAACAAATATTGATGATGTTTACTTTGTTGATGGACTAAAACATAACTTGTTAAGTGTTGGACAACTTGTGGACAAAGTTTACCAATTACAGTTTGGTAATGACACATGCATCATTAAGGATAAGGAAGGAAAATTGCTTGGTACTGGAACAAGAACCAAAGGTAATGTATTTCAATTGAACATATTCAAAGAAGAAAGTTATGCATCTGACAAAAGAAAATTTGGCACATGAGTTATGGAAATTCTTGGTGAGTTATTAGATTTCTGTAAAGAACAAAATATTGAGTTTACAGATCTAGAATCCTTCTGCTACATACAAAGAAACAACAATACAAGCAAATATAGATCCAAAATAGAAGATGATACAAAGATAAAAGAAGGTACTAATTTTCTTACAAGGAGAGAACCTGAAGTTATGAAGTTTTTTGTTTGTTGGACATGTAAAGCATTTGGTCATTTTTCAAGTAAATGTCCTAAGAGGTTGGGAAAATCTAGAAAGAGTTTTCTTTCTGATAAAGATGAAGAATTCTTAAGTGATTGTGATAATATTAATGAAAAGGAAGTAGAAGAAGAGATAACTTTGGTAACTATAGTTGATCTAGAGGTTAACCATGAAAATATGGAAGTCATCACTAACAATGACTTGCAGAACAATGTGTTGAGAGAAAAAGTTGCAGAGAAAGAAATCAAACTAGAGTATGTTAACACTAAGGAACATATTGTAGACATTTTCACAAAGGCCTTACCAAAGGATACATTTGAGTTCCTAATAGGTATGCTTTGGGTTATGCCCCTGCCTACTTTAGTATAGAAGATGCAAAAGTGCATCAGTCTAGGGAACATAGCACCATTGTTAGACTGGACTGAATGTTGATGCTTCCTTAATGGGGGAGTATCTATGATGAATAGAGTCAGCAAAGAACTCTCGGTAATTGGTAATTGGTATGCAACAATGTCTCTAGACACTAGATTTGTTTATGGATTTATATACAAAAGTTGTAAAGCAACAAACCAGCTTGTGGTCGTGCTAGTAAATTATTGTATCTTCGAGAAATTGAACCATTTGTGTACTACCTTTGACATTGATGTCAATGTGGGAGAGAGTGACATGAAAAACATTCTATGTAGTTCAATTGGGAAGAAAGTAGAACATGATGATGAAGAAGATGTATATTTGGTATTCTTGGAACTTATATGTTTTTCATCTATGTTGCCATCAATGCCAAAGGGGGAGATTGTTAGCATGAATGTTGATGTTATGGGGGAGTATTGCAGAACATTGATATGATGAATTCATGGCCATGTTTGTCATTTATGACAACATAGTAATAAGTTTGTAAAGACTGACAAAGCAGTAGACTGTGATTTTTGTATTAAGAACAATATATTATTTATTTGTTAATGCGCAATATCCAGTAGATACTATAGTATGCCTTTGTTAAAAGGGTAAGTGCACAAAACCTAATTTGATAGTGTATGGAAGATATGATTGATCTACAGAGAACCATATGGAAATAGAGTATTAGGAAAGTAGTTCCTATTGTGTGATTGTTGCAGTTCATCACAGATGTAGCGAAAGGTTGCATAGTTAACTGGAGATAGTATATTGGTCGTTGATGACATTAGATAGTGTGCATGTACAGAAGTCACACATGTGAAAGTTTATTTATAACTGTGAGTTGACAACATTAATTAAATGTGTTCATTTAATTAACGTATTATTATTAAGTGGGAAGCCAACTCAAGGATTTATTATTGAGCATGGTATAAAGGAAAGATGTTTTCCATGTTTAATATATAGAGAGTAGATAAGACTTGCAAATTATTGAGTAGCAAAGCGCTACAGAAGCAGAGTGACTTAGCAATGCATGTAAGTGACCTTAAGGGTTATTGTTACTAAGTACAGAGTTCTAGATCTGATTGCATAGTCTGAAGGAGAAGAAGTCCGATGTACTGGACAAAGGAAGAAGTAAAAGCTTGTTTCACATATTTTATTTTGAAAGGAATAGTACTGAGGTCAATTGGATAGTGGGTTCATTGATATGATCTTAAATTTGTTTGAACAGTGGGTTTAGCTGTCTTCCACAACTCCTAACAAGATTGGCACAACTCCTAACAGGGTTGGAATCTCCTAATAGGGCCTCTTTGTACTAAATGTTGTAATAGATTCCTAATAGGTTCCATCCTCTAACAAGGAATATTTATATTAGTACATCATCTTGTGGCCATCATTCCCATCAGGGTTTTCCCTCTGATCAAGGGTTTCCCTAGTCAACATATCTAGTGTAATTGTTTATGTGCATCTTTATGGTTGTTGTTTACTTTGGTTGAATGGTTAAGTTTGTTTAAAAAGGATAAATATTTTAATTGTTGAATAACTGATTCACCCCACCCCCTCACCAGTTATCTCGATGGACTATTGTTTCTAACAACATACATATATATACACATACATACATGTACATACATACATACATATGCATATGCAATTTTATCACCTTGGAAAATTGTATTTGATCATGCTAGTTGGGAACAACTGACTGTAATCAACCTAGCTAATATATATAATAATCACCTTAAAAAAGATCTCTTTGTATATATAAAGACTACAAGTTGTGCAATTTTTCATTTATTGTATCTACATTTCCTTTGCTATTTCTTAAGTTATAAGAGTGTTTCAAAGTTGGGAACCACTTCAACATCCTTTGCATGGTTTAGAGGTAATGTCATTGTGGCAGTGATAATAACTTCAACAAAGAGTTGAGTGTAAGGAGTTACTACCCTAAACCTATGCTACAAATTCATGGGAGCCAAGGGACCTTAAACCTATGCTACATTTTCTAGAAACATGAGATAAGTTACTACTGGCTTCAGTACTTCATAACATTCTAGATCGTATAATAATCAAACTAGAGGAAATCATTGATAAACCAAACATATAATGAAGAGGAAACCTAAAAACTTGAATTATGAAATGAAATATATCGAGGATCAAACACCTATGCTAGTGTTACAACACAATGTGAAGTTGATTTTAGATATATAAAAAGTAAAAGAAAACACGACATAAATCATTTCCAATTTTATGTTCACAACTCAAATGCTCTCCCATGGCCTGAAATAAAAACCTCATTACTGCATCCAAAATTAAGGAATGAACTACAATTATGTCCCCAATGGAGAATTGAAGTGCATTTTTTTTGCATTCCACTTAGTACTATGTCGATAAATTTAAGAAATTCTACTACCATGCAAATTAACTTACATTGTTTTCGAAGCTTAGGCCCTAACAATAGTTGAAAGCTTAAAAACACTTGGTGAAGGTTTTGCAAATGGGGTTGCAAGCTTTGGGTTTAACCATGAAGGAAACTTCGTAGTTAAGCACACTCAGGCTGGAGTAGTACTGGGACGGGTGACCTCCTGGGAAGTCTCGGTGCTTCACCTCTATGAGCATCACCTAGATCCAATGACTGCTAAGTGTTCCATTTATTCTCATGAGAGATGGATTCATGTGAATCACTACTCATGAAACATGGGTCCATGAGTTTTACTCAAAATCATATAGTTAAATCCTGATAGCAATATCACAATTTGACTTATTGTGGAAATTATCTCCTACTTATCAATTGATGAGCTTAAGGGGCTTTCTAATAAATGGTTCATAAGGCACAACACTTGGTTAAGGTTTTGCAAATGGGGTTGCAAGCTTTAGGTTTAACCATGGAGGAAACTCTGTAGTTAGGCACGCTCAGGCTAGAGTAGTACTAGGATGGGTGACCTCTTGGGAAGTCTTGGTGCTTCACCCTTGTGAGCATCACCTAGATCCAATGAGTGCCAAGTGTTCCATTTATTATCATGAGAGATGGATTCATGTTGAATAACTACTCATGAAACATGGGTCAATGAGTTTGACTCAAAATCACACAGTTAAATCCTAATAATAATATCACAATTTGACTTGATGTGGAAATTATCTCCTACTTATCAATTGATGAGCTTAAGGGGCTTTCTAATGAATGGTTCATAAGGCACAACACTTGGTGAAGGTTTTTCAAATGGGGTTGCAATCTTTGGGTTTAACCATGGAGGAAACTTTGTAGTTAAGTATGCTCAAGCTGGAGTAGTACTGGGATGGGTGACCTCCTGGGAAGTCTCGGTGCTTCACCCCTATGAACATCACCTAGATCCAATGAGTGCTAAGTGTTCCATTTATTCTCACGAGAGATAGATTCATGTTGAATCACTACTCATGAAACATGGGTCAATGAGTTTGACTCAAAATCACACAGTTAAATCCTGATGGCAATATCACAATTTGACTTGCTGTGGAAATTATCTCCTACTTATCAGGTAAATTGTTGACAAAGAATGTGCTAAAAACAAGCAAGAGTACATATTTATAATAAACATAGGTATTTGCAACAATGAAGAAACATATAATCCTCTTATACATAATCAGTTTTATGTTAGAGATGAACTCAAATTATTGAATAATATAGGAGGCGCTTAGCCAAATATTCTTGCCATCTTGGGTGATTTGGCGAGAGGATTCTGCAAGGGAATAATCCTTATGAGTTAACATATTATGTCTTAAAATAGTTAAGTGCTACCTAACTATATCCAAGGCATCTGCACACTAGAGGCATACTCTGCCTACCAGGTTACCTACATACCCGTATTTATGAGATCAAGACCCTTGAACTATTCACTCTAACGAATATGTAGTTATGGTTTCTAATTGTTCTGATGTAGCTATATTCCCATAACCACTAGTGAGTTTTACTCACCTAATACAACTCTTCGCCATCATAGAACCATTCAGGAAAATTAGGCGGTTTTATATAATTATAATAATGTAATACCCTGGTGCAACCTTTATGTTGTAGTTTACAGTTAATGTAAGGTTAACCTATATATGTCCTAACCCACTCCTTATATAGTTATTTTTAAAAGCTTGTGACAATACCCATGGCCATGCTACCTATTGAGTGAGATTTATTGTTTTTCTATTGTGCTAAGATCTCTCTCTCTCTCTCTCTCTCTATATATATATATAGATAGATAGATAAATACATATACAGAGATCACAAGGGCATGACAACGAAATGAAGCAATCACAATGGCACGACGATGAAATTTTTAGATCTCCACTGATCTCCATAATCCACAAGATCTCTCTCTATATATACATATACATACATACATACATACATCTGCATATGCAATTTTATCGCCTTGGAAAACTATATTTGATCGTGCTAGCTGGGAACAATTGATTGTTTGTTTTATTGTACCTAATTTGATGATAGTTCTATAGGAATTTGTAATCAACCTAGCTAATCGACAATTAGACCAATTTTACTAGGTTATGGCTTGTTTCTTTCTAAAAATATCTGCTATGATATGTTTTTCTAAAATGTCTTGCAAACTCTGCCCATTTTTCTTAGTCTACATTATTTTTATGCAATATCTTGAGTTAAATCACTTAGCATGGGTTGAGTGAGTTTTATTGTTTTATTATTTGGATTGTGGAATATGGGCTTTATTTTATCATTGGCTTTGTTCAAGTCCTGATTTTAATGAAGTCACAAAGTGGTTTTTAGGGTGGATATAATGAAGAGGAAACTTGAAAACTTGAATATTGAAATGTTGAAATGAAAGCTATCAAGGATCAAACACATATGGCAGAAGTTACAACACAATGTGAAGTTGATTTTAGATTTAAAAAAAAAAAAAACACGACATAAATCATTCCCCATTTTTTTTGATTGTGGACAGCTGCATGTGAAAGAGGGTGGAAAGCTCTAAACGTTGGTGGATATTTCATTCTCATTCCCTTGTGATCATTGCATTTTATTGCTATGCCCTTATGATCTCTGCATTTTGTTGTCATGCCCTTGGTGGAGATCAGTGAAGATCTAAGATTTCATTACTGTGCCCTTGTGATCTCTACATTTGGTTGTCATTCCCTTTTGGTCTTTGTTTCCTTGCTTTGTGATTTCATTTTCGTGTCATGCCCTTGTGATCTATGTGCTCTTTGCAACACACTTCAACATTTGGGGTCAAATTTCAATAACAATTTACAATGGTAGTGTAATTTGTGGTGTTCGAGCCCAAATGTATTAGTGATTGCTTTGCGATTTTCTTCAAGGGGAGAAGAAGTACCTATATAAATGTTCTTTTCTTTTCCTTCTAAATATGTATCTATTTATATTTCCCCCAGTAGGTGATGAAAACGACATTGCAACACGATGCAAGGATACATACATACATATATCTGCATATGCAATTTTATCGCCTTGGAAAATTGTATTTGATCTTTACTCAATCAACAAGAGATAATATAATTTGTAAGTATAGATTTCTACATACATAGTTTGGTATGAATAGTTTGGATTGAATTCATCTAAGGAGAGTGAGTCCACTCATGATGATAATGACTCTATGTATTGGATCTTTAGAGGAGAGAGACTTACAAAAGATTAGATGGTGGGGTAGGATGAAGATGGATGTGTGAATTGTTGATTGGGCAAGTTGTAGAAAATCAGGGTGTTAGTTGCAAGTAGTTACATTAATTTGATAAGGGAATCAACTTTGAAAGTGGGATGATCAAAATTGACATGTCCATCCTTATGATAGATGTCTATATCTCATAATAGAAAATTACCTCAAACGAAAAGTGACAAATTAATAAATATATAGAAAATTAGAAAAACATTCACCTATAATATTTTTGAAGGATACAAGTATAATAAAAATATTTTTTGGTGGAAAAAGCCATGAGTTATGTGGCTCCACACTGTGGCTATTCCACTATCCAATAGTGGAAACTCTTCACGTTAAATATGAAGATATTGAAATTGAAAAAGATAACTATCAAAGATCTATATTTGTGTTTTAGTGATAACAAATATGCAGACTAATTTTAAGAAAAATAATACTCTTAAATGTATAGGATTAAATTAAATAAACAAGAGTACTAGTTGTAGTTGTATAATTCTACTAAAACTGATTATGTTAAACAAAATGTTCAATAAAACAAGTATGAAGTAACATAAATGGATCATCTACTCGATCCTATTATGACTTAATGTGAATGCATCCAATCATTACCTGGATGATATTATGCACGAGATCTTTACTCAATCACCAAGAGATAATATAATCTGTAAGCACATACTCTTGCATACTTAGTTTGTTATGAATAAATTCAACTGAATGCAAGGATAATTTCTTGTGTGAATTCAAGACACGAATGATTAATTTAATTTAGCACAAGTACTATGTGCATGTGTATGTATGCATGTAAAGCAATTCACGTAGTGAACTAATTTACATACGTACATTCACATATGCATACAATCATCATAATCAATTATCCTTGAATATGACCAAAGCTATTATATATGAAGAAGAGATACATGTTTATAAGGAAGAGAAAAGAACATTTGCATAGGTACCTCTTCTCCCCTTGAAGAAAATCACAAAGAAAGGGCACGAAGATCACAAGGGAATGACAACAAAATCCTAGATCTCCATTGATCTCCACCAATGTTTAGAGCTCTCCACCCTTGTTTGAAGCTTTCCACCCCCTTTCATGCACAACTCTCCACAGTCAATCAAAAAAAATGGGGAATGATTATTCCATAATCCACAATCCACAAGATCTGTGTGTGTGTGTGTGTGTGTGTGTGTGTGTGTGCATACATATATACATGCATATATACATACATACATACATACATGCATACATACATATACATGAAAACAACAATACACTTTCTAAGAGTTTACAATTGTTCAACAAAATTAATGTTTTACAAGAAAATGTATCTGAAGGTACTATGGCATTGGAAACAACAGTTAAATTGGTGTAGTTGCTGATTAACTAGGTTGATTACTTCATTATTAAATGATCCAATAGTAATGTTAGTTATTATTTTGACATACATGAGAACTTTTTTATTATTCATTATTATATATACATACATACATGAAAACGATAATGCACTTTCTAAGAGTTTACAATTGTTCAACAAAATTAATGTTTTACAAGAAAATGCACTTGAAGAATTATTAGCCCAGAAGCAAGAACATGGTGTTGAAACAATATAGAAAGTGCTTGACATGAGAGCAAGTGAGGGTGTTGACTAATCTTGAAAACTTGAATGCTAAAATGAAAGTTATTGATGATCAAACACCTATGCTAGTGTTACAACACAATGTGAAGTTGATTTTAGATAAGGTAGAGGCAAATATTTAGAAGTTTGATAATCAAAATTTAAGGCACGAGAGCGAAGGAAAAGGAGCAACTTTAGAAAGAGAAGGAGAATGAGTGCCTTTAGAAAGAGACTGCATGACAAAAACAACAACTAGACAACATAGAGGATATTATGGGAGTCACTGGATAGAATCTAGAAAAGTTTTGTGGTAGGTACTATGACATTGAAATCACTTGCAAGTGTCTTTGAGAATTTCTAGTCCAAATATCAAATGGTTATAAGAGTGTTTCAAGTACTGACACAGTCTCCCTGCAATGATCCCAAGTATTAAATGCTTATAAAAGTGTTTCAAAGTTGGGTACCACTTCAACATCCTTTGCATGGTTTATAGGTAATGTGATTGTAGCAGAGGCTTCTGCAAGGGAATGAGCCTCATGATTATGGCATTCACAGAAGAAAAACTTGCTTCTTCAACTCTTCATTGAAGTTATTCTTTAATACCTTTCATACGCAATTTTATCACCTTGGAAAACTGTATTTGATCCTGCTTGCTGGGAACAATTGATTGTTCATTTTATTATACCTAATCTGATGATAGTTCTACATGAATTTGTAATCAAATAAGCTAATCAACAACTAGATCCATTTAACTGGTTATGGCTAGTTTCTTTCTAAAAATATCTACTATGATATGTTTTTGTAAAATTTCTTATGAACTCTACCCATTTTCTTGGTCTACATTATTTTTGTGGAGGATCTTGAGGTAAGTCACTTAGCATGGGTTGAGTGAGTTTTATTTTATTATTATTTGGATTCTGGAATATATATGTAGTTGGTTCAATTTTTTTGTTGTGCTAAGATGTAATAAGCACCTTAAAAAAGATCTCTAAATATACATGTTCAGAAGGAGATATAAAGAGATACCTATTTAGAAGGAAAAGAAACCAAAATTTACATACCTTTGAAGAAAATCGTAGAGCTAGGTCATGGCAATGAAATCGTAGAGCCAAGGCACAACACGACAATGAAATTACAGAGCAAGGGCACAACATGGCAACAAACTTGTAGAGCATGGACACGACACCAAAATCACAGAGAAAGGGCACAAAAATGAAACACAAAGATGACAAGGGCACGACAACCAAATCATAGAGAAAAAGCACAGAGCAAGGGCGCAACAATGAAACACAGAGATCACAAGGACACGACAACCAAATCACAGAGTAAAATAGGGCAACGAAATACAAAGATATCCATAGCAATGAAATTGAAGAGCAAGGGCATGACAATGAAATGCAGAGATATATCACAGGAATGAAATACACCAAGCACAAGGGCACAACAATGTTCAAAGCTCTCCACCCTCATTTAGATCTCTTCACCTTCTTTCATGCGTAGCTCTTGACACAATCAAAATAAATGGAGAATGATTTATGTAATGTTTTTTTTGTTTATACTCACGCGGGTGTCACAATTACGATGCCTACATTGGTATTGTGACAACATCATGGACAATTGTAAAAATAAAATAAAATAAATCAACACAAATTACACCACCATCACAATTTGCCGTCTCAATTTGATCCCAAATGTTTTAGTGGGGGGAGGTGAATCAATATTTCACAAATTTTAGCCCAAAATTGGATATCTTTAACAACTTTATAACATGCATGAGAAAGTAAACTAACTATGTTGAACAGTAAACATAACCATGCAATAAGAGAACTCATAACACTATATTTTATGAACTAGGGAAATCCTAGCCAAGGGAAAAACCTAGTGGGGATGGTACCCACAAAATGTTCCACTAATCAAAAGTATCTTGTGAAAGATATTAACCCTATTAGGAGTCTATTACATCCATATAGCATCTTGGTCTTTGTTATAGGACTAGGCATTTTTAGAAGCCTCAACCCTCTTAGGAGTTGTTATATACAATTACAAAATGTATGCAAGATGAGCCTACTGCTCAAACATGCAATATACAATATAGTTCCTTCAATACAAAGGGATAAATACAAAAACCTTTTTACACTGCTACTGATATCTTCAACATCAGATATTTCCTTTGCTGCTCATTCATAAAATTTGTATTCCTTTGATCATACATCAAAATTTGCATCACAGAACATTACAATACTTTTCACACAACTTCCACATAACTTTGCATTAAGCAATTTCTTTTATACCTTTATAATTGACAAATATTTGTTTAGTCAACCTTCGTGCCTTTGTACAATTATCAAAATACAAAATTAACCTTCACTGACTTAGGGTCAACATCTAGGATGTTGTCCCTAATTAGTTAAGTAATTATTTCATAAACAAAATAATTCCTTAACCCAAAATTGCCCATTTCCTTATTATACTCTGTTATGCTTGTATACTACTATAGTTGGTAAGTCCATCATAATTATGGGTGTACTGATTGTACTATCATGCGGTTTTGAATACAACATCCTTATACTATGTACTATTTATCCTTAAGTGCACACATGCTAATATAGCCTCTGTAAACCACGCTCACCAAAACTTGATTTGTTTTGACAGATAAATTATGTTACGCCTCGACAATTTTCTAAGTATACATGCCATAACTTTATCTTCCTGTTTTCCTCACTTTATACAGTTGATATGTTTCCATAAATGACAACATCAAAGTATCTAACCTAGCCAAATTACCAACATGAACAACTTAAGTGAGCAATTAAGCACACGTCTAATTGATTTTTGAATAAATATCATTTAAATGGTTCAAAAATAACATTTGCATAATAGAATTAACATATTATAAGCAAATATCATTTCAAAAGTAATATTTAATTTATATCTTAAAAAAAAAAAAACATAAATTTACTCAATTTAATAAAATATACAGTTAATATAGTCACTCAAGTGAAAAACTAAAAAAGAAACTAAACTTAAAAATATAACATAAAGTGCACTATAGTTACTTTAAGTGACAAATTGAAATGATAAAGTAACTTCAAAACATAAAATAAAATGATTTTAAGTTATATTTTTTAAAAAGTGAATGTCAACATTAAAATAGAACATGATATTTTAAATCATGCAGTTGTACCTAGAGAGTTCACTTCTTGGGCACTAAAATGATCAAACCTTTTGATTACCAACTTCGATTAAGCCCTAAAATAGATTAATCAAAGAAAAACCAAAAGAAATTATTTGAGCAAAACTAAAAGACCAAAAGCAAACAAACACACACTCAAAAATGAGAAAAATGATGTTGAAGACTTCAAAAATCAAGCATAGGCTTAACAAACAAAAAAACAAAAAATACTTGATGAAAGCCTTCAGTAAAATGATTCATTATATCGATTGGAGTTTATCGATTGATCAAAGCTATCCAATTAAATAATGAACAAAGTTAGATAAATGCGAAACTAAGTTGAAAAAGCTTCATAATGTTACCTACATATTGTGGTGATAAAATGCATGACAACAATACAAACTCAAATTGGGCTAGTGATATTGATGATCAGAAGTCTACTTCTGGATTTATATTTTGTCTTGGTTCTGGTATTATTACACGATCTTTGCAAGAAGCAACATGCTCACACATTATCATCGACAGAGGCATAATACAAGGCAGTTGTGCTAGCTAGTTAGGAGGTTTTATGGCTTTGACAGTTGATGTCAGAGTTTGGATTTCCCCCTTATAATTCAACCTTTCTTTTGTGTGATAATTGGAGTGCTATACACATTTCTTGCAACCTAGTTGAGCATCAGTGAACCAAGCACATTGAGCTTCATACGCACTTCATTAGGCATTTGATTTAGGATAACTCTCTTAGCTTGACATATATTCCCACTGCTGATTAGGTTATCTTCACTAAACCTTTTGCATTCCTGCAGTATCTTTAACTGCGTTCTATGCTTGGGGTGAATGAAGTTGTCCTTGGGGGGTCTTAGTGATGAGTCCTTCCTTCCTTCTTTTGTTTTTAGCTTATTCTATCTCTTTTTGGAGTAGGGTTTTTACCATGCGATTTTCTCTATTTCTCTATTTTCCAAAGATTTGGTTGTGATGGGTACCTCATTAGGCCTTGTTGCCGGGACCCTTTTTTTGCTTTCAACATAGTAGTTTCCTTGCTTTTTCATGCATTATTTGTAGCTGCATTATTGTTCATCTTCAAGGGGGGTGTTAGAGTAAATAATTTATTTAATTTAATTTATTAAATTACCTTTACTCTCTACTTAAGATTTCACTTTATGCACATGCATTCCCATTTAATAATTAAATATTAATTATTAAATATCATTTACCTCTTACAGATTCCCTTTTAAGTTTTACGATCTCCTTCTATAAAGATTGATCCATTATATATTTCTCTCATTCTTTTTGTTTGATAATATATTCTTGCATATTTTCAGAGCCAAACCCTTGCCTTCTCTTGTCTTTTTCTTCTCTACTATAGGTTCTTGCATGCAGGTGTTCTATGGGATCTGTGGATTTGTTCTTATCAAATCCTTCAATATTTATACTTTTAAAAAGCTTACTAGTGCTTATTTTGCAAAATGCAACAATTTTCCTACACACATGTCATCATGTTCCTCCTAATATAAAACAAAGACTCCACTTGTGTAAATTACATATAAAGTATGTAGAAATATGGAAGAGAAGAGGACATAAGTGACATGTTACTTGGTGCATTGAAGAAATGTAGAGAAAGTTATAAGTTTGACCATTATTAAGAATGATGGGAAAAGTTTTTGCATCTTGTTTCAAGAACAAATGCACGACTTTGACACATTTAACAAAGCCTCCATAATGTATGTTTCCAAGTGACTGTACAGAGTCACAAATTTCATTGGATCCATTCGTTGGGCTGCACATGGTTAAATATTTGACTCTGGATGTTGAATTACATAACATGTCTTTTCTTCCATACAAGCATTGGAACAAGCTGTACATGTGTTAAGTGATACCAGGATGGATGACCTCTCCCAAAGTCCTTGTGCTTCACCTTTGTGAGTTAAGTGTTCTATTCATTCTCTATC
Source organism: Cupressus sempervirens (assembly GCA_028749045.1). Classification (NCBI taxonomy): domain Eukaryota; kingdom Viridiplantae; phylum Streptophyta; class Pinopsida; order Cupressales; family Cupressaceae; genus Cupressus; species Cupressus sempervirens. The sequence goes on from CM053789.1 coordinate 520,513,041, forward strand.
TACAACTTCTTCACTATATTTATCTCCTATCTCAAAATTCTTCATTGCCTCTCTCTCTCTCAATCACTATTTTTTTGATCCTTCTTCACTCCCTTCTCTATCTTCATCTCTACTTCATCCTACTTAAAATAATGTCCACTTGAAGAGGAAACTTTAACTAATTAGTTAAGTCTCTTGTTGCTTCTAAAAACTACCTTTTTCATTAATCTATCCTCCAATATATTCCCCAGAATTTTGAATGTAACCATTGCACCCCATTTAGGTAAGTCCTAGTGCGGCGGCAGAGTGAAACTCAAAACGAAGGGTCAAAGTATGAAGGTGTGAACCTTTTATTTTCACGCTAGTGAAGCAAACCGCTAACGAAGACAAACGAACAAACAGCAATCAGTGCTATGGGCTTTGAAAACCTAACGCTCTATTGAGTACTATCCTGCTTGTAGATGAGAGGAAACTGAAATTTACACGTGCAAAAAACAGAGGTTTGAACAGCAGAAAATGAATCATTTTCTTTACAACAGGTTTTGAAGAGACAACCTTTAATTTTGAACATGGCGCCAACTGTACTCATGGTAAGTTTATGCCGAGAAATTTTGTTTATCTCCGTAAGATTGTTCGTTTGCCAATTGTTCGTAACTTCACTCAAATGGCGCATACAGGTTGCAGAGAAGCCGAGCATTGCATTATCTATAGCATCGGTTCTTTCGTCGGGACGTGTGAGTTAACATACTCATTTTTACTCTGTAATGGGAATGTGTAAGCTGATTGAAGCTCACAAGTGTGATTTAAACTGCAGTCTAATTCTTAACCCAAGAAAGGCCTTAATAGTAAACTTTTCGGTACTGTGGACTGCCTAATTCTGTGGCATATTGAATTAGGTTCAATCCATGTTTTATTAATAGAATGGTATTTTAAATAGGCAGTTGGCAAGGATGATGTTGTCTCAACATCCAGAAAGGCGCAGATTTGCAGAGAGTGGATAATTTTGGCAGACTAAATTCCCTGGCTTGTGGTGGTTTAGCTGAAGCAGACTTTTGATATAGGTTCATCGCTTGTTCAGCACGTTGTTACTACTCCAAGCATCTGACTCAGTTGTATACATATTTTTTTTCATTAGCTTCTCAAGGACTGTGATAACGGCCCTAAGCGTATTTAAAATGGAATATGTTACATGTTATTTTGGCTGCTGATTTTGTCCATGGATTAGCATAGTCGAGGATATGTTACAGTACATGTACAATGAGCTTGTTTATCATTTGTCGTAGCGATGATATCATTATGTAAAATAAGCAAAATTTTGTTTCCAGCAACCAGAGTTTCTGTAGGCACGAAGTACATTTCATTTGGGTTTGGTCCAAGTCTATAAGGACCACCTTACCTTCACTTTTTTTTGAAAATATGTTAGCTTAACAACTTCCTTTCCACTTCCCGATCACTCAGATCCCAGAAAGGGTAAGGTGAGAGCATACAGTATTTAGGATCATATATAACTGAAATTAATTGCAGAAAAAAACATCAGATGACAAGCCTGTCAATGCCACTTATTCAGTGGGATGCGTTACAATTGCAGAAAAATAAATCTATTTATTTTGCGGAAATTACAATGGCACATTCACTTCCATGGGAAAGCTTAGGGATACACCCACTTTTTAGTGAGAAAGCTTAAATAACTGTAAGTAAATAACAAGTTCCTTCCACTTGTCTAGTGGTAGGCGATTACAATGAACCACTTATTCAGTAGGGTAACTGTCAACTATATTAAAAATCAACTTACCTGCGGTACAACTGTCCAATCTAATAATTTAAATGCCTAGGAAATGGAAAGCGCTTCGGCAATATGACCTTCCAAAGCTTACAGTGTTTGTCCACGAGTAAAGAAACACTAAACAAGTTAGCAACTGCTGTCATAAAATGCTGGTAAGATAATAATGCTGATACAAGTGCTGATATGAGAAAAATCATTGCTGGAACACCCCAGAGCAATGCCCAATATGAAGGCGCCCAACTTGAATAGCAATGATATACCTTGAAAATAGGTGCTGGATTGATTAGTAGTAGGTTTGAAAATCACTTGCAATGTTGGAATATGTTGCAGCAGGTCAGAGACATCAGAAAACACAACTGTTGCAGGTCTCGCAGCCAATAAAAGTAACCAAAACACCCATGAAACCAGCCAAGTACACCGCAGAATGCCAAATAATATTAATAGGTGCATCTAACAGAAATCAAAACTCAAGGAAATGGGACTGCTTCATGCTCAGAAACCCCATATCAGGTTCAAACGCTGTATAATCTGTACCAGGGCCATACTTTTCAGTGCCATAGTCCTTTCTAACCCCTTTAAAATCCACAAATCTGCAGATACAATCTTCAATAGGTGCGACTGGTGCAAACCAAGGAATATCATTAATATAAGTGGCCAAAATGAGTGTAAATGATAACCATGTTCAAGTCCATTAGGTGGATAAAATCTGGTACGCCCCAGCCCGGGAAGCAACTTCACTATCACCAAAAGCCACAACAAAGTATTCAAACTATCTTCACAATAATTCTCCAATGACCAACTCTAAAGCACATCAAAACATCCAGGACTGAAATCCAAAACTGTAGCTTCAATTTGTAGCAATGGTGATTGTTGGTTAAAACCACACTAGTCTAGTTAGGGATTGTCTTTCAAACCTAAAAAGAGAAATTTTATCATGGTTTCATTCTCCAAAGATTGTGGAAGAACCCAACTTCATTATGACAACAGAAAAATAACATTCATCAGCGTATGTGTAAATGAACTCTTACCCTACTTTTGTAGATTTTGGAGGGAAAATAACCAATTTGATTTAAAACAATTTGCTTTCCTGCCCAAATGACCATTTTAAAAATTAATATATCTTTCTGTGTAAAGGCCTTTTATTTCTCTCAGACATGCACTTTGAGGAATATAATCACGTTTTTAAAGTGAAATTACACTCAAGTTGTCAATTTAATAATATAACATTAGAAACTAGGTATATAGTTAAAATATTTCAATGGAGTTGTAGAAACTATTGCAAGCAACAACATGATTCAACTTTAACCACACCATGGTGAAATTGAAGAAATGGGATAATGATTGGAGCCAATTGATTGGTTAACTAAAAATAGAAATGCACTCGAAAAAGTATGCAAAATAACTCAAATGTCAGAAAACACTTCAAAAAGTGTCTTAACACTTTTTACTATAAATTGATCTCATTTCTAAGAACAAAAGCCTTGAAAAATTGAATGAGCACACACCAAGAAATTTTGGAGTTTTCCATAGCATACCAATTAGCCTTCGAAAGAGTTTGAATGAATGAATGAATGAAAGGTTGTAATAAAGTCTATGAGGCCAAAGTAGCGTATGGGACCCCCTAAGTAGCACACACCCTAAGTATAAGGTGTCAAGTTCTTAGACTCTTAAGCATTTTGTAACCTTTTACTTAGGTCTCTTCTTTGACAATGTATTTGTGAGGCCTTGCCCCGACCATCATAGTATAGTTGATACATTATTATTTTGATACTCATGACTCGATATGTCGAGACATTGTCGGATACACTGCGCATTATTATGTTATCTTATGTTGTGTGGTGTTTTACTTTCAGATGTTTGATTATATTATTTAATGTTTTACGAACATGTATACTAATGAAGTAGTGTAGAAAGTGAATGCATAATTAACATTAACATTTTGGTTATGCGATTTAGTGGTTAAGTATATGAGCAGATGAGAGATAAATAGTTAATTAATTGAAAGATTATGTTATGAGTTATGTGATTTCCCTGATAAGTTTTATATATATATGTATGTGGTTTTCTTGAGCCACTGATGTGTGCAGGATATTTTAACTGGAACATCTAACGGAGAAATGGAACTGAACCTTATGTACCAATTGTGGAAACTAGGGTTGAGTCTAACAAAAGACGCAAACCTCTTTGTTTGTATTTTATTTGTATCGTGAGATGTATGAATGTATCATTTTGTAATCAACAAGTGTTAATGTTTTGTAATAGTGAATTTTCAGTGTCGCTTGACACTCTTAAATTGTATATGCATTCCAGCATGATAGTTAGGGTTAACTGAGTAACCTAAAGATCTAAGTCGGACTAGGTTAGTGACCTTTTTGCCAATCAGTTAGTAATCGAGGTTAATTACCCTACTCAGGATTAGTGAGTAATTTGCATTTTTGAAGATTGTTAGAAAGTTCTAAAATTTTTCCTAGCTTTTGATAGGTCCGTAACTAATCCTAAAGGCCTAAAATCATGAAATCTAAGTATCTAAGGGGTACGGGTATGGGTTGGGGGCATTTTCCACCCTCTAGCCCCTTTGGTTGACTTTTATGGTCACTCAAAAACCCCATTTTTGCTTTATTGCGAAAATTGAATGTTTTCATCATGAGTTGGATAACTTTAACTCCACCTTGAGGTTAGCCTTATGTCTAGTTGAGTTATAAGACTCTAAAACTTTTATGCAAGTGGTAGAGTTATTACATTTGGAAGGTGGTTGAGTTTAAGATTTTATTTAGAGGCAATTTTGAGAGGGTTTGAGTGTGCACCTAACCTTTAGTTTTAGAGTGCAATTCAGGATTGAAGGAGAAGGAGAAGGAAGGGAATGTTTATCTCAAATTGTTCAATTGCCATAACCTGATTTTGAAGGTAGGAATCCCTCAACTCATGTTGTTCATGTTTTGTTGCATGCTTAAGTTATTCTGTTTGCATATATATATATATATATATATATATATATATATATATATATATATATATATATATATATATATATATATGCATGTGATTTTCTTGAGCCACTGATGTGTGCAGGATATTTTAACCGGAACATCTAACGGAGAAATGGAACTGAACCCTATGTACCAATTGTGGAAACTAGGGTTGAGTCTAACAAAAGACGCAAACCTCTTTGTTTGTATTTTATTTGTATCGTGAGATGTATGAATGTATCATTCTATAATCAACAAGTGTTAATGTTTTGTAATAGTGAATTTTCAGTGTCGCTTGACACTCTTAAATTGTATATGCATTCCAGCATGATAGTTAGGGTTAACTGAGTAACTTAAAGATCTAAGTCGGACTAGGTTAGTGACCTTTTTGCCAATCAGTTAGTAATCGAGGTTAATTACCCTAATCAGGATTAGTGAGTAATTTGCATTTTTGAAGATTGTTAGAAAGTTCTAAAATTTTTCCTAGCTTTTGATAGGTCCCTAACTAATCCTAAAGGCTTAAAATCATGAAATCTAAGTATCTAAGGGGTATGGGTATGGGTTGGGGGCATTTTCCACCCCCTAGCCCCTTTGGTTGACTTTTATGGTCACTCAAAAACCCCATTTTTGCTTTATTGCAAAAATTGAATGTTTTCATCATGAGTTGGATAACTTTAACTCCACCTTGAGGTTAGCCTTATGTCTAGTTGAGTTATAAGACTCTAAAACTTTTAGGCAAGTGGTAGAGTTATTACATTTGGAAGGTGGTTGAGTTTAAGATTTTATTTAGAGGCAATTTTGAGAGGGTTTGAGTGTGCACCTAACCTTTAGTTTTAGAGTGCAATTCAGGATTGAAGGAGAAGGAGAAGGAAGGGAATGTTCATCTCAAATTGTTCAATTGCCATAACCCGATTTTGAAGGTAGGAATCCCTCAACTCATGTTGTTCATGTTTTGTTGCATGCTTAAGTTATTCTGTTTGCATATATATGTTCGTGTGTGTGTTGAATATGATTGGGGAGGGATTGAAATAGGTTTTCTTAAATGGTTTTCCTTTGTTTTTTGCTTTGTTTTTCGAAGGGATTGTATGGGTTGTATTGACATTACTCACCCTCGGATAGGGCAGAAGTGGCCATGTACGGGAGGAGGTCTTTAGTTGGACTCTGATAGTGTAGAGTCTCTTCTCAGGACGAGAAGAGGGAAAAAGCGTAGGGTGTTATGGGCCTCTACTCGTCAGCACAAACCACGTTTTGAGCTTTGAAATGTAAGAATGGAAGAACGAAAGTTCTTGAGTTTATAGCCCCAAAAGGGCACCTGTTATGGTGTTGTGTCTGACGTCTCCTGTTGGAAAAATTCACTTTCTCCCTAGTCTGGTTCAATGTCGAATCTGTAGTGCAAACCTAGATGGGAGTGAATGTTGAATTTGTCTTCTTGTTGAGTTTGGTTGTCTCCTGGTTAGTTTTTGTTCTCTCCATGATCACCGTGAAGTGTTGTAGAAATTGGTAATGGTTCCCTGTTGTGGAGCCAAGAAGAAAATTCAGAATTGTTATTGAAATTCAGTTATGTTGGGAGATTTCTCCTCGGGATTGAAATCCTGTGTAAAAATGTTATTTTAACTTATTGTGGAAATGGCAACGATGTTGGGTTTTTTTCCTGGTTCTTTCCCGGCGGAGCCTTTTGAATCAGGTGGTTCAATAAAAAAATTGAGTATCATTTTTGCATATGAGTTTTCTAATATTTCAATTTTCTTTGCTTACGTGTTACTTAAAAATCAGATGTGATGATGTTTACGTTATTACGACATTTGTATGTTTCGTAATTATATTCATTTGATTTGGATTCATTAGATAAAATGATGATAAACAATCATGCAATTAAAAGTTCAAAATATTTTAAAGGGAATTCGATGATTCGATTGGTATTTCATTTCGTAACTTTCGTGTGTATTAGGAAGCATAATGCCCCTTTTCAAATTTTCAAGCATTACATTTAACATCTACGTTATAAATCAACCTAGAAAAAAAATACCCCCGCTTGACTAATAAATAAATTTGAAATTCCATACTTATACAAAAAAATGACCTTAAAAAAAAAAAAAAAACTCCCAAAAGCAAAAATGCCAACTGGAGTTTGTATGGAGAAAAAGAATCATTCCCCTTGTGATGATAGGGAATATTCCCTGATTGATACTCCTTTTAAATTTGAAAATTAAAAAAAATAAAATTAATTAAAGAAGGAAAATCTATTTTTTCAAACATCCTAAATATCCTAATCCACCAACAAACCTTTATGATATAACTACCTATCCTATCTCCTAAATGTTTTCCCTAAGCTAAAATCATAACTACCCTAGGTGCAGATGCAAGTAGTTGGAAAACTTTAAAACATAAATTCATTCTATCCTTTCCCCCTTGCCTGGCGTTGATAAAAGATCCCCAAACTCTGCATTAAAGTATCCCACGTGCCCCAAAACCTGGCTTGTCAGTTGGTATGATGGGCCAATGGGAGGTGAGCAAGTTTGTGATAAAGTCAAGACTTAAGCTTACCTTTTTCCTCCTTGTCCATTCATGCTCAGGTGTATTTTCCTTGGGGAAAGTGTTGGGCTGCGTGTTCAGCCTTGGGTAGCGTGGGGGTGGGGACAATTTGGTGCCCACATGGCTGGGGGAAGTTTTATTTGGGCAGCTAGTATAGCGGGTAAGGGTTATTAAAGTTTTGTGGTTAGGTTGGAATGTTAGTGGGGTATGGGGTAGTTAGAATGGGTGGGGTTAGCATAGTTAGTAGTAAAGTTGTTTTATTAGTATTAATAAAATGTTAGTTTAGAATTTATTTAAGTGAGATGTTAGTATTAAATTAGAATGTTAGTGGGGTTTAGGTTAGCTAGTATTACTTTTAAAGTTTTAGAAATTTAGTTAAAGTTTTATGTTAAGTAATTTAATTTTATATATTTTTTTATAGATATTAGTTTTATTTTGTAGTAGTTTAATTAATATGTTTTTAAATAATAGTTAATACGTATATTTAGCAATGTTATTGATTATATGTATTTAGTGTTAGTTAAAGGTTATTTAGTATAAATTAAAGTTAGTAGTAAAGATAAATTAATTAGTTTATTTTAGTGTTAATAATTGTATTGTTTTTGTTTACCGTACAGGTAAAGAAATCAACGCATACGGACAATAGAACATGAACAGCAGAACATATATTATTATTCGCAATAGTAGATTGATGATGATTTACAAAGATCCCAGACGGGCTATAAATACTACCGCCGAACCTTCCTGAAGGAGTCCGTCGGCCACAAATATTCTATCCACTACAAACTATCTACCGACGACGTCGGCTACAGAATACCGAAACACTGCCCGACCGTCGGCTACAGAGTACAGAAACACTGCCGGAACCATCCAGTCGGCTAACACCATCCCCCCCAAAAAGAAAAGTCGTCTCCTGACGACTGACAAAATATCTGAGACAAATTAACAAACAAAATACATTAACAGAGTGACTCCAACAAGAAAAATCTGCTTTTGACACATCACTGTCACCTTCGTCCCGTGCCTGTAGCCTCTGCTAACACAACACTGTCTCCTCAAGCTGACCTTGATAGCCACCTGTGTTGCTTTCTCTGTTTTCAATTCCTCGGTACCCTGAGCCAAGTGTCGCTGCACTGCCTCCAACTGGATGATCAGCTCCTCTCGAGCTCTCTACGCATCCACCAAGACAACCTCACAGCCAACACTTGCTCCCACTGCCTCTGGTACACAAACAATCCATGCCTGTAGCAACTTCAACTCTTTTGAACTGGTCAGACTCCCACGACTGATATCCGCAACTACTGGGGGTCCAGGGGGCAATGCCCCCGGCGAGGTCGAGGGGCAGCGCCCCCGCAGGGTCCTGGGGCAGCGCCCCGGGTGCGCTCCCTGTCGCAGTACAGGGCGGGGTCGAGGGGTAGCGCCCCTCGCCGCCAAGACCAAATTAGCACTTCGAGACCCACACAAAACTGCATGGAACACACTATTTTTGCCATTTTCTACCAATTCCAGACTCTTTCCGGTAACTAGTGCTGCTTCCTCTTCCGTTTGGCATCGTCTGTTACTCATTCTGAACAACTTGAATCTGTCGTCGTTTTTTTTTTTTTAATGTTTAGGTTTTAAATCTCCTCAAAGGGCGGAAGAAATCTTAACCATTTTGATTTTATTCGAGAACAACCGCAGAAAGGAAAAATTGCCAGAAGACGTCTCCTTCAAACCCATCCCCTTCAATGCCGAGCCTTGAAAATTTGCTTCAATAAAGCTACGCCCAGACCTGCACCATTAATCGATCTTCTTTCCATTCGGGACCATGGATTGCGTGGTTAACAATATCCGCGGGAATACATATTCAAGTTTGTGACATCAGACCTGCTACTCTCTTAGTCGGCTCTCCATAGCAATTGCAAAATGTGGAGGAGCGTGAATAGGCGCAGAGGAATGGTAATACAGCAGAAGTTGACTACTTGCAGAATAAGAAGTTCGCAAGCCGGAACACTGAGAGGGCGCGCGAACAAAGGCCGCTTGCTATAATCCAAACACCGCGGAAAATAAGGCCCGGAGGAAGGTAAGACGCCGTGGGAAGTAAAACGCTCGTCGAGAGTTGCAAGAGAAACAACTCCGTGGAAAAGAAAAACGTTGCCAAAGCATAAGAGTTGCGGGCAAAAGACTTAAGGAAAACCCGGACATCTCCGCGGAAAAGGAAGAGTCCGCGGGAGAATAAGGCCCCGCAAACAAGAAAAGAGTCCGCGGAACTCCATGGGAAAGGCAGACTCCTGCGGAAGAATAAGGCCCCGCGGAAAAGACAGGAGTCCGCGGAACTCCGCGGGAAAGGCAAACTCCCGCGGGAGAATAAGGCCCCATGGAAAAAACTTCCGCGGCCCTTTTTTCTTTCTTTCTTTCTTTCTTTTTAAATTTTTATTTTATTTTTTAATATATATATATATATAAATTTGCAAAAACAGATATTTTCATTTACTTCAAAATACTGATGTTCAGATCTGCATTACACGGTCTTCTTGCTGAAAACTATATTCTAATCTGCTTCTCGTTTACATAAAATCTGCACTTTCAAATATGCCTTATGTTTACCGTCCTGGTAAAGAAATTAAACGTATACAGACAATGAACATGAATAGCAGAATAATATATTATTATTCGCAATAGTAGATTGATGATGATTTACAAAGATCCCAGACGGGCTATAAATACTACCGCCGAACCTTCCCGAAGGAGTCCGTCAGCCACAAATATTCTATCCGCTACAAACTATCTACCGACGACGTCGGCTACAGAATACCGAAACACTGCCGGACTGTCGGCTACAGAGTATAGAAACACTGCCGGAACCATCCAGTCGGCTAACAGTTTTAAATTATAAGTTAGTGTTATTTTGTTTTAAAATATTTTGAGATTAGTAGCGGATATAAAGTTAAGTTAGATTTACGACTTGTTTTAATATGTAGGTTTAAGTTATGATTAGTTAATTTATTTAATTTTAAAATAATTAGATTATTAGATTAAACTTAGAGTGTCGAATAGACAACTAAATTCAAATTTATATGTGATAATGTAGACAAGGTGTGTTTTAAAATATGATAGACGTTAGATAATGTAATTGGTTTAAATAATTGATTGGTATTATGTGTTGGGTCTAGTATACTATTGTTTTGCGAGTGAAATATTTTAAAGGTATATAAAAATAATAATGAGCTAGATCTTTTAATTAATTTAATTTGGATTGTTTAAATTAATTAATCAATTAAACAATGAAAGTTTAAAATTAACAATCTATTCCTACTCATGATTATAAACCTAAATGGAATGTCAAGGTGTTGATTTAGGAACCTGTTTCTGTCTACATTGTACTTACCACTTTAACTTATGAAAACAAACATATCAACTTAGTGGATCTTTTAAAAAATAAATTTTGGTGTATTTTTGCCCTTGTATTTTTTGGGCATGACAATATTTCGATCATAAATTTTGCTGTTCTTTCTACTTGCGCTTCTTCAAATAAGGTAAATAAATTGCCTGCTTCTTAAATATCAATATAGCTGGAACAAATGTCATTGGGAACTCCATGATCGAAATGTCTTTGTCTGTACCACATCCTTGTTGCAAAATAGGCACATCTTTTCTTCCCATTCTTCCTTAGGTATCAACCATCTACCTTTTTCACACCTCAAATGATGAGAATTAGGCCTAAGTTGGGCCATGACCATTTTTTCTCTCCATTTGATATTTGCTCCTATATATGCTTTTTCCTCATGGTCTGCTGTAGGGTTAATTTCTTTGATATAGTAGGCTTTTTTGCATCCATGTTTCGACGATATGATATTACTAAATTTTTATCCCATTGTTTGGTGGTGAGATGGAAGTGATGAATAAGGTGTGTAAATATAAAACTTCCACTTTTCACTAACATTGGATACAAGAGAAAGAGGGGCTTCCGAACATAACTCTTAATATAACTAAAGTTAGATTAGCAAAACCCAAATAGATGAAGGGATGCCAATACTAAACCCAGATTCTATCAAGGAAGTATGCAAGCTAGTCCTCTTTCATGTAATGTAAATTGATTTATGATATGCAAATGTAAATGTGAAATTGAACTAATGGATTAATGAGAAGGGTAAGATAGATCTAGATGCTAAATATATGCAATCAGCCTAGTTAAAATTTGGAAATAAGTCTAGACCAAAAAATGAAATAAGTGATATGCTTATTTCAAAACATGTAAGGGAATATGCCTTTTCATCCCGAAAATCGCGGATTTGAACCTGTGATTGAATTTCTAACCGTGAATTTGCTATCACAACAAAAAACCCAGAAAATGCTGTTTTCCTCAGACCTCCAGGAATAGGTTGACTTGGTGGTAAAGTGTTCAGACACTTTATGGGAAGATGGTCATGTTCCTGGGACATAGTAGGAAAGTCAATTTCTTCGGGAAGGTTTCGGCAAGTAGTTTTTGGATCTCAACATGGTCCACTCCCTCTGAACCAATATGACCAAGATCCTTTGAAGTCAACTGAAGTAGATCCTCTAGCTGCTCCCTCTATCACAGAAGCATACCTTGCTCACATGATCCCAATTATGGAAGATATCTTACTCTAAGAATGCAATCAAGTTTGAATTGTTTCCAACCACTCCAATGATGAGTGAATCAGCCTGCTTCAATTTTGGAACAGATACTTCAGGTTCCTAAACATAGCCACATGAAAGAAATGTCTCTCTTACTGAACTGCACTAATTTGTAGGCAACTCGCCCTAGCAATAACATTCTCCCTGTGAATATCACCTCTAAACACTCTTGATATGCATCAATAGTGCCAATGATAACGATTCTCATATGGGAATCCCTTTATGCCACAAGACCAATATCATGTCTAATTGGAGATCCTTCTATACCAACAGGGAAAAATATGATGGCCTCCACAACACAACAAACTCAAGTTGGTCCTTATAAAGAGTCACTGCCCGAGATTCTTCTGCCAACAATTAAATAAAGCCATCAATAATGTGTTTATGTCAATATGCCTCCATCAAATTCACAACAGAAGTTTTCAAGTATAACCCTGAATTCTGATGATACTTGTATCATCCTGACAATATTTCCTATATATCGCACCAAATTTTAAAATGAATTTGAGCTTGACCATAGTCTCTAGCGGCATGATATGTCTTCAATCTGAATTCAAATAGAACATCACTTTCGCAAATTAATTCAATCTGAAACGAAGTAACCACAATAGCTTTGTTAACTATAAATGCTAACTGAGGAATGATCTGCACATATATCTGTAAGAGTCTCTTTTCAGGGATGTATTCAGATATGAACTGAGAGAGTATCTTTGCAAACATAACTTAATATCTAAATCCAACAATGCAACTGCTTGAAGAACAATCTTTCCAGATCAGATTTCTACACCAAGTTTTCTGTGATGTCCCTATTCTGATATAGAATTCAATAATAAATAACTCATAAATAACAGGATTTATTAAATAAGTAATAATCACGAAAGAAAGATTTAATAAATAAATAATTTAATGGAAAGATAAACAAAAAATAAAATTACAATCTATTATTAATATATTATTTATATAATAATATAATATATTGCTAATGAAATAATATAGTAGCTGAAATCATTATCATTAACTATATGGTATGATAGCCAGAACCAATGATAGACATGATATCATAATTATACACAAACCATTATAAACTAACTTAAAAGTATAAACCGTCCATGAAGACAGCGATAAAGATTATGACAATGACTATCTTTGTTAGGCAGCGATTATATATTCAGGCTCTAATCTTCTCTCAACATCTTCAATACTATGATATATTCATATAAATCATTCTTGACTCTTTCTATCTACAAAATGATATGTAATGACCGAGCCTTGAACAATATTAGAGGAAGATTAATTAAACCGATGCCTTTATATGCCAGGCAACCTGCATTCAAAGTGAAGACAATCCTAAGCATTGTATATTGGATAGCACCAAGTCTACATGTTACTTATCATACGATGACTCTGCCAAGTATTACAGTTACAGATGGACTGATCATCTTAAAACTTACCTCAAGATACTGTTATAGCATCAGTGAAAGCGTTCAAAAGAGATATTCTACGAAAGGTGGAGATCCAATAATGAACTGAAATATAGAATTGTTAGAATGACTATTTATCTGTTAAGAACTTTGAGGAGATCATAAGTTGATATGAGGAATCAAACAAACAAGAATGCGTCCAGGCAGTCATTCTTACTATGTAAGTTAACCTCACCATTACTATCATCGTGTACAATCATCCTTGATATTAAAGGAGGAAGTGGCTATCAAATTAAAGAATAATTAAGTCAATGCTGTGAACCAATTAATGGTTTAAAGCTAAAACCAATTGGTGCAATGAAAGGGTGCCTCCATTTGGCTTCTACGAAGAGACATACTCTTAAAGATTTCAGATAAAAGTAGGAGCAGATCCATTTCAAAGGACGAGACAACTCTTTTTTATTTGTGAACTTTCTCGTAAGTTTGAGGACCCAAGTATGATTATATATGAATGTACAAATATTCCTTTTTGTACACATATTCTTATCCAGGTAAGTTTGCCAAGATCCTCCAACATGAGGTCAATGCAATGAGCAACACAAGGGGTTCAAAACAAGTGGTGGTGCCCCTCCATAAGAAGTTTACCTTCAGCAACATAATTTGCTGCGTTATCCGCAACTATCTGCACCACATTCCCCTCACCCGACTCCTTTAGTATTTCCTCAAGAAGAGTGATCCCGGTAGATGGATGATACCAAAAGAAGAGTGGGAAGAGAGGATATGTTTATTTTGTAACAGGGGAGTGGTGGAGATGGAGTGACATCTCATCATGGAATGGCCAACATACAATTACATCCGCTCCAACTATGCAGATATTCTAAAATGGACAACTTAGGTACTCTTTTTGAGGAAACACAGCTGGACAGGTCAGCAAACTTAGTGGTCAACATTCACTGTGGAAGATCAGACTTAAAGAAGCAGTTTCAAAAGGCCTAATGTTTTGACCCTTTTCTTGGGGTTTGTGCTTTTCTAAGGGGTCCCATAGGCTGCTTTGGCCTCATGGATGTTATTAAATTTTTCATGCATTCAATTACCTCAGGAAGATACTTAGCATATAGGCAATTTAGTACAATCATAATTTAAAAACATAATCACTAATTTGATAGTTTACTACTAGTAAGTAATAAGTACAAGTTTTACAATTACCTGATGAGGAGACAAGAAAATTCAGCTTTGTTCTATTTTTCTATTGGTCCAACCTTCAATCATGATTGTGCAACCCTTCCTCCTCCATACCTCATGCTGCTCCTTAATTGTAACTTTTACATCAGCCACCTGTTGGGTCAAAATAAGACCTTTTAGCTCATCACCAAGGGCTTTGAACCCCTGAACACAAACAATAACATCTATCACAATTTGCCATTAAGGAGACCTAAAACAAATAAATAATGACAAAAGTATAATATTTACTTTCAACATAGGCAAGAGCCTACAACACAACGGTAAACCTTGAGCCTCTTATCTGGGAGGCCTTGGGTTTGAGTCTACTCAAGCTTAATAAATTATAATAATAAATAATAACAACACATAATAATAATTAATCTTGGCTTCGATCTCTTACTAATAAAAAAAAAATTACTTTCAACTTTAAAAGTCAATATAATGAATGTGGCATATTCTTGAGTGTTGGAAGCAAGAAAAATAAAAGTCGGAAGCAAGAAAAATAAGACAGAAATTTAAATAATAACAAGTACCTTGTTGTATTAAATGGAATGTTGTTTTTGAAAAATAAATCTCAATTGCCATTTTCCTAGCCTCATGTTTCTCCTTATTCCAATTCATGCTCCAATTCATGCCTTGTATAGTCTATAAATTAACCTAGTGTGGATTTCTTCTTACGAATCCAAAGCCTAATGGTCACACTTGTTCTTGTAGTACCACTGCTAGATGGGGGTAATGGAGAACAAAGACTTGAAGATTGATCACCACCTAAGTCTGCCATTTCTCCGTGTTGCTTCTTTCTTAATTCTTTTTTCTCTTCATAATCATATCCGTCTAAATGAGCTCGCATTTCCCGCATAACATCTTGGGGAGCTACTTGACATGGTTTAGCATCATGCCCTGATATATGTGCAAGGTGATATTTCAATCTGTTAATACCCCACCAATTATATTTAACCCTACAATGCCAACATATGAGTACTCCTTTTTATGGGTTCGGGATGACATGTTTTCAAGCCTTATCCCTTGCTACATGAACATAGTCTACATCTAGGTTGAATGGAGGCTAACATGAACTACCCTCAGGCTGAGACATTATGCTACTGCTGCTGCAATATATCATAAAAAAAATAAAATAAGCATCTACATTAAAGAAAATAAAATACTAGGGTTTATTACTTTTCAAGTTTTTTTTATCAACCTTAAAATCTAACAAATCTAAGATTCTAAACACAAACAAATGCAAACAAAATGGACATATGAAATTTAAATGTAAAAATTTCATAAAACAACACAAAAATGTAACCCACCTTTTCAAAATTGCTCCAAAAATGAATAAATGCAACTCAATTTTGAAGAGTTCTCCAAATGCTTCTTTTAGCTCCTCTCAATGTGTGAGTACACTAGCACAAAGAATCAACAATCAATATATAAGAGCCAATCTATTTGCCAATTTATTTTCTAAAACCCCTATATTCTTCTCTTAAGCCTTTTTCTCTCTTCTAAGTGTTTGCAAATGTGGAATGACCCATTTAGGTCTTAGAGAAAAAGCATATAACGCAAAACAATAATAAAAAGCAATTAAAAAATGTTACTTTTTCTTTATTAGCTTTGGTTGGTTGCAATGGAGTCCTGTTGATTGGACTCACTGAGTAAGCAAAGTCCTTGGACTTTGCGAATCCTAGAAGGACTTGCCATGACTTAGTCAAGTTAGCTGGCAGAGCCCAAAAAACTTTACAAGCCTTACTTGGCTCGGGACCTGCAAAGTCCTGCCAAGACTCAGAAAGTCCTATAACTATGCTATTTAATGGTCATCTATGTATAATATGTAGATTATGTAGATAAGATCATTTTGATCTGTTTCAGTTTCTTCTTAGAAACTTCCTATTTTTGTATTCTTGTACATTTTATGTAACGGTTTTTCTGATAATTTGTTAATACAACAATTTTTTTAATTAATTACAACTACAAGACTATCACGATTGGGCATACTTTTGCCAAATCTTATGCTGCAATGTTGAATACTATTGTTTCCAGGGAGCTGTACAAAACTTGCAACCATCTTTTCTCTGTAGATTGCAATGAGATTTGTGACTTTGCAAAGGCTGGAATGCTTGTTCTGGTCCAGAAAAATGGACTGCTTTCAGTACTGGATTGATAGAAATGCCAAAGACATGGTTGCAAATACAACTTTGCCTCTTCCTTTGATAATGTTTTCATTTGACCACATGATATTAGTTTTTAACAATGCACCTATATCTACCCTTTTGAATTAACAATGGATGTCATCGAAATGCAAATAATAAGATCAAGTTAAGGTGGCTTGAAGACTTAATATCTAATTTACCAATTCGGATGCGGGATTTTTTTTGTGGGGGAGGGATGCAGATGCATGTGGATGCGTTTGTATATGTTTGTGTACACACACCCACATACATATGTACGTACTATGTATTTGCATATACAGTAATACTATCTATATGCATATGTATAATGTTGTTGATTCTGCTGATGACGTATCACTTGTGATTGGGGTGATTGTTGCTGTTGGAGAGCTGATGTTGATTTGTTCTGTTGAAAGCTCTGCACTGCCTGTTGTTGCATAAACAATTGTAATTTTTGAATACTTTGTGTCTGATAATCCTGCTGACTATGAGGAATAACTTGGGAAGTTATTTGCTGCTGCTTCATTTGGTTTAATATAAGTGATTGGAGATCACATGATGCAGAAGATGACTGCAATTGGGGCAAACCTGCAATTTGTTGATTTTGTTGAGGATTTACAGCATGTGAATTTGAAGTTGGCTTCCGGGAAGCATCCACTGGGCTTCTGGTTGCATCTGGAATCTTCCCGCATCCACTTCCGGTTCCAGCAGATACCTGGACGAATCAATATCTTAGCTTAATAGTAAACTTTAACATGACCAGAAGGAAGCTGGATTTGATATTGAAGTTCAATTTGATTCTTTTATGTTGAATACAACCATTAAAAACTTTATTTACACCTTGGATCATATTACCTATAATAAGATTCCAAAGTCTTAAATAATTGATTGTACTACAATTTTAAGAAACTCATGCTATAACTGCATAATTGTCTGAGCCCTTATGCCTTCAGTTGTCAATAAGATTACTTACTAATGAAAAGAGCAAAGCTTGAATGAGATCTGAAAACTATTTGAATATTAATATCTTAAGCAGAAAGATAAGAAAAGGATATCAAGAAATATCACAAGGATGACATTTCCACATATGAATTGTTATGGAACATATATAGGTGGCAAATGGCAAGAATAAGAGCAACTTGAATGATACAGTGCACAACAAAGCCAAAGGCATATTAAATTTATGTTAATGAATGATGTATGTGAAAGGTCATCTAGACCAATTTGGTCTAAGGGGTGTTAAGGGTTGTCATCATCATCACATAGAAAATTATTTTGAAGGGTTTGAATTATACTTCAAATATTTATACAAAACATATACCTCTGCCTTACACAGCATTGCTATCATACACATTGCTGGGTGGTTTTTAAAATTAATTCTTTGATTATTGGTGTATTGCACACAAAAAAGATATTGCACTCTACTTGGCATTTTCACACTGGTTTCATCACATGTTTTGATATCAATACAAGAATACAATACAACACAATGTCATTTTTACCATCCCATTTCTTACACTCTGCAATTTACATATCTCTTGAAGTTGCTTTTTTTTAACTTGTTCATCTCTTAAAAATGGCTATGATAGGTCAAAAAATGCAACTGAGCAATTTATATGGATGTTGGTCATCCAGCACTTCTAGTTTATTATTTGTAAGTAAGGAGTCTTCAACAAGCTTTGTATAAAATAAGTTGTTTTTTGTCACAAAGAAACACACACATCATTTGTTTTCTTTTTGTGAGTATTTTCTTATTTATTATAGAATAGATTGGAAGTGTTCCTTTCTTACACATTGCAAATATTTTTTGCTTTGTTTGCTATATTATTGTAAAAGGTGAAAACTATTCTATTGCATTGTTACATTTGACCCGGTCACAAATGTAGTGGGACCATCCAAATCATTTTTTAACATTTCTATAGAGTTGTTCTTTGACAGAATAGATTTTATTGAACCATACATTCATTATTCCATCTTTTAAAGAAATAGTTAGCTATCAATATAAACATGGGTCTATTTTCATGATTTTAAGCATAGCCTTTTCATGCTTAGGAAGGATAAATGCCTTTGGAAAGTTGTCAAATGAAAGTTAAACCAGCAGAGCTGTCCATTCTTTAGTATGTTATCAAAATAAACACTATGAGGAAGATAGTCATCAAGTGACAACTACAAAATATTTAAGCATATTTTGTTTTCTCTTGTCAAAACTACATGTTATTTGTTCATTGTAAAGCTATGGTGTATAAATTTTTGTGTCTAGTTTCAGTGGTTATTGATTTCCAAGTTAATGGGTACTGGTTGCACCTTTGACAAATATTCTAAATAACTTTGAATTTTCTTCAAGCATTGCTTGTATGGTCCACTTGATTTTTGTTATTGACACAGCTGTTAATTGAACAGATGTTGACACGGCGGTCAAACACTGATGTGCATGAATTTGATGGAATGTTTAGGAGCATACGGGTTCGGTATAAAGTGACATCTGTCATTGGGCATGTACTAAGGTTGTTGTCTCTCTCTTTATTTCTGAACGCGGTTGACAATTATGCCTTACTTGACACTTTTTTAATTCTCCATGTTGAGAATTGAGATGTTAACAACTTAAATGGACAGGAGCAAGTAAGGCACTTATAATGATCTTAAACTTAAATGTGAGGGAGAAAGCAAGGCACTTATAATGATCGTTTTACTCAACAAGTTTTGATTTTACTATCCTCTTGTTTTTCCCGTCATTATTTATTGTCACATTCCCTTAATTCCTTTTTGAGCTGTCTAAGCTAGCTGAGAAGCATATAAGTGATGGGCACATTATAGCACTCTTTGTTTGAAACAAATGTTGCATTGGTCTGTTGTATGTGTTGAAAAAATGTATGTACATGTCAGACATCTATCTTCTGAATTACTTCCCAATGTTTTGCCAAGGCAGCTTGTCAAAATAACACAGACTTGGTGCAGAATTACATAAGAAGAGGGAGTTTGTTAAAATTCACATAATCTAGGGATTGAGGAAATTTTACAAATATAAAAAAGAGATTTCTATCCTTAGATTCTGTCCTATAAAAACTAGGAAAATTGTGCATAGTCAAGTGCCAACATTCATTTTCCTGCCACAAAGAGATGGTGATTCCATCTACATTGTAAAGCAAATTAGGTCCACGGAGTTTCTTGATATGGGGCCTAAGTTTGGGGATGGCGCGAGGGAAGTGCAAATACATATGCACTAGAAAATTAATTTATAAAAAGATTATAAACAGATTGCAACAAACATTAAATTATTAACATTAAACTAGTAATCAAATTTATTTATGAGTTCTAACATTGAATATGAATAATGAAAATCAAAATTTCATGTAATACTGGTTCATGATTACAATCAATGTTCAAACTTCAAAATGGAAATAGTAAAAAACTAATACTAATGAGTCAATGACTAATGGCTTGATGCCTCTAATAATCCCCAAGCTCCTCGCCAAACTCCTCATCATTTAGTTGTCCAGCTAGCTTGGGTTACCGGGACAATGTTATCAAAACTTAAGTTGCACGGGACTAAAATCTCTACTCAAAGGAATCTGGATATTAGCAATATGCTTATTGCCAACATCAACTTCCTTCTCAATGTTCCCTTAGATCTTTACACGAATTCCAATCTTTGTTGTTGTGTATTTTGTCAAACACTTATGCATGTTTCTATTTGCACCATTACTTATTTGAACGTTCATATTTAATTGGAATAGTTTCAAGGTTTATATATATATTAGTGTACTGGTATAGATCTTTGGAGATCTGAGTGTGCTGAGGTAAGTTTTTCCTTTTGTGATGTTTGTCCTTCTTCTTGACTAATTATACATCTGTGCTAGCTGTAGTGATCCTAAATAACTTCCTAATGAATTTTGACTATAATTGATTAAGTTGTGCTATCATCTCCCTTTGGTTTCCAGGAAGTCCCGATCTTCACAGGCACTTCCATTTGCAATACTTGCCCCATGGTATTTTGTTCGGACTCTGTACGGACTAAAGTGCTTGTGGTGTCATTGGTTTCCCTTCGCTCAACCATCATCTCCCTTTCAATGTCAGCCTTTGCTTCCCATACCCTCACTTTTTCTGTCAAGAGTTTGGGTACGTTGCTTTTTTGGCTTCGGCTCTAGTGATTTCAAGTACCCTTTCTTCAACTGACCTCTGAATGTTCAATAGTTTAACTGAAATATCACTAACCAGATATTTACTAAATTTTCCTTTTCAACAATATATTTAGAAATAAAACATTGCAGATATTTTCCAGCACAATCAAAACCAGTAGAAATCCCAATAGATATTTAATCAACTTCTTAAATATAATATTCAAACTCAACATAGATAGATATAATACGATGTAACAATAAAACCAGCAGATTCTCCACAAGAAAATAACCTGCTTTCCAAGATACTATTTAGGATTTGAACATATGAAAGTACGTCACAAATCAGTAATATAAAACCAACAAACTCTTGTACAACTCTGTAGATACGTTATTGCATTATACAACAACAATACAATAACCAACACTAGAAAACCCAATCTTAAATATAGATTTAAAAGTCAGATTGGAATACTAGAATAAGAACCTGTAAGTGCATGTAAAACACCTGAACTGATGTCTCCCCGGACAATGGGTTGGTGTCCACTGTCTGTTGGCACGAGGGGCTATCATCTCAAAGTAATTTGAATTCAATTTGAAACAATTTTTTCAACTTGACCCATATACTCATCTTTGTCTTGTCTATGTTTAAGAACTAGTCTATCACGACTTCGCGTAGATTTGTGGGAAATTGTTTTGCCCATTCGTCCTAGTTGGTCTGCCCGTTGGTCGACTAGATTGCCTCACATGTTCTGCAATGTTTGTACAAGGTCCTTCCTATCACCTATAAATTTTGGCAACTTTTGATTCTTGACATTGTAGACCGGTTTCGCTTATTGCCTTGCCTACAACCTTGAGTCCTACCTTGACCGCCTTAAGTACCAAATTCGAATGGAATGGTTTTTGAGTTTGGTGCATTTGACCAAAATAGACTGTTCTGACTACAATGCTTATGTGTCCTCTTGACAACTTCAGCGGGGATTGTGTCCCTCACGCATCTATTTTCTGCTACATGTTTTGTACTATGTAGTCTTCTAACCTCCAATCCTCTTGACTCCCAATCGGTCTAGTTTTGCCCACAAAAATCTTTACTCCCTGGCTGTGTACCGCCTTAAGTACCAAATTCGAATGGAATGGTTTTTGAGTTTGGTGCATTCGACCTAAATAGACTGTTCTGACTACAATGCTTATGTGTCCTCTTGACAGCTTCAGCGCGGATTGTGTCCCTCATGCATCTATTTTCTGCTACATGTTTTGTACTATGTAGTCTTCTAACCTCCAATCCTCTTGACTCCCAATCGGTCTAGTTTTGCCCACAAAAATCTTTACTTCCTGGCTGTGTAAGTTTGAGATGTCCATGTCGGGTATTCTCAATGAGATTGAATACCTGGTCACCTTCTACCACTCCTTATGTATTATCACCCTCTTTGACACGTTCACTTCAATACCCTTTGGTACTGCCTTTGGCTCACTCACTTCAATTCCTCTTGTATTCCTGTCAAGTAACTTTTCTCCTCCTTCAAGCCGTCCCTCAACAAGTCTTTATAGCCGTTGTCTCCTTTCTACTGGTTCCTCCAACCTCAAGGCCTTTTGAATGCTCTTGTACTCGTCTCCTTGTCGCCTCTGGAAATAATTTCTATCTTTATTCAATATATTTATCATTAAGTATTCCTTTAAAAGGGGTTGAGGATACATTGCTGCTTTTTGCTCTTTCTGTGCTCCTCCCTTCGAATGTTTTCTTCGTATTGTTGTAAAATTTGTTGACAATGATTCTCCCTGTTGTCTTCTTCTCATGAGTTATGAAGGGCATGAAAGTGTTGTGTCAATAGTCTTGGCAAATGACAAATCAAAGGTTCACTGCTAGACTCACCCCCAGTGAATTCCATGCCGCACTTCTAGGAATGTCGCTTCCCTTCGGACGTGAGTTTCAATGAATGCTTGATTATATTTGCAAAGTCCACTTAGAATGCTCCTTCTCCTTCAAACAATTCTTCATTTTCGTGATGACTTCTTGTTCCTTAGTCGTTTACTGGTTGGCTCATTATATTATTCTTGCTATCTACACCCTATCATCATTCCCATATTCATCTAGGCAGCGGTGCCAAATGTTCGTCCTGTAGGGTCTATGCTTAGAACAAAATAACAAACATACAAAATGTAACAATAAACATGTGGAATGTAAGAGAGCTAATAGATGCACGTTCATGTTACCCGGATAATTTTTTATGAGAGTTAATTAAGTTAATTTCAGAAAGATGGAGAGAGAGATTAATTTCCACTATTCAGCATATTCTCTCTCCTCGTACTTTAACTTCTAGAGAGAAGTTCAGGTTTGAGTTTGGATTGCTTTCTCTCTCCTTGTACTACCTCTCTCTACATACCAAAACTTCTAGAGAGAAGTACGGGTTTGGGTTGCCTTCTCTCACACAAGCCTTCTCTCTCTACGTACTAAAATACACTCTCACTACGTACTCTAACTTTTTGCCTTAATCCTAACCTCGAGATTGCAAGAACCCAAACTCTTATATCTTCAAGAAAAAAAATGGTAGTTATAATGCAGGGCAAGCAAATGGTTGATGGATCTTCAAGGCATGGAGGTATTTAATTATTGGTTTGAGGATGAAACGCTTAGTCAGAAGAAGTCTGTTCACTTATTACAATTCACTCAATAGATAATGTTTCTAAATAGGTGATGGTAGTATTCAAAACCTTTACAACAACATAGAATCTGCAAGGCATTGCGTGGGTTATCAGAAATATTTGGAATATAAACTGAGTCCCTCGGCTTGAATGAACAAAAGGAGAGAATGGAAGTATTAGAGCAGATGTGAAAAATATTGAAGTGTCTTTGCAGGGAACTCGCTTGTTGCCATGTATTGCAAATGAGGTGGCATTGAGGATGCACGCTACACATAGAGAGCAAAATAATGTGTTTTGAAACATGGTAAATATGACCATTTACAAGGCATATAACTTGTTTGGGAAATATACTAATCTCTCCTGCCGCGATATGCTAATGGAAGCACATAGTAGCATGAACATTGCTTAGCACGTTGGCAGTAATATGGTGTTGATTGCACAAACAAGGCACGTGAACAGGCTACATGCAAGGAAAATTAAGAGCAGAGGTTACGAAATGTTCTCATTCATCCTACATGTGGTAAGAAGGGAACTCTAATGCTTAGCGTGGGTGTAAACTGTTTGACTAAATGTCTTGGAAAGAGATTGTTTTATGCATGAGTTGCTGGGAATGTTAGAGAGCAAGCCGCGACATCTGGCTCAAAGCAATTTCGTCTGTGTGAGGCCAGGCCTGTGAACGGTCTTCCTTCAGCGAATACAAGTGATACATATAAGAACCGAATTCCCAACAGTTTGATGAATACTCAGACCAAGATCATCGCTCCTCTTTGACATTACATGTTTCGGTGCAAGCTTGAGTTTTTGCAATGATGTGAATTGGGAACATCTGCGTGTGACATAGTATCTCAGGGCACGACTTTTGAAAATCCCTACCACCTTATATGCGGATTTATCTATATGCAGTGAGCCAGAATTAGAAATTTCGATGTGTGAAAACAATATGCAAAAGGGTGATTCTTGATTTGTTCGATTAAATGTCTCATAAGTACATCGGATTAGATATAACCAAACTGTGTGAGTTTATGGTGATAGATAATGAGAAACATAAAGATTGGGTTTAAAGAGAATGCTTCATGGAATGCACTGGCCTCATCGATTGGTGTGCCTCGAAGTTAATAGTTTGAAAATACAAAGTTGAAGGGACATTGATCAAGGGCTTTGGTAAATGATACTATGAGGTACAAATTCCAAGGCAAAGAGCCTTTTGTGATATTAACAAGCACGATTCCCGAGATATCAGATACAAAGATGGGACATATGGAAATTGCAAACTTTTGGAAAATGATGAGCAAAGAAGATAAATCACCCCTGGTGCAACGAATGTTGGGAAGTGGTCTAGCCCATGTAGGAGGACACCCACTTGCAGTTCAATGTGCGGAATTAATTTTGGAATGTATCAAGGCGTATGATCAGAATTCCAGAGACATCAAGACCTTAGGAGGTAATGTCGTGAGAAGGCTAGATCCAGTGTCTATCTCCATCACATTCAGATTGCTAGTAAGAGAAGAATTCACAGAAATATCTAAAGAAGTTGCCCAAGGATATTTCCATAAGAATAAGAAAACATGTCTGAATGTCATTGCTAGGAGTTGGTTGGATCAACCTAGACGAGGATAGTCACAATTGCCAAGAGTGTTACACAGAAATATCTTTAATGAAGACATTTTTGATATGATAATTCTTCTCAATAGAGTGGTGGGAAATCAGACGGTTGAAGATTTTTAGGATTGATGTTTTTGTACATTAATACCATCACCACTGGAAAACAATTTATAGATTGGAGAGAAATAATTAGTGATGCCCTTCATCACCAGTTAACTGGATTCAATGCGAGTCAGGGGTTTTTTATGTCCTTGTACCTAATGTATACAATTGCTAGTATGAAGTCATGGCCTGGTCTTAATCCTTATGAGGAGTATAACCTAACCATGCAAATTTATAATTATTACCCCTAGTTGCAATTAAAACAAAGCAATGCACACTTCTGTCGGGTGAATGATGCTTTTTCTATGCTCAGAGCCAGGGAACTACAGGGAGATATAGGACTTCGAGTTTCTCCTGAAGCAACCAATCTTGTCAGTACTTATGGTAGCTTCTTCATACAGTACCCTCGGTTCACTTACATCTACATTGGAGGTTTTCAAGATTGTCCTCTCATGTTGCCTCGCTTCGTAAATGACAAGTTGGTGCTTTCAGAAGTTTGCAGGCAAATTGATCAGGTAAACAAAAAGTGTAGGAACAAAAGATCAATTCCTTTCCTAATCGGCATTGGGCACTACAATTGTCTTTCTTCTTCGGATGCTCAAAATATCGAGAGATCCATGGTGAACATAACCTTACACTCTTTCCACAGTCGTTTAGCATTTGATGGCAGTGGGTATGTTGAAAATAACTTGGCACTTGGACCCGACTATCTCCATTTCCCTACAATTGAAGATTATTGGGAAAACTGTGAAAATGACTTCGAAGTGAGGGGAAGGGACTGGATGAGATTCATAGTACAATAAATCATTGATTACAAAATGGGATGGGATGTGACAGGCATAAAAGAGGACGAGTTAGACTTAATTGATCCTTTCTTCTTTGAGCAGATACAGTTGTTAGAATTGCCATATATTAATTGGTCTCTACCGGAATTGAAAGACTTCAAGGAAAGGACCTTCTTTGTGATTCTATGAACTGAAAATTAGTTGAAGAACAAAGTTAAAGAAGCCACGACTACTAGATCAACAGGAAGAGGCAGTGAAAAGAAAAATAATAACTCCCAGGAAGGTACATCAGTTTTAGTCATTCCATCTTCTATCCCTACTTCTTCTAGTTCTTTACATAGCACACAAGGTGGAGATGATGGTAAAGATCCAGATAAAGGAGTTGATCTAGTTTCAGCATGTGAACTTAATGCGATCACCAGGAAGAAGAGATCAAAACCCAAGGAAAGGACTTTAAAACCAATTCAAAAGATGATAGATGAAGCTCCCGAGATGAATGCTTTACCATCATTAGTTTTAGATGAGATGATTCAATCCATAACATCTCCTGCACGCTCTTTGTCTCCTAAAAGTGCGGAAGCAGCCCAAGAAGTGTTAGTTGTAGAAAATGTGCATAACTTGGATTTATCATCTACAGTCCTAGAGGTTCCTTCAATAATCAGCCCATCTACCAGTACCTCAATGTCTTGGTTACAACAAAGTTTGGAGAGGAAGAAGAAAAGGATGATCCAATTGGAAGCACCAAATCTGGATGCCGTAGCTGATCTAGTGCATAAAGGTGCAAAGATAAAGAAAACTAGAATAGATTCTCGACTGGTAGTGAATCCTACCTCAGGAAACTTATTTGTTGAGATCGCACAACCAGTCGCAGAGAGACATAAATGAGGCAAGCGAAGCTGATTTTAGCATAACTAAAGTGGATCTAGGCCGGACCACCTGTGAGGGAAGAGAGCACAATTTTCAAGTGTTGGCTGCTGTCTTGATGGAACAGTCAAGGAGAGATAAACAAGCTAAGAATCAACTCAAGTGTCAAGTTCGAGCCCTTTCTTCGTGCATCCGATTGATGGTCGGTGATTCCTTTTCGGATCCTAGCTCATCTACGAAAATCATAGGAGATCCCAAGAAAATGTTTGATGAAGAAACCATTCAGGACATAGGAGAATGCCAAACTTATGGTAAGATGGTGAAAGCATGGATAAAAAGTATGAAAGAACGAGCACTAGGCCTATTTCAGGAGGTTAAGGTTACATATGCTAAAGCAGATCATATACATTAAAACATTCAAAAAGAGTTAACAACTCTCAAGGAACAACAAACATTCTGGAGAGGAATTGATGCTAATTTAGTAGAGATTAAAGGAATGGACAGCGATTTAGTCAAATCGCTGAAGTTAATCACCAGTGGAGAAGAAGAGCAAATTGACATATGGCTGGAAAACATTGGATGGAAGATTGATAGCATGAATCAACAATTGGAAGAAGGAGAACAATTCTTAAACTCCTACAAGCTACTGAAAAAGAAGGCCTTGGGGAATGTACCGATGATTGTAGAAGGTATCCCTATTAGTGAACACACTCAAGATCTAGACATATCTTCCATTTTGGTATGCGTAGAAGTAAAAATCAGCACCAAACTTGGCAGTAAACAAAGTTTAGATGCTAACATTATGACCAGATTGAGCAGTCTCTTAGTGACGTTGGACTCCTGTATTCAAAACTTACCAGGTTATGTCCTAGAGTTGGATGAAGTTAGAAAGAAACACGATCTATGCAAGTTGAAAATGCAGAGTTTAATCATTGTCAAAAACAAGGCTTTGACACAGGCTATCAAATCATTTAGAGCATACAAGGCAAACTTGACTTAGCTACTCACAACACCTACAGATCAAAGAGCAAGCTCAGGAAATGTCAGTGATCAAAATTAAAAGTTAGAAGTAGATGTCTAAAGTTGTCTCGAGTTTTTGTTTATACATTTTGTAAAGAGGTCAACTTTAGAATCAATTTTGGTTTTGGTCAATGTCTTCACTTTTTCTAATTGTAGTTAAGCATTGAAAGTTAGAGTTGGTTATGAACTATCTTCGAAGTAGTCCAAACTCTAACTTTTTGAGTAGTTACGAACTTGAAAGGTTAGAATTTCTAGAATAGCTATAAATTTATGAACCTCAATGTAATAAGGGACTTTTTTGGACTCGGAGACAGGGAACACTTATGTTTTGATAACAAGGCAATTTTTGGAAAGTGTGTACAATTGTTGTTCTTGTAATCAGTCATTTCTTATGTTCTTGGTGCTAAGAAATAAAGGAAGTCCACTTTGCGTTCTCTCTTTCTACATATCTAAAACGTTGAAATATTGATTCTTTCTTTGTAATGGGTGTTTTTTTCACGGCATTGTGCAAATGCTCATGAATGATTGAATCAACATTGTGTCAGTGATAGCTCTCAAGCGTAGCTCTTGATTGTCTTCATTAACAGTTTACATTGATTTTATGGAAACATTGAAGTCGTGTGGTGCATTCGCTATCAATGGTTTCCTTTTTATATTCTAAGTTCTAATCATTTTTATTGAAAAATAAAAAGAATTTATCTTACGAGGGAGCTGCCCCTCTAAATGCAGAGGAAGGCCGGATATCAAGGGCCTATCCAATTGTTGGAGAAATCAATTTGCCACACACTCCATTGGGCTAAATAGTGTATTTTCTAAGTGACAAATCTGTTTACCAATAGTTCATTAATCTAATAAATGCTTACAATGTATCTCAGAATGACATCAATACTTTCATAACATCTTGACAACTACATCTTTTGGAGATAAGTACTTGAACCTATATAGAGGTGTTGAGGGCATGCGAGTGCCAACTGTTGACAACCATTACCCAACTATCTACCCCTCAACAAACACTAACAAACACCAATCACCCCACAACACTTGTACATCTATTAGTCCATGTACCATCCATTCTTTGGTTTGCAATCAATTGCAGCAATTGTATGTACAAAGTTCCTCAAATCCAATGTATCCTTGCCAATCTTCCTAATTCCACCACTTTTTAAAGTCAAGCCTAGCAGAGCATTAAAATTCCCACCAATGATGAATTTTTCCTTATCTAAGGAGAGGATATAAAGGCAAAGTTCTCCCACAATTTAGCCTTATCCGCAATTTGTGTAGGCCCATATACATTTCAAAATGTAAATTCAATTGAAGAAATTCTACTCTGAACTCGACAAGCCATTCAAATGCCTTTCCTTACTGATTGGTGATGTTATTGTAGTGTTTGGCTTCCTCATGAGCCAAGGCCACCTACTGTACCATTAGCTTCTTGAAATGTACGAGCTCATCCTTTATAATATCTTGCAAACTTCGTTCCCATATCTTCATTGTATTTTGTTTCCTGTAGGAATATATTGTTTCCTAATTTAATCAGATGATTCTTGACCATCCTTCTTGTGTCAGGGGCCACCTGGCCCATGACATTCCATAAGGCGAGCTTCATTGTTTCCCAAGGTAACCATTGACTCCCTCGGTAATTTTTATTTTAAGAAAGTTTGCGACACTCAAGAAGCCCTTTTTAGTTGCATCAACCTCCCTCTTGAATTTGTTGGATTTCCTGCCCCTTTTTTTCTTACCTTTAACTATCAAGTTCAGAGCTGATTGACCAATGTTCTTGATATCGATAATTCCCGACTTACCAATACTCAATTCCTCCTCTAATTCCTTTTCCATTTCTAGATGCTTCTCCTCGATATTTTCAATCCTATAATCCTCCAGTCCCATTGTTTATGTGATTAGTACTTCCTCCAGAAAGTTTTGTTTGCTACTTCCTTGATCTTGGAATGATCCAATTACTTATTTGTGTTGTTAATAGTTTCCATAATCTCCATATTTTCTTTCCCACTGTTTAGGAATCTAGAGTTGCTTCTTTCTTCGGTGTCTACAATCTTTAGTGGCATGATTTCTTCTATCACATTGGAAGAAAGAAAACTCCTCCTCCTCTATTGCAACTGATTGTATGCAATCATATCCCTGCACCCTCAACTTGATTTTGAAAGGAATCTTCCTCTTTCTGGCTATCTCGAACTTAACATATATATATGAATCATTGATTGCTATATCCACATCTAAATCTACCAATGTTCCTAAAGATCTGCCAATCTTCTCCCAAGCCTCTTCATTCCAATATTTCATTGAAAGCCCATTCAACCAGATCCAAAATGGCTTTTCATACGACTTTGTGATGTAAGGATTGAAATTTTCATACCATTTTTTTAATGTATAAGGTTTTCTACTCCATTGTGCAAAGTCCCCCCTGTAAAACCTTCTACCACTCTTCTTATGTGATAAAGATTACAACGAAAAAGCCCTTAGTTAGGAATTTAGTAATTTTTGGTGTTGCCTAGTTTTCCTCGATCCAGTGCAAAATTGTTTTTTTATTAGAGTTGGCTCTAATGAAACAACAACTTATTCTGGCGTTTGTTAATGCTTCAATATCATCGTCTACTTCCTCTGTTAGTTCGATTACCTGCAGGGCATCCTCCGCTTCTTCCTTTCTTAGTTCCTCTATTCACATTCTTTGCCCATTGTTTGTTTGGATGTTTACTCTTTATCATACGCAGAGCCAATCACCATTTTTTCATTGTATAATCAAAATATAATATAAATATGAACTTATATTACGATGTTCTAAACATAAACCTATGGCTTGCAATATTTTGAACAAATGTCAAAGTCTTGAATATTTCGATCAAATAGTATTATGGGGTATTTCGAACAAATCATGCAAAGTATTTTGAATAGATAACAATTGTATTATTTCAAACAAATCATGCAATGGTGCTTTGTTAAACAGAATTGAAAACCTACCTCTATGCTCTACTCGAGAAACAAAATGGAGTTGTTGTAGGCTCTGTGCTCTACTCAACAAATGAAATACCCATTTTGCTTTGCTCGACAAATGAAATACAATTGCTTTCTTGGGCATCACCTTTGCAAACTCCTCTAAACTAGATATCATAAGCTTTGTCATGATCATCTATGTGTTTTTCTTTGTCTCCATTTTTCTTTCTTCTCTGGGTTTTTCTTTCATCCAGGTTTACAATTTTAGTCAATGCTTTTTGTCCGCATTATTATTATGTTTTGCTAGCGCAACAATTTTTTTAACACTTTGCAATTTTTTTTGCCAATGTTGGCATGGCATTTCCAGTTAACGGGTACATATCCCAATGAGTACTCAGTACGAGATATGCATTCCGATACTTGGTATGCGTCCCAGTGGTTTGGGTACATCTACCCATGCAACTATGCTTACATTGTACGTAAATCTCACGAGGACATGTATTTCCATTGGCTTGAGGGAAAAATCTCAAGATGGGTGTGGATATGTGTTTCAGAAACTTGAGTGAGCCTACTTGTAAATCAGTTTCCAATTGTCCTAAGGACAATTAATTTCCCATCCTCTTTAGGGTTGATGTTTAGGAAAGAAGGAAGAAGTTAGTGCTTAAGTGTGTCATCTGTCAAATGTATTATGATTCCATAATTGTTTTTATCTGATTTAAACAATATGTTATATGTCAAATGTATTATGAATCCTTAATTGTTTTAATCTTATTTAAATCCATAGTGATGTATGTTAATCATTGGGAACATTACATTTACTAGTGCAATCCAAACCCTAGTTGGGAATTCTAGGGTAAATGAAGTCTTAGTTGGGGACATTACACACCACGAAGGTGGCTTTATTACGACTATCAGCCTTTATCTTTTAATAATTTAATGTTATTATAATATTCTTTAGAAAATAATCTTTGAAAACAGACCACACACCATGTAGAACTTTGTCAAGATGCCTTGAACCTTTGTAAAGGTGGAGCTCCTAAGTTTGCTGACTACCACCTCCTTGAACTCCCCAATTACAAATCTCCCAAATCATTGGACAACGACCATGATGAGCTACTTCACTAAGCTCCATCAAGTTGTCTCATAACCCTCATAAAGGTATCCCAAGATGACAGACTCTCAAGCTAACTAGTGAACTATCATTCTGACTTGTCGATAATGGATTTCTTCCTTTCTTCAAAGAATTAGACTTATTTAAAATGCATAAAAAACAACTTCTCGTTCACCATTGTTGACATCTAGAGGATCTTTAAGTTTTCCTTTGTAAATAACATTTGATTGAAATCTATAGTTCCAAGCTGTGTGCCCCATTTTCTTGCAATGGTAGCATTTTGTCCCTCCTTTGTCTTTATTAGATCTTCTAATATTAAGTATGATGCTCTCTTAGGTTGCAAATCACATGTACCTTTGCAATAGTTCACATTTTTACAGCTAGAAGAGCTGAAATCACATCTCGCAAGCTTTTAAAGAAAGCTTCCTAAAGTAGAGCTTACTGTACTGAATTTTGAAGGGAATTGTTTAATAGAATAGCTTTAACATCTTCATTATCCTCTAGAGTCTTAATGTCTAATAGTTTTCAAAGAAGAAGACTTCAAATCATTCACATGGCTTGACATAGTGATTCCATTAGCCATCTAGAATTTGTTCATTTGAAGCATTAAGGAGAATCTTTCATTAGCTGCTACTTCTCCAAATCCATAGATGATTTTGCCAGATTAACTTATGTAAATCAGAATTAGAGAGGGCTAAGACCACTAATAGCTTTGGCTTTATCATCTCTGTACTGCCATTCCAGTACCCTTCTAACATTTGTAGGAAGTGTCCCATTTCCGTTAACTATTCCCCATAAATTCTTGTGCATCAATTATATTTAGTTTTGTACTTTTCAATTGTGAAAGTTAAAACACAAATATCTATCCAAAAAACAATCCATTTAATTTTTTTTCAGAAAGCTCAAATAACAAAATTGAAATCTTCAAACCTAGCACACATTTCAAGGACACGTTGCAAACTTTAGAAAATATGCACAATAAAAGTCACACAAAACAGTGATTGCTATCACAAGCCTTCAACAATCTACAATTCCTTCTAACAGATTCCCACAAGCTAGCCAAGCCAAGAAATCATAGTATTAAAATACCCAGAACCTTAAGCACCACGAATCCTTTGCATGCAATGACATGCAAGCAACATGGAAGTTCATGCGAGTACATGCAATTCACACATGCATAAGTTATTTTGCATGAAAACTCTTACACGATTCTTTGAAAATAAATTGCTCACACAAAAAATGCCATCCCATGATTTAACCTTGAAATCCTAATGAGTTTTTCCACAAAGATTCAACTTCATTTCACATGTCTCCCTGCTCTGATACCTTATTGCAAAAATTAATAGAACATAATATTCTATCATTTAACAAGATACAATCTTGATGAGATTCATCTCCTTATATAGAGATTGGAAAATAAACCAGTCAAATAAATAAACATCACTTGACTCACTAAAAAGCAAACTAAAAAAATAGAAAGCAAACATTTGCCCCTAAGTTGGCTTTGTTACAACTGTAATCCTTAGCTATTAATAATTTTATATTTATTCTAAATAATGCAGACTCATTACAAATTAACAGTGTCATTTTCACCCAGTATTGCTGCATACCACCAATCTTCAGAGATGCCAAGGACACATTGAGTCACATATTAAATTGGCTTAGATATGGCTCCAAGAAAGGGGAAGGAGAAATTTCAAATGGTGATCTGGCTACAGCAGGAAAGCTATTCAGTTAGGAATTGCTGAATTGGTATATGAGAAATTCATATGTTAGACTTGGAAGTGCACTACAGCTTTTTTTTGTTAGCTTAGATGAGGAGATTGTTTCCTCTCCATTCTCAATGCTTACAATAGGATAACACAGCATGAAGATATCTTATGTTCTCTCCTTTGATGCATCACTCATTTTTTTCTATCTGTTCTTCTAATCAGATTTGTCATTTTGGGATCAGTACAAAGTTAGTGTTAGAAAGCTAACATAAAAGGATATTGTATGTTGATAACAGTACTGATTTCCCTCCAACATATCAGAACTGGGAGACAACCGACCCTGTTGATCTTTTTGAAGCTCCCATTGTCAAAACAGAATCCAATCCAAAGGTGAGAAATTTGTGTCTCATCCAGTAAGTCTACTATATATTGTATAAATCTAGTATTAGTAACTAAATAATGAATTTAATAATTATAACATCTGGGTTCTTTTCTCTATGAGCAATGTCTAATCACAATTATCTCTTGCTAACAAGCAGGATACTTTTTATTGTTTTCAACTTGCTTATATGTACGAGTTTGAATAAAAATTGGACACCCAATTCTTGAGCTCCTACAGTTATTCCTGTCTATTCTTATAGCTTTTAAGATAAACTGGATGCCTTACACTTGCAATTAAAGATGATATCTTGGAAAGATTCATTTTTGTCCATAGTTTCATTCACATACTATTTATGGCTTACAGTGTATGTGGGATTTCATTCTGTTGGCATTTAATTTGAATGCTTTCCGTTCTCTTTTAATAGTATTTCATTGTTTTAACAATTTATTAATTGGAGGAATGCTTTTCAAAGGGGTTAATCTCTGTACCCTTCACCACCACTCCTGCTCTTATCTATATTGTCTTTGAGATTTAGATGCAGATACAAAATTCTGAAGTAGCTTGACACTTGTTGCATTTTGATTGAAGGCTCACATTCCCAAGCATTTACAACAAGAAGCACGAGGATGTGACTACTTAGTATTGTGGCTCGATTGTGACCGCGAGGGCGAGAATATATGTTTCGAAGGTACTTAATGTATTATAAAAATATAGTTATAAATGATAATAAAATATAAAATATAGTATGCTGAGGAATATATTTATTAGATATTGTGAAAAAGACTTAGGAATACACTGAAGTTCATGTGGAGAAATCAAGGATGAGAACTAACCATTGCTTTGTGGCTTAAGATGAAAAATATAGTTTTCAATAGCATTGAAATCCCTCCGTCAGAGACTCAAGTGATGCCCTAATGTTGTTGTATATCTTCATTATTGGTGATGACCTCAAGCAGTTAGCCCCTTCTGGCATTGGCTCATTGATAATCACTGATTCTAAGACCCACCTCTTCAAAGATGTGCATATTGCTAGCGGGTTTGGAGCTGAATCATTTTAAGATTATACTTTTCTATACTATGGATGTCACTCTTTGTTTGGAAGAAATTGTCATTTTCCTACATCAAACTCTCTCTCACTCTATCTATTTATACATTTCTTGACTGATTGGCTGTGATCCTTTGTTGATATTATGAAGAAAAATAAAAAATGTCACCTCTGGCATCAACATTTTTTAAATCTCCAGAGAAAATATCAGCTGAGAAGCCATAGAATGTTGAATTTTCTCTTCATTTTCTGTTTGTTCAAGTTTTTTCAGAAGGTTTCCACCATCATATCATTTATATCATATTTTTTGCTCCCATTGTCTTGAAGCCACTGAAACTGAAGTTATATATAATATCTGTAATCATCTCTGAATATTTTGCCACCTTCGAATGTTCTCTGTGTTAGGCAATGCCATTATTTCTGTCTGTTTATAGGTCTTGTTGGAGAGCAACAATAAAAATAAATGATACCATATGTTTCATTAGTTTTAAGTTTTATTGTGATGTACTAATTTGTGGTGCAAAGTCTTGTCATGTCTGGACACTTTTTTCAATGCTACTGTAATATGGTTGGCTCAAAATTGTGTGCTTGCCAGTAATAGATTGTACTCTCAATATGCTGCGGAGGGGACCAGGTCAGCAAGTTTTCCGTGCGCGGTTTTCTGCAATAACTGAGAAAGACATAAGTAAAGCCATGAATAATCTTGTTGAACCAAATAGAAATGAAGCGCTGGCTGTTGATGCGCGTCAAGAGATTGATCTAAAGGTTGGAGTTGCATTTACAAGATTTCAGACACGTTATTTTCAAGGCAAATATGGAAACCTCGACTCCGGTGTTATTTCGTATGTTCCGTACTCTTGATTGAAACATTCATTATCATATGTTTTGCAATTACTGATGTTTGGCATGCTCAAGATTTCAATTATTCTATTTTGCATATCTTATTTATTACAAAGAAATAAAAAGTTATTGCTTTTATTGAATTATTAGGAAAGTATCATTTTGAATTTAATCAAACTAAGCTGTAATCTGCAGTTGGTTAAACTGTTTAAAAAATTGGTATCTTTAACTACATAATTTATGGCATTAATAGTAATAATTGCAATTTAATTTGATTCACAATGAAGCTGTAATAACCCCAAGCCAGTTATAGCTTAAACAAACATCAAGTTTCTCCATAAATCAATGGTTTGACATTTTGTCAAACACTTGGTGCACAACTCTGTTATAATTGTATATGACATTGGAATGTATTTGTTTTTTTGTGTATGTTTTTAGAATATAAAGGCTTCACACTAAAATTCTGAAAACAAATACAGAATTGATCTGCTTTTAACAAAAGCTTGATGTTGCAATTAAATTGCTCAAATCATGTACTGAAAATTACATTAATTGATAAAGAACCTGAATTTAGCATAATTGTGGATTTTCCTTGACTAGCAACCTGATCACAAACCACTAGAAATTGAGCCAGGCCACCAAGGAAACAATCGCAGGCCTCTAGATTTATAACAGCAGACTGTATAGAGGTGTTTGCAGATTATAAACAAGCCAATTGCCGCTCTAGAGATGAATGACAGCCTCTGAAATATGCACAGGCGTATCGAAACCCCCACACACAGGTGTACTTTGATCACAACAACTCCAATTAGCTCACGCTTGGGTCAAGAAATGACTACAATTTCGCACATATTAATATCCACACTCGAATTGGCTGAACTTAGGTAATGATGCAACAAACCCTTCCCAATTCGCAGGCTGAAATGCAATTAAGTTCCCACACAACAATGTCTCCCAGTTACAATCAAAACAGAAGGAAGACTCCACAATTCAACCTATAACAATAATCAAAATTAATTCACAATATCTCAGCTGTGAATTACTTCAGCAAGGTCAAATTACAAACAACTAAAAAATTCTTCACAGACAACAAAAGCAAATAATCAATCGAATACCTTTTCTCATCAAATGTCCTTATATATAAAATCTCCAAATGGCACCAGTTTCTCAAAAGAACTCCACTTACACAACATTAAAATATAATAAAATGCCATCAATATAATTTATTAATTGCTTTTGGCTCCAAAAATGGCCTTTTCCACCATAACTTAATATTTTCACACGCAAGGCCACTATTTCTTGTTCCCATGATTTAAAACTTTTCATCCCGGTTCTAAGAAGCTATGATACTGAGGTGACCAACCAACAACAACAACAAAAATAGCAACCTCAATGTATTTAGATGAGTAATAATAATAATTCACCCATCTTGTGAAAACAACTGAAGAAGCACCAGAATTGAAATCTGACAACACCGAAGTGATCCTGATGATGAAAGACGATGAATGAACCTGATGGGGTGACTGTTGTGAGGTTCTCACACCATCGCCCCAAAACTTTGGGGACCCCCTTTTTTTTAATTGCCTTGGAAAATTATTTCGAAGTTGTCCAAAAATTTTGAGCCTTGGACGCCTTCAGGCAAATGGGGAGACTTAGCTTATTTTCACCCAGTTTTGCTTGATTTTTCAGAACAACCAATTTCATCCCTAGGTCGGACAAAATTTCAAGAAGCAACATTTGGTAGGATAAAATTGTAAATTTGTACTTAAACGTTTTCTTTTGAAAATCTGGAGATAACTGTGTAAATTTGAACAATTTTTCGAAAGGGAAATTTTCTTAGACTTGAGTTTTGGAAAATCTTAAATTTTTTCTTTGGTGAAAATTTAAATTTTGTAGAAATGAGGCTGAATTGCAAAATCGATTTTTGACTCTAGAGGTAATTTTATTTTTTCTCATAAAATTTTAAATGGCATAGCAAAATTGATTTGGAGGAAAATTGCAAAAATTGGCTTTAATGGATTAAAATTGCCTTGAAAACTTTTAGCCTTTAATGAAATTGGTAATTTAATATTGAAAAATGGCTTTTGGTTAGCCAAAATCTAATTTTAATGACGTATTAATTACTAAATCCTCATTAAATGGAAATATTTAACATCTCTAAGGCACCATTTAATTTCTTTTTCCAATTTGGAACTAATTGGCAATTTAAAAGGGCAGTTTTCATTTTGACAAAATTAAATTTTAGCTAAGTTTTTAATTGTTGGCCATAATTTTTGTTTTTTTCCCCTCCAGGTCCAAGTCGGCCAGCTTGGGAAGGCTTGTGGAGTTGGGTATAAGAGGAACCTCCTTCCTCTTCTTTCCTCACTTCTCATTTCCAGCTCTCCTTTATTTGGCAATTTTTTGGCAAAGGCAGATTTCTCCATGGTTGGGCGAATTTTCTTCTTGGAGCAACTCTTTGGTGTGGAGCGATTTTCCTTGCAAGGCAGTTTTTTCTCCATTTTTTGGTGATTTTGGTCTTGAGGGCAGATTTCCCTTCCATTGGCGATTTTCTTAAGGGCAGATTTGGCCCTTGTCTTGGGTGATTTTTGGTGGGAAGGTAGATTATTCATGGGGTTGGCAATTTTTTTGCAAATTCTGATTTTTGCAAGGAGCTGTTTTTTTGCCCTAGGTTGGGCAATTTTATTTGAAGGTGAATTGCATGGTAAAATTCTGATTTGGAAGGGATTTGAAGTTCTTGAGGTTTGATCCTAAATTCTGAAAAGTCACTGTCTGGCTATTGGTTAAGGTGAATTTTAATCATTTAGAGTTGAAAGGGGTCCTTAAGCTGACATTCTTCTTTCGTTCTAATCTAAGGATTGCCTCCCTTGGTTCTGCTTGTCTCTTGTCCACCCTTTTACCATCCTGTTATAGGGTGACGAGATGGGGTATGTTAGTACAAGCAAGAATCCTAAGGGGACAAACACTAAGAAAGACAAAGAGGATATGATGCCCAAAACACCTTTCTTCTCGAAAATGAGGCGAATAACTGATACCAATGTCGGTACAGTAAACATGATACAGGTAGAGGTGACTTTTAATCATTTAGAGTTGAAAGGGGTCCTTAAGCTGACTTCCTTCTTTCGGTCTAGTCTAAGGATTGCATCCCTTGGTTCTGCTAGTCTAATTGTCCACCACTTTACCATCCTGTAATAGGGTGATGAGATGGAGGATGTTAGTATAAGCAAGAATCCTAAGGGGACAAACACTAAAAAAGACAAAGAGGATATGATGCCCAAAACACCTTTTTTCGCAAAAATAAAGTGAATAGTTGACACCAATATATACAGATAAAGGACAGACTAAAGGAAGGACAATCCCCCTTTGGAAAAGAAGATATACGGGAAGTAGTTGCACATCACAACCTAGGCGTCGACACTTCCATTACAACCATGATGAGCAATGTTGGGGCTGTGCTTGATTTTGAGGATATCAGAGAAGAGGATATCAATGAGACAGATTTTGGATCGAGGTTGGATGAGTTAGGAAAGGTTGCTATCAAGAAAAAGCATTTGGGCACCCTTTCCTCTCTCAATGCTTTTATTGGATTTGCGAAAGATATGAGAAGGATCATGAAAAGATACTACAAGCAGCAAGCAGCGCGGTGAAGTCAGCGGAACTTAGGGCGAAGCACACACCTTGTCCTTCTATGGAGGAAGATAACGAAAGGCTAGCTAAGTTTATTGTTTTAGCTAAAAAGATGAAAGAAAAAGGGAGATTTATATTAGAAGATCATTTGATGTAAGCCCAAGTGGCAATTTTCTTGTTCTTCTAGGAGGGGACAAGTGTCTATTTTTGATTGGCCACTATTTTGGTGCCTTCTCATTGGTTGCCACTCTTTGCATTTTTTTCATTGGTCCATTGATAAGGTGGCAGCTTCTCATTGGCCGATGGGGTGGCAACCCTAATTAGGGTTTTGAGGATTCAATCTGGATCGTTGATCTTGTTTTGATCTCCACTGTTTGTGGTATTTTTGGCCCCTATATAAGGCCATTTGCTCTCATTTGTAAGGGGTCGGAGAAATTGTTGCTAAGATAATACCAAAATCGCTCTCTTTTTCATTGTTGTGACTTGCATGGTGATTAAGAACATTGGGTGTTATTGCATGGTTTCTACTTCCACATAGTTAGATTTCTTTTCAAGTTGTTAAAGTTGGTTGCCTTTCAAGTTGTTTAAGCAAGAGTAAAGTAGATGGATAGTTGTATGGTAGCATTAGTAGATATTTGATAGGGATCAATACTAGACCACTAGCATCCTAACGGCTTGTTGGGAAGCCTTGTGTGGCAAACTAGTTTACTTTCCTTTGAATCCTTGCATCTGTGCAGGTGGGGCCGCTGGTTAACCTTCATTAGATTCGATCCCCGTCCATTTGCTAACCTTCCATTCATAGGAGTAGGAATAGAATAGTGAGTAGCTAGGTAGTCGAAGTTTAGAGAAGGAAGTTAGAGAAGTAAGTCAAGTATCATAACACATCCATTCACCTCCACCACCACCGCTTTCTCACCAACACCATCATTGGCA
Source organism: Cupressus sempervirens (assembly GCA_028749045.1). NCBI lineage: Eukaryota > Viridiplantae > Streptophyta > Pinopsida > Cupressales > Cupressaceae > Cupressus > Cupressus sempervirens. The sequence continues at coordinate 520,553,467 of CM053789.1, forward strand.
GACACATCCTACATCATCACCACCATCAACGTTATCTGCCACTCGCATATTTCACAAACCCATCATCATCACCATCTCACCAAAGTCCAAGTCATCCTCGAATGAATAGCGTAAGGCCCTCTACGTGATTACCAACAAATCACATCGATAAAACTGAGCCAGTATCCACAAGTGTAAGGAACATTGGAGTTATTCTCATATCCTATGAGCAATAAATTTTCAAGAGAGGAATTGTATGTTTGACACTCAGTATCAGATATCCAGTTGCTAATATATTATGTAAGTGATACAAAACTCGCATCAACAGTGACCTACTATAAATAGATGCTCCCTCCAAGATTCTTGGATCCCAAAATAAAAATTGAGAGCATCACACAACTCCTCTAACTTAACAGAGCTCATCGGAACCAATAGATTGACTTACTATGAATAGTAAGTCCCTCAAATGGAGCCAAAACACACCATAGGCTATTGAAAAGCCTATAACCCTACAATGGAGACCCTCAAATCCCACAATCAGCTCATGAGGGTTGCATGGTAAACTGACCAAGCCAATTGCAGGAACCTGCTAAAAATGGGGATATTACAGAAGCAAGTTGTTTTGTTGAAGATGAATGTTGATTCTATCTAAGATCAATACCATCCTTCCTAACCAGATGTTTAAAAGAACTCAAAGGTCTTAAAGCATGCAAACTGGATGCTCTGTAAAACATGTAATCATTATATAACAATCTTACAGCTTTTGCTTGGTAATTATTTTGTTGAGCATGCACCACAAGTGTTGGATATCATGCAATTACAAAATCTTATAACTTCTAGCGAGTATAAGAAAAATATCTGTCAAGGGGAGATAAAGATACCCAAAAGAATTAAAAAAAAACTAAGAAGAAAATCATGGAAAGATAGAATCTTCCTCTATCACTTTTGAGAAACCCACAACAACGGAAAATACATTGATGTATCTAAAAGAGTAGGCCTTTTTGGTGTTGCAATGTGAAAAACACCATACCATGGCTGGTCCAACCTATGTTATGAGTGCTGAAAATTATTGATAAAATTGAATTTGAAGTTATTGTACCATTTGTCTCAATACATCATGCTTGATTACATAACAAGAAATTGAACTGATCAATATAAGAGTTTTTTTCTTATAACTTCTATGTAGGACTTTATGATAACTGTTTTACGGAAGCATGATTTGCTTTTCAGAATCTCTATCTTTGTAATTGTTTATGCACCTACTTAGTTTGACAAGATTGTCAAGTGATCTGTGATGATGACAAGTTTTGAAACATCAGCGGGCACTGGAGCAGAGCAAAAACGTCTTTGAATCTGCTAAAAAATTTATTGGCTTTTGGAGTGAAAGCGAGTCTCTTGATTTTTAGGCTGCTGAATAAGGTGTCCCATTTGAGGATAGTGGCAGATGAACTTTCTATAGAAGCCATATGTAATGTCCTCTTTCTAGGTGTAAGCATTTAGGGACTGTTTGGTTGCTGGCATAGGAGTTGAAATTAGAATTAGGAATGGGAATAGGAATGAGGATTAGGAATGGGAATAGCCTATTGCAATTCTAGACCCGTTTGGTTCACTTGGAATTTGATTGAGAATATGTTTATAATATGTTTGGTTGTTCAAAAGTGGAATTGGAATATGTTAATCCCAATCTAATTTCATTGTAATCATGAGCTGAGAAATATAATGTTTCTCAGAAGTATCCATTTACCATGCACACCCTTGTTCTATTGAAAGAAAGCACAATCAACAGATCTGAACTATCTTGCATTGGAGAGAAATCGATGTGAAATTTTCTAGAAATCTGCTCAAATGTGAACATTTCAATTCAGAAGATTTGAATAAGACCATTGCTGAACAAGAACACTTGATTTTCCAACTCATCAAACCAACCGATTGTGATGACGGTTACATTCTTTTCATCTGTCGCATTAGCAAATGCAATTTGACTGCTTAACTTTTAAACTTGTACTGTTTTGCCCTTTGATTTGTTATGAATAATGTGCACAATACAGTCTCATTTTTGCTCTTTGATTTCTTATGAATAGCGAACTAAAACGCAAATGGGCATACGCTTTTTTTTCCCGACCGTCTTTATACTCTATTTAGCAAACACAATTTGATCTACCAATAGTTTGAATAATGCACACAAAAACAAAAGATAACAACAAAGATGTTTATTTCGTGCTGAGATTTAATGTCAAGATTGGAAACAACACAAAAGAGCAAATTGTTCTACACAAAATGCAAATGGAGGAAAACGACTTGGGCAAGTCATGGAAGGCACTGTGTATAGGCCACCCTTCCCAATGGCAAAATGGTAACATTATAAAAGTTGAGCGAGGCCAAGAGTCAAGGACATAGGGAATTCCTAGTGGAGATGCAGATATTCGGGAAAGTTAAGCACACAAATCTGGTGCGACTGCTTGGATACTGTTCATTCTGGGAGGAAAAATTGTTGGTGTAGAGTACATGGCAAATGGAAGCCTCAATCTTTGGCTAAGGAACAAAGTCGATGCCCTTGAGGTTCTTGACTACTCCATATGCCTGAGAATTGCAGTGGGATCAGCGAAGGGGGTTGCATTTCTTCATCACGGCTTCATTCCTCACATCATTCACAGAGATATGAAGGCCAACAACATCTTGCTGGATGGTGAATTTGAACCCCGAGTTGCAGATTTTGGATTGGCACGCCTCATAAGTGCTTGTGAAACTCATGTAACCACAGACATTGCAGGTACATTTGGATACATTACTTCAGATTCTAGAATATGAGCAGAGTAGGAGATCAACCAAAAGAGGGGATGTGTACATTTTTGGAGTGATATTGCTGGGACTGCTCACTATAAGTATCGACGACTACCGTGGATTGTATCCATTCAACATCCAACACTATTCATATTTGGAAACCCGCGTAACCATGTACTCCAAAAATTGTTAAACTTGGGAAAGGCAGATTGAGAATAGGAATAGCCTATTCCAATAACATGTATTTTTTGGAATGGACATATGCTGATTTAAGGGCAAAATGGGAATATGTATATGACTATTCGCAATTCCAATTTGGCGCACCAAATAAAGAATACAAAACATATTCTAATTTCGTATTCTTATTCTTGTTGTATTCCAGCAACCAAACGGGCCCTTAGTGATCGTTAGCTTATCATTGGTTTCCCACAGGCTAACGTGTTTGGTTAGGGGGACTCGGGGGTTTGACAGCTGTATAGTTCCTTCTTTAGTTGGTTTTGATCGGTTTGGAGGTTTTGTTTATTTTAGTTTTAATCTATAGCTCAAGCAATTTTCCCATCTCTTGCAACTTCTGACACTTTCATCTCTGCATGTGGTTGACCTGAGGCCATTTTTGCATTTAATGGGGGCATTAATTAATAAATGCTATATTATAAGTTCCTGCTCTTCAATACATTTAATTGTTTAATAGTTTTTTTTACTGACGTTGGTGAGCGCCCTGGTGGTGATTAAAATGAAATATGTTAATATTTCCTAAGTTGGCGTTCCTTTGGGGCACTGAGTTGTGAGAAATAATAAATTATTAGTTCTTTTCTACATCACGGGGGTGGAGCAGTGACGCTTTAAATATAATATTTTTTTCCTAAATTTGGCGTGGAGGCTTGTGGAGAAATAAAACAACTTTTTTGCCTTCCGTTTTCTGATGTGTGCTCGAAGTTTTTGGAGAAGGTATTTGTAGGCTTTGGTTTTCAGAGCTCTTCGGAAATGAGAAAACCTTGAGAACAACATCTTAAAGGGTGAGAGATTCTTTAGGATGGTTTGCAGTAAGTATCATCCAAAAGCTAAGCCTGGTACCCATTGACTGTGGGTTTTGTGAGATTTCTTTATATCTGGGTTTGAAATTTTGAGAAATCACGAGAATCTTTTCTTTATATCTTCAAGTGTGTTTGGCAAATTTGATTGAATTTTCTGGGAGGAATGAAATTTTAATAATGTTTTTTGGAGATTGTAGTAATACTGTATAGAGGTTTTTTGATGGAAAAAATTGCAAGTTTGAATCAACCTGTGGTTTGTGCATTGAATCTCATTCTGGGAATTATTTAGCTTGATTCCCTACACCGAGCACGCCCTTGGAGGCTGAGATCGAGATTTTAGATGAAGTTTGGAATTTTGCAGGTCATGGTTTTTATGCTTGGTGCCTCTTCTTCAGAACTAGGCCTCTTCTAGAAATTATTGCTGTACTTTCCACTGCAGTTTATGGCACAGGGGCATGCTGGAGATGCTGTTGATATTTTTAATCTGATGTTGAGCAGGAAAAAAGCAATATGGTGACCAAATCTCCTAGCTGCCATTATGATCTTTTTCATTACAGCAGGGTGTTGTTCTATTTGTGCTGACTTTTGGATGATTGATTGGAGTTTTTAATCCACTTTTCCTGAGATCTGAGTGATGTCATGCAGCTTATTTCTTAGAAGAATTCTGGGGAGAATTTGGTGCTTTAAGTGTACTTCTAGCAATTTTTTTAATTGTACACAAATGCACAGAGAGCTACAATAGTGGTTGAAGAGACATGTTATTGTATTGCTGCACTTTAAAGGGAATATCATATGCTTTGAGCTTCATTATCTTCTAATTTGTCGATGTCCAAGAGGAAGATTTGTAAACTGACCTTCAAAGTATTGGAGAGCTTGTAGTAAGCTACCAACCAAAAATTGCGGAGCAGAGTTTTAATGCCTTGTAATTAAACCAATCAGCGGAAGCTTTCAATAAGGTGTTAGAATCTGAAAGATGAATTACCCATAATAACCAGTGCAAATGAATAGATATAAAACTGTGAATGTAAATGTTACAAGAACAAAATACAACACAGTAGTAGCCTCTAAGAGAGGATTGCAAATGTTAAAGAAGCAAAATAGCATTAGGAGAAAGTAGAAACCAATATCAAAATTTGCAAAATGCAATTACAATGCAATGGAATGGAGTAAGCAAACTAGCTAGGAGTGAGCATATATAGGAAATAAGAGATGACATATATCCATTTGATTGGATGACATAGATCCTTACAGTGATTGGACATCACAGTAATAACCTCCATTGTTTTATAGAGGATGAGATCTAGAATTTGGAGTGTCTGGCTATGGAAGAGGGGGGTGAATTTAGACTAGGATTGGATGACATTGAAAAGGATGGGAAGGTTTAGGATGACGAGGAGTCATTACTAGTGCCAATACCATCTACATATAGGATAGAGTTTGAGTCACAACCAATATTATCAAGTGGGCAGGTGCAGCCACAATGAACTCCTATGACTAGACCCCCTACCCTCTTGAAGTTCTTATTAAGCTGTTGGGAAGGGAAGCAAGATGTATACTATTTTGATGTTGTATTTACATTATAGTTTTACAAAGACAAGTTTCTTTTATAATTTTGCTTTAGACTATCAGGTTACCAGCCATCAACATTCCGGACGAGGATGCCATTTTGTACCCAATTTGCATTTAAATATATCTAGATTCAACTATTTCTTTTTTTAAACTCATTTATTGACACATTAGATGCATCTTCTCATTAATTTTTGCTAAAAAATGCATTTCTAATTAAACTTAAGCAATTTTTATGTTGTTGAGTTTCTTGCCAAGTATTTGCCGAATTTATTTTGGGCCCTAGAGAGAAGTTTCCGAGTATGAGTATTTCAATTTTTGGTGACATCACAAATGAGTGACCTCATCACCTATACAAACATTCGACAATAACACCCAAATGGGGTTTAACTATGATGGCAAGAACAATGACAACGTAACCATCATTTCATGGCAACACTAACAATATATTTACACAAATATCAAAATAAGTAATACCATAAATATAAATTTGTTAATTTTTAATATAATATAATAATTGAAAATCTAAATCAAATACTTTATAATAGTTAAATTTTAATTTATTAAATGTTATCAAAAGAAATTTTATATTATATACATGATATATTTAAAATGAGGTTTTTTACCTTTCGCAATACAATTTTAATAATAAAAGTTAAAGGTTTAATTAAAATTCAACGCTAAAAAATTCTGATGTTATCATGGTTACTCGTGCATTAGAAAATAAGCCCCATTGTGGTGGCTAAAAATGATTGAATCACGACATTGGGTCCTTGGTGAGTCACTACGGTTTAAGTACAGAGTTTTCTCAAACTTATTTGAAATGGCTCTTGATTAAGATAAGAGTTAATCCATGTAATACAATGTGAATGTCATCATGTTAATCAAGAATAGTCCATTTATAATCAATATAACCAACAATAAGTAGTCTATTGATAATCAATATAGATAATTAATATGTACAATTTATACCAAACCATATTGATACAATCCATTAATCAATCAATCATTAATTATTAATTAATGAATATATATATATATATATATATATATTTGACATTGAGCAATACATAATTAATCAAATTAAATAGTATTATCGAAACAAGGAACATATCATAATTATTAATCATTAACCTAAGTTGATCAGTTAAAGGGACGCACCCCTTGGCCCCTAATGTCATATAAATATGGTCAAACATGATTGGGAAGGGAGGACTCACAAAAAAAAGTAATGAGAAGTTCAAACACAAAGGTTATATAATTTCTTTTCGAACAACAAAGTCAAGCACATACAGATTGATCATATGGATTAGAAAGAGACCAAACAAGAATAACAATGAAAACATGCATTTATACATAAATAAAGAGAGATAAAGAGGGATGAAATACAAATTTTAGAAAGTTATATATATATATATATATATATATTCAGCTTTTTCGAGTGTAAAAGTGTAAAGTCAAGAACATAAGATGTGGTCAATAGTGGTTCTAAAGTGGGATGTAATAAGCATCGAACCTGTACATTGGTTAAAGGTATATATATATATATATATATATTCAGCTTTTTCGAGTGTAAAAGTGTAAAGTCAAGAACATAAGATGTGGTCAATAGTGGTTCTAAAGTGGGACGTAATAAGCATTGAACCTGTACATTGGTTAAAGGTATATATATATATATATAAGGTATATATTATTGTTAATGTTTCTTTCATAATTATTCCTTTCTATGTAAGCAAATATTAAATGGGATGTTATAATTGCATTATATATGTGACAATAAATGATATATACATATCCATATCCATATACATATATATTGAGATATAGATGCACATATATAGAGCATTAGGAAATTCCCAAAGGGTAATATATATAGATGACCATTTAAACTTGTTATAAACAATATATAAAGAGATATTTGATATTTTATAAAGAGATCAATATAACTTCTTACAGGGAAGAGACTGATCCAATGTCTATAGTGCCAGTATGAGAGATTGATATAATCTCCAACTCACATGACTGAGATTGCTATAATCTCTATAATGCTGGTATGTGAGATTGATATAATCTCCATTTGACCGACATGCTTGAGATTGACATAATCTCTATAATGTTGATATTAACATAAATCTGCATACAACTCAATACCCATTTTAGACCATGCCAGATCTGAAAATTCAATAGACGACCAAGAGGGACAGCCACCAATAACTGAAGTATGGATGAAGATAAAATCACCAATCAATAGGTAAACAACTGGCAATCATAAGAAATTAGTGATCTATCTAAAGGCGGGTTGTAGTTGCCTTTATTATTCATCAAAGACCATTCTGGAAGTTCTAATTCACTGCAAGTTTGATGATTGTCATCAAGTGAAATTTCTGAATTAGTATCAGTTGGCTTATCTTCACCCTCATGTGAAAAACACAGTACCTCATTATATTGTGAATGCATATAACTGATGTTGTAATAATTCAAATTCCTGTGGTACCCTTGTGCCATGTCTTTAACCTTCACAAGCACTTCTTCATTGAGAATTCTATAATACTCACTTGCTCTTTGAGCACAAATACTTGTTGTTTCTTCTTCTTTAATTATTTGAGGTGAATAGGCTACATATTTATAACAATGAGAAGGTGAGCTATTGTTGTCCCAAATCAGAATTTTGGGCTCCTCATCTATCACCAAACGTTGACCCTTTGCTTGTGTTTCCCAAGTGTTCAAAGATGGTGGTGTATCAAATGTTCCTTCTTCAAATGGTGTCACAAGGATGCAAGTTACTTCTTTGGAGAATTCCTCAACATATTGGATGTCCCTTGTAAGTAAATTGCTGATATCATTGACTCCCATTTCTTCCTTCAAGAGTTCATCAGACCCCTCTGCTATTTGTTTGATCTCCATCTCCCTTGTACAAACTTCTTGATCTTTGGTTGTGCATAATATAGACATCTGATTTCCTGATTTGTATAGAGAGAAATGAGGCATGCTAAGTTCGAAACAAAGATCATCAACCTCTTTTCCCTGTCTTCCCCAAATTTGATAGGAGATATCCCTATCCACTAAGAGGTGCAAGTAATCTGATTTTATCCTTTCAAATGCTTTTTAGATTGTTTGTAATTGCATACTAGTGATTCCACATGAAAACCCTTTTTGTCTCTTATCAATTTGAGTTTTCCACATAAGATCTTCAATGTAATTGTGAGAATCATCTGCCCTTATTAATACTTTTGCAACCCTCTCTTTTGTGACCAATAATCTGTCCATCCCATCCTGCAATGCTAATGGTCTTTGTCCAAGGTCATCTAGAGTATATGGGCTGTCACACATTGAGTATACTGATTTGTTCTCAATTGTGGGAGCATTATCACCATCACACTTAATTGGTCATGCGGTGTTCATGAAATACTAATGGGATAGCATCACGATCATCTATGGATCCATCAAATGAGTTCTCCTCTTCACTAGCTTTGCCAATAATAATCTGGATATTGCCAGTTAGAAGTTTAGTAAACCGCTCACTTGTAGCAACTAATTCTTCCTCCATAATAATGTCCTTAGCTGGTTGGAAATCATCATCTTGTTTGCTTTCAACATACTCAAATCAGATGTGTTTGTTTCAGCTTTTACCTCATGAATCTATTACGGAAGTAATTGGTAAAATACTTGCTTGATATTACCAGAGACCGAAAGGTCAATTTATACAAAAGAATGAGACGATGTTTCATAGGAAACAATCGTAAAGAATAGAAACATTCTATTCTAGAGAAAGCAAAAAACAAAAGCAAACTAAAGCTTATTAGATATTTACAGTAGATAACCATTAATTAATAATAGACGACTTATCTATTATTGTAATACCCACCCTTAATGGTTAATCTAACACACCAAGCTCCCTTAATGGTTAATCTAACACACAAAGCTGTCCTTTGAATTTGACAAACTTATTAGGACCAAGAGGCTTGATGAGAATGTCTGCAGTCTGATCTATGGTAGGAACATATTGCAAATCTATAGTCTCGTCTTCAACCAACTGTCGTATGTAATGACAATGAACATCCACATGCTTGGTTCATTCATGGAAGACTGGATTTCGTGCTAACTTGATAACGCCTTTGTTATCAACAAACAGAGTAGTCGGTCCTGTTGGTGACATCTGCATATCCCTAAGCATTCGACGAAGCCAAACAACTTCACATCCTGCCTTAACAGTTCCTCTGTATTTGGCCTTTGTAGAAGAGAGAGAAACTGCCTGCTACTTCTTATTGGTCCATGTGACTGCACTTGATCCCAAATTGAACACATATCCAGATGTTGACTTTTTATCATCAACAGAGCTCGCCCAATCTGAATCTGTGAACCCACTGAGTTTAGGATTAGAACTTCGAGAGTACAAAAGTCCATAATCTGAAGTGCCCTTCACATAACAAAGCACACGCTTTGCTGCCATCCAATGATCAGCCTTAGGAGCTTTCATAAAGCATGAAATATAGCTGATTGCAAAGCTGATATCAGGGCTAGTAGTAGAGAGGTAGATGAGGTTGCCTACTAGTTGCCTGTATGTAGTATCATCAACGGAGGAGAATCAAACTTTCCTGATAACTTGAGACCTTTCTCCATAGGTGTAGATGCAGGTTTGCAATCCTGCATACGAAATTTGTCTAACAGGGCCCTGGCATATTTAGACTGAGAGATGAATATACCAGAAAACTGTTGCCAAACTTCAACACCTAGGCAATAATGCATGAGCCCAAGGTTAGTCATATCAGAAGACTAGCATAAATTCTGTTTGATTCCCTGAATCAAATATGCTGAACTGCCAGTGATGATTAGATCATCCACATAAATAACCAGAAGAATGATGTCAATGTCAGTAGTCTTGATGTACAAATTTGAGTTTGAAGAACTCCTCTTGACGCGTTGATCATTGAGGTACTTATCAATTTTTATGTACCATGCCCAAGGGGCCTGCTTCAAACCATAGAGAGCTTTTACCAATCTGCGAAGCTGATGGTCTTTACCAGCAACCTTGAAACCATGAGGCTGCGTCATCTAGACCTTTTCATGGAGATCACCATGCAGGAAAGCACTCTTGACGTCCATCTGATGGACCTTCTAGCCAAACTGTGCTGCCATGCCTAGGACTAATCTGATGGTGATCATCTTTGCAATAGGAGCAAAGGTCTCCTCATAATCAATGCCTTGACGCTGAGAAAAGCCCTTCGCCACTAAATGAGCTTTGTACTTATCCAAAGCACCATCTGATTTGTATTTGATTTTGTAGACCCATTTGCAGCCAATGGGTTTCTTCCTTGGTGGAAGATCAGAAAGGACCCAGGCGTTGTTCTTCAGCAGGCTCTGGTGTTCAGATGTCATGCCCTATTCCCACTCTGGAATTCCTTTAGCCTCGAAATATGTTTCAGGTTCAAACACACTGTGAATGTTGGCCATGAGAGCAAAGTTAATAGAATTTGTAGTTTTGCTCTTTTTCCAAGCAGTTCTCCCATCAATGAGCTCATCATCACGAAGATCAACAAGTGTCTTAACCCACCACTTAGGCCGAATAGGAGAATGACCAATATTAGTACCAGGAGATGCTTGATCAACAGGATCCTCATCAGAAGAATCTGGATCAAACTCAGGTGAAGCATCTACAAAGCGAGGTGATCTTGCAGGAGAAGCCAAAGGTGTTTGTACAGGTATCACTGGAGCTGTTGGAGCCCTCCCATCAGGTGGACCTAATGGAAGCGGAACTCCCAAATCATGAGCCATCATAGGCTGGTTTGTTGGATCAGGAACAGGAGAAACAGGCATGAATGGTCCTCATTGCTCATTAAAGACTACATCACTATTGTAGATGAGACAAGATGTCTCAACATCGATCAAGCAGTAGGCTTTGTGAAGACTGCTATATCCAGCAAGCATTAGTTTTTGACTCTTGGCATCCAACTTGGTGCGTGACGCATCAGGGATCCAAACAAAAGCAAGGGAACCAAAAACCTTCAGGTGACTGATTTTGGGCTTGCGACCTGACTAGGCCTCTTCTGGAGTTTTACCTTTGACCGCCACTGTGGGTGATCGGTTCAACAGATAAATTGCAGTGTTAACTGCTTCTGCCCAAAATTGCTTCGGAACATGTCTGTGTTCGAGCATTGAACGAGCCATCTCGGTGATTGTCCTATTCTGATGTTCATCTACACTATTCTATTGTGGCGTGTGGTTAATTGATGTTTGATGCCATGTGTATCCAAGAAGCTGGAGAAAGCATTAGAACAAAATTCCTCCCCATTGTCTGATCTAAGAGTAATAATAGATTTCTCAGACTCTTTTTCAACTAAGGGTTTAAACTTCTGAAATATAGGAAATGCATTTGATTTTTTTTTAAGGAAATACACCCACATTTTTCTATTGAAATCATCAACAAACAACAGAAAATACTTGGACCCAAGAACAGGAGTGGTCATAGGGCTGCAAATATCGTAATGAACAAGCTGAAGTACCCGAGAAGCTTGCCATGAATCGCCACTGGTGAAAGGTGTGCGATGTTGCTTCCCAACCTGGCATGCATCACAAACTCCTAGGTGTTGACTCTGAATCTCTGGCAATCCAAGAACAAACTCATCCCGAGCAAGCTGTGAGAGATAATGCACATTTAAGTGCCCATATCGTTGATGCCAAAGTGTGTTGACAGAAGATCATCGAGCAGCCATAGCTAAGTCCTGAGAATCACCATAATTAGTAAGTCTGAAAAGACCATGATCCTCAAAATCCATTGCAACAGTAGACTTAGTCGCCCGATCACTGATGGTGCACTGATGTGAACTGAAGGTGATTGCTAAGTGTGGAGAATGTCGCACCAACTGACTGACTAAGAGTAGATTTAGTTCCATCCCTGGAACCATAGTTCCAAAAATCGCCATGAAATCGCTGAAATCGCCGAAATCGCGATAAGATTCATGGCTCCCGATTTTTTTGGAATCGGAAATCGCTGGTGGCGATTTTTTCGTGTGAATCGCCTGAATCGCCTGAATCGGCGATTCATGGCAAAAATCGCCAAAATCGCCATCGTGAATCTCCAGAAATCGGCCGCGGCAGCAAGGATAGAAAGTTCAATTTTTTAAAAAAAACACATGTTTTATTTGCTTTCTAAGTTGACTTTCCTCTTTGTTATAACCCTAAAGAGCCTTCTATTTGCTTAGTATGAGTAGAAGAGAGGAAGAGTGAGAGAGAAGAAGAGAAAAGAGAATCCATAGGTTTCCAACCGGCAAGAAGGAAGAGCGCCAAAGAGATCAGAAGTCCATTTGGGGAGGCCATAAATTGCACTGGGAGCATTAAGGAGTCAATATCAACACTCCTCAACTCATTTGCAAGAGGTAAGTGTTGGTTTTTTTTTTGCATGTTAGTGTAGTATGCATTTTTTGTTAAATTTTTTTAGTGTTCAAACTTCATTTGCAAATCTTGAATGTTTTTTATTTTTAGTTTTACTAAATTGCAAACTAGGGTTTGTTGTTTTGTAGTTTTTGTTTATTAGTTGCAAACTTTGATTTTTTACATGAATTTTTTTATTGCAGCAGCCCTTTGCTTTCATTTTCCAATTTCCACAATGGGTAAAAAAGATGAATGCTGGAAATATAATGAAGAGTTTCCTGGGAGAACCAAATATCAAACAAAATGTATATTTTGCAAAGAAAAAATAAATTCGGGAGGTATCTATAGATTGAAATACCACATTGCTGGCATACCTGGCCATGATGTCACAGTTTGCACTCAACAAACCGCTGAGGCAAAACGCTCTTGTTTAGTGGCATTAGAAAAAATTGAACAAGACAAGTTGACTAAGAAAATGCAACTTGAAGGGTTAAGAGGTATTGGCTCCCGTGCTCCCACATCCGCAACCGCATCTACATCTGCAAGTGCATCTGCATCAGCTTGCGCATCCGTAGGTTGTGTTGGGGAGGGTTCTTCTAGGCCTCCTTTTCATCCTAGTGCTAGTGCTCATGTGAGTGTTAGTGGTAGTCGGTCTCATACTGAGACAGAGTCCAACACCAACCTATTGCGGCCTAGAGTGCGGAAAAGCAGAATGGATAGTTACTTTGTGCCCCGCACTACTCCTGGCTCCCAACCCACGCTTGAGGGCATGGGTTTGAACAAGGAGATTCATGATGCTGCCAGAAAAGAGATTTGCAAATTCTGGTACTTTTGCAACATTCCATTTATTGCAGCCAGGTAATTGATTCTTTTTTCTTTGTTATCTTCAAAGTTAAAGTTAAAAGTAAAAGTAAAACTTTAATTATATCTACTTGTTTTATGATTTTAGTTTTTGACATCTAAATTTCTAATCAATATCATTATCTATTTGTGACAGGACTCCTTATTGGCAGAACATGATAGATGCAGTTGCCATTTGTGGTCCGGGGTTTAAAGCCCCAACTGAGGCTGAGTTGAGTGGATACCTCCTGGAGGAAATGGTTGAGGATATGAGGCATGAGCTTGAGGACAACCGAAAGGAGTGGATCGAAAAGGGTTGCACCATCATGACTGATGGTTGGACAGATAGGAGGGGAAGAACACTCCTCAATTTTCTTGTATCCTGTGGAGGTGATTGATCATTCTACTTTCCTACATACATAATTTTGAATCGTGATTGACTATTTCAAATTTTGATTTGTTGATTGCTAATAGTAATTATAATTCGTTGTTTTGTTACTTGTAGGATATACCATGTTCCTCAAATCCATTGATGCTTCTGCTCATGTAAAAAACGCCACATACTTATGTGAGGTTATTGAGGAAGTTATAGCAGAGGTGGGGGAACAACATGTGGTGCAAGTGGTGACGGATAATGCAGCAAGTTATGTTGCTGCAGGTAAACTTTTAACTTTTTAAGTTTTGAAAATAAATTTATTTGAATTTTGAACTTTTTCTAATTCTAACTTAGAATTTCTAAGTTTCCTAAGTTCTAAGTTCTAACATGTTTGAAATTTGAATTTCTAATTATCTTAAAATTGTTGTAGGCAAACTTTTGATGGAGAGGCACCCCACCATATTTTGGTCCCCTTGTGCAGCACACTGCCTTGACCTCATGTTGGAGGAAATTGGCAAACTTGAGTGGGTCAAGTCATGTGTGGAAAGGGCAAAAAACATATGTAAGTTTATTTATAATCATTCATTTGTCCTTAGCACAATGAGGAAGTACACAGGAGACAAAGAGTTAGCTCGTCCAGGGATCACGAGGTTTGCCTCGAATTTCATCACCTTGCAGTCCTTGTTGACATCAAGGGATGATTTGAGGAGCATGTTTGTTGGGCGGGAGTGGATTTCATCTTCCTATGCTACGACCACTGCAGGGATAGATGTGGTGGATTGCATATTTGATGATGATGGTTTTTGGAAACCTGCTAGAGAAATACTTAAGGTAATTTTATTGCAATTTAACATTTAATATTTTACAGTTTACTATGCTAATTGTTTAATGATTTAGTTTTACCTTATATTATTGAATTATTCTATGTTTAAGTTTTGACTCAAATTTTTGTTTTACTTTATATGTAGGCCACTGAGCCTCTTGTATCTCTCCTACGAACTGCTGATGGGGAGAAGCCCTCTATGGGCTACATATATGAGGGCATGGATAGGGCCAAGGAGGCCATTAGAGCTCAGTATGCAGGAGTGCAGGAGAAGTATGCCCCTATTTGGGACATCATTGATAGGAGATGGCAGAATCAGCTCCATAGACCCATCCATGCAGCAACTTACTGAATTCCGCATTTCGTTTCCGTCCTGACTTCAAGGCGGATGAGGAGGTTCTCACCGGATTATATACAGTGATCCAGAGGTTGAGTACTGATGAGGATAGCAGTGCTGCAATTATTGAGCTTGATAAGTTCAATAATAAAGAAGGGCCACTTTTCTCTAGCAGGGTAGCCATAGATGCTCGGGAAACAATACAGCCAGGTAAAAATTAAATAATATATTCAATGTTCATGAATCTAGATTCTAAACTTAAAGTTGATTATGTAATTTTAGAGTTAACTTGTAATTTGTAATTTGTAAATGAGACTAATTATTTTTATTTTCCCTTATTTCAGATAGATGGTGGCAAATGTTTGGGGCCACAACCCCAAAACTTCAAAAAATTGCCATTCGTATTCTGAGTCAGCCAAGCAGCGCTTCTGGATGTGAGCGCAGTTGGTCCATGTTCGAGCACATCCACTCGAAGAGGAGAAACAGGTTGACAGTGCAGAGGTTGAATGATCTTGTCTTCGTTCATTACAACCTCCGTCTTAGGATCAGACAGATTTTGGGCACTGACTCCTCTCCGATCATTCTGGAGGAGATTGATCCAGAATCAGAGTGGCTCACAGAGGTTGTAGATCCAGTCTTCACTGAGGAAGACCGTGCGTGGATTGACCAGGTGGATATAGAGGCTGAGGCAGCTAGAGCACGTTCTTCAGGCATTGGTAGACGCACACGTGCACGCACAGACACAGGCCCTAGCGACATTCGTGAGCCCATCTTATATGCGGGAGATATGGCTCGACAGTCCTCTAGGACCTACATTAGACGCCTTGCTACTAGGCAGACTGGATACTCAGAGGCTGAGGCTGAGGTTGTAGCCGAGCTTGAGGATGATGTTGAGGATGATGATGACTATGAGCCTGAGGCTTGAGCTGGAGCCTTGTTTTTATATTTTGTTTACAGATATTGATACTGAATCATTGATAGACATATGTTTCAAAGTTTCAAACTTTCATGGATCTTCATCTTAGATTCTTACATAAATTTATGATTTGATGTCTTATGGATCATCTTACATACATTCTATGATTTAAATCATTATGATCATTTGATTTCTATTTACTTCAGCTAGCCTACAATTTACATTTTAGAATCTTAGATAACATAGTTACGTATGTGATGGATTTTATGTTTCATGTTTATGTATGTTAAGTTTTAACTTCTATTTGATGATGTTATAGTGTGCTTAAGTTATATTCAATAAAGGGTGCATGAAATAAGTTTTAAATTGTTAAAATCTTTAAATTTAAAGGGTTTTTTCAAATTTGCCGATTCATCGCCGATTCATTGCCGATTCATTGCCGATTCACGATTCGATTCGGCCTTGCCGATTCCGATCCGATTCCGATTCACGATTCGATTCGGCCTTGCCGATTCCGATCCGATTCCGATTCACGTTTCTATGCCTGGAACGTAGTACACATCAAGGAATATGAGATCCTCTCAACAGACCGAATCTGAATGTTACCTTTACCGACAACCGTGTACTCTTCTCTGCCACCAAAAATAAGTCTGAATAAGGTTGGTAGTCAGTAAACCAGTCTCTGCGGTGAGTGAAATGACGAGAGGCACCTGAATCAATGTACTAGGCAGATGACTTCACATGATTTGTAGGTCTTTTAGCCATGAAGGCGTAAAAGGTAGATTCCACCTAATCGGTGTGCTTTGCATTGTTCGTTTTGGGTTGCGAACCTAATTGCTTAGATTGTGCAACTAAGCGTTTTCGACATTCAACCTTCATGTGTCCAAACTTGTGGCAGTAGTTGCATTGAATGTTCTTCTTTCTGAAACCAACTGGTGCTGGAGCAGAAGACTTCTACTAAGATGGTTGCTGAAACTTGCCTTTATCCTTCTGAAAGGATTTCGTAGCAAAGGCTTGCTCTGTGGAGGTGGAACTGGAGTTGCTATCGAATTGTTGTTTTCACCGATCTTGTTGAAGCAGTAGTGTGCAGAGATCAGTGAACTTCAAATCAACACCAGAAGATGTGATGTTGAGAGTCTCGATAAAATGCTCATAGGATTTTGGTAAACTCCGAAGAGTGATAACCACAATATCCTCTTCATCTTGCGACCGATGGCAAGTAACCGATCACGGATTTCCTAAATCCGATTTAGGTGTGCCTGGAGTGAGGTGCGCTCATCCATGACAATAGAAAATAGAGTGTTTTTTAGAAAGAAGGCTCTGCTTTTGTCAGAAGTCTCATGAAGACCTTTGAGATGTGTCTAGATCTCGGCAGTTGTCTTGCCAGATGGAATCTGAGAAAGCTGATCATTAGCCACAGATAATTTGAGAAGCATCATTGCCTCTCGATTATCCAGATCCCATGTATCTTGATCAGGACCCGGAGAAGTCGGACACTTGATAACACCCATAACAAGTTGATTGGTGTTTCGATATTCAAAAATTGTGATGACGCGCTGCTTCCAGGTGCCATAATTGCGACCATTGAATTTAGAGTTATGCTCTAGCAAAATATTTGTTAGAGATGCCATGACACGTTTTTCAATGAAAAATTGTGAAAATTTGTGAAGGCACGTTCTTCAACGCAAAAATTCGGAAGGCCCAGAAGAATTGGAGTGACCCAGAAGAGAGCTCAAAAAATCCAGAAGGAATATGTTGTCGGTTTCTGGATCTGTTGGCTCGAAAATCAAGGCACAAAAATTGAAGCATCCAGAAAAAATGGACGACAACCTAGTTGAGCTCTCGAAAAACCAAGAATTTGGAATCAAAAATTTTTTCATACCCCAAAACTAGGGTTTCAGGCAAAAAATCTGTCGGTGGCCATGGAGGTCGAATCTACAAAAAAATGGTGGATTTGTGCTAAATGAACACCCGAAACAGGTAGATTTTGCTAGCAAAGAGATTCGTGAGTGCTGAATATACAAAAACGACCCTTTAGCAATTCAAAATACACGTGTTTTAGCAAGCGTTTTGTGGCTCCCGTTGATTTTGTTTTGGATGTTTTTTAAAAAACTTTTGCTGCCATTTGTTGTGATTTCCAGAGGAGACGAGGTTGGCAATGGAAGCAGGATGCGGCTATCTGTAGACTGGGTTGAGAAAACATGAGATTTGCAAGCCGTGAATCTCCAAAAAACGACGCCAAAAACATGCAATTTTGCAAGGAAAATTCCATGATTTTCAAAAACCTCAGCCAAAAAACCCTAGTTGAAAATCTTAGGGTTTCGAGATTAAAAAACAAGGATCACAGAATAACTTCGAATATTGGCTCTGATAATTTCAGAAAAAAATTATAATTTTTGAAAAAATTAAGAAAAAAATGCTCTGATACCATATTATGGAAGTAATTGGTAAAATACTTGCTTGATATTAACAGAGACCGAAAGGTCAATTTATACAAAAGAATGAGATGATGTTTCCTTAGGTAACAATCCTAAAGAATAGAAACATTCTATTCTAGAGAAAGCAAAAAACGAAAGCAAACTAAAGCTTATTAGATATTTACAATAGATAACCATTAATTAATAATAGACGACTTATCTATTATTGTAATAGTATCAAGGTTCCATTTACATCCATATCTTTGTCATTATCACTGTTTGGCTGCAATAGATTTTCCTCCTTATAGACTCGACAATGATGGACAGGTTTCCAAGCCTCTTGACGTGAAAATCAACACTGCTCTTTCCTCATTTGATTATTACTCTTTTTCGGAGATTCTGAAACTTGTATTTTGATGAAATTAATTCTTCTTCAGCCCATTGTTTCTTGTATTCCTTAATTTTCTGCTCACAGTGTTTGAGCATTTTGTTGACCAGCTCATGGGCAGCTTTAGAAGCACAATGTTCTTTTCTTGAAATTGCTCACAACTTATGCATAAGAGGCTGAAAATGAGCATTACCCTCATTAATTGTCAAGATCATAATGGTCTTCACCATAGTTTAAAGAAACTGAGATATATCGCTAATATTGCGAGATATTGCTAGCAAAACTGCTAGCCGATATAATCACCAAATAAATCGCCGACGATATTTTGAAAAAATCACACCGCATTTGGGATGAAAAAATCACGTTTTTTATGATTTTAAAGTCAAAAAACCGTTGATTAAGTCAACTTGAAAAACAATAAAGTTTTCTAGAAAATGTTTGGAGTTTTTTCATTTTCTCACAGGCTGCGATGGCTAACAAAAGGGCTGCAATGGCTGCTAAGGAAAGGTGTGATTACTGAGGACTATTAAGGCACATATATTCAGACTGCTGAGAAAACGTAGAAGCACAGATTTAGACACAGGAACTGTTTTGACGATATGCCTCAATGGTGCCATCACATGGAGTGTTGATTGTAGGATACACACATAATGGTTTTGCTCTTCAACAAGTTATAGAAAACATTTTTGGAAATTTAATGTAGATTTGTCCAAGTATGCCAAATTTCATCCCCAATGAATGACTTGAAAAGTCAACACAGTAGTCAAATCTCCTCATATACACATCACTATGATGCTCCTGTATACTCATCAACATGACTATATATATTTTTATAGAGCTATAAGTTGTAAATTTATACAATTATAAGTTATGAATTGATGATCGTGAGTTTATATATAAGTTTATAATATACAAATTTTGATTTATTTGAACTGGTTCTGTAAATTTATAATACTCTATAATACAGATTTATAATACTATTATACTGTATATTAATACTAAAGTAGTATAATATTGTATATTAATAAATTCATTATAGAGAGTTATAAATTAGTATAAATTAATTACTATATATCCAATAAATTATAACACTGTATATTTATTCTTAATGCTAATATGTGTATGCATTGTTTATTAACAACATTTATAAGTTTATAGTGTTTATAAATTATAAATTCATTATAGAGAACAGATATATTTATTTATAGCCTTCATAATTATTTATTAATATATATCTATAAAAATTATATATTTTCAAATGTTCGATAGAAGTGCCGATTTTTTTACCGAGTTTTTGGCGATTTTTGAGCTAGTCGAGATATTGCCAAAACTGAGTTTTTCAACTATGGTCTTCATGACTGCAATAACATCCTTGTTGTGTTATTCCATGATTGTGACCAAGAAATATTGAAACATGGTGTGTAGTAACTATTAAGCCATTCAGTCCCATGTCAAGTATAAGATTACTCAAACTGATTTCTGCAGTGTTTTTATTATGGCAACCCTCCTTTGGAAATGATGACTTTTGATGTTCTAAAGATTTTGGAAGCTATGAACGATTAACTGAATTACCTCCTTCATTATGTCTTCTTCGAGAGGTTCTTGAGGTGCTAAGATTCTTGTGACCTCCATCAAACAACAACTAACCAACAATCTGATATCGCTATCTGAATGCGTCAACCACTTGAGTTGATTCAACGCAGTTACTGTAGGAACAAGAGAAATATGCAACAAAGGAAGAGGTGATTGCTCTACCATGGTTAGATATCCTTCCAATTGGATCAATGTGAGGAGAAGATTTTCCCTTATATTTAATTCCAACCCAAGTTTGCTACTTGTCTCACAGAGTGCTTTGTCCAACTCCAATACATCAGTTGATGCCATTTTTAAATCTGAGATTTTTTTTTTGAACCTGCCCAGTTTCCTCTTTTCGTTTTCAGCAATTGTGTCAAATAGCCTGCAGAAATATAGCATTTGAGAAACAGAACAAAACAGACATAGCATGCTACTAATAAAGAAGTGGACACATACTCACAAATAGGAATGGAATCCAAAACTAGAAGTATCTGACCGTTGTATGAAAGATATTAGTCTGCAAATCACAACAGCAACTTCATTCATAAATTCAAAACTGATCTCAGTGGCAGCTCAGTCTGAACTGTCAATTACTACATTCTTCAACCACCTTCAGTGGAACATGGTCCTGACTTTCTACAATCCCGATCACCTTTTAGGTAACAAGGCAGTAGTATTCTCCAACAAGAACTATAAGTATACTGATTTTAATCCTCAATGTAATCTTCCAAGTTTAGGCTCTTAACCTTAACTTCTGAATGGTTTTTTAATCAGACATTTTTTGTTAGACAGTTTGTTGTTGTTCCCTTAGAATGGATTAACATTGTTGTGCCATTACCAGGAATGAACTGCAAAAGTTCTAAACACTAGACAATAGGTACGAAATTCTAACCACAGTTTAAAAACTCTGTTCTGACCAAACCTCTCACCAGTTCACCTGCTAAGACATTCCTCAATTAAAGTACCTTTATAGAACATGTCGCAGTTCAAGGTAACAGCTATATCTAAATACACATCTTCTGATGACTTCCCAAATCATAGAAATGACGAACGCTCAACTGTGTTTACTGCATATGCGAACACAAGACTTTTTGTGAAGCGGAAAAGTGAAGATAAAGTTGACACAACTCTTTAGTGTATTAATACAATTTGTTCCTCTGTTAGCCAAGAGCAGTTTTAATTAGAAATGCACTGAGAATGATTACTGTATCGGATCTTGTACCATGCATTGTCAATGGACGGCCCCAACAATGTCCATGCGGACCACCAAGTCTACAAATATGTTAAAAACGGCAGGGCACAGGGATTATTAGTAGCCGTGGTTTCTCTTTGCGTGATTTACAAGAAGCTCGTCCGCAATTTTGAAGCTGTAGCGAACCCATAGGAAGACTAAAAATAACGTTTCTTGGCTCTAACTATAGTCATCCCTCAAATATATCAATTATTCTTCAATGCTGACCATCGAAAATGTGCAAATAAAATAACTGGCAAGAACTGAAAATCTCATCTAAGAATGCCCAATGAGATAATTTGTGAGATTGTCATCCATGACCCTGGCAACTATAGAATAAGTAACTTATCTGATCCCTTGCAAAAACTAATCTGAGGAAGGTTTACGACAATATAAATTTGTGATGGCCCATCAAATTGAACCACAATACTAGTCAATGTGCCGATGGTTTTTATTAAATATCAATTCACCCAAATTATATTGGACCTGCACATCAATATTTATAAATATAAACCTTTGCAATGTTTTTATTGCAATGAATTTAAATTATTCAATCTCTGCCGACTAACTCTGGAAAATGCATGTCTCCACTGTTTAATATTGTTTTTCTCCACAATATCTTCAGTCTGCTGACTTGTTTTGAACATTGAAACCAAAGTTTGAACCATTAAGAAATGCCGCTTCTCATATATTTTCCCGGACTATATCAAAGGCTCAATACTCTGCTCGTAATAAAAAAATCTTCCATGAATAATTTTTACAAAACATTAATATGTCATGCTTCAAATTAGCACCTCTTTCTGTAAATATTCCAAGTTTATTTCTTCAAAATTCAAATGTTTGTGAAAATACTCTTCGGGCCCCATATCAATAAATGTATGCTCAAAACAAAAGCTAATGTTTTATTTATCTCACGAAATATAACAATATTGCCATATACTTGAGACTTTACTTCTATGCACGATCCATAAATTAAATCTCTTTCAGTTCATCCTGTTCAAATACTTCAATCTTTCTCAGCAATATTATAATCTTTTAAATCCCAAATAAATACTGTAAATCTCCAATATAACTCTAGCAATGAATAAACTATTCAGAATACAATAATCCTTTTTTGTCCTCAATATTCTAAACGCAACACTCTTAGCCAACACAATGATAATTCTGACAACGTAATTTCTTGTATATTTGTCTCTGAAAAGAAAAAACTTCACAGGCTGGCAAGAAAACCAACTCCGATAGCATTGTATTATCCTGAATAAATATTTTTGTGAAAAATCAAACTATTGCAGTCACTGATTATTAATCTCCTATCACAAATGATTATTAAACTGCTGAAAACAAATTCTCAGCTAATATCGAAAAATAACACAACTGCAACTTCACTTAAAATACGGAAAGAAATGCGCAACAGAATCAACACAATATTTTCGGACAAATTGTCCCTGGAAAAACCCCTAAGGGAAAACCAGTTCTACAGATGAGAAATTATATTAAACTTCAGCAAATCAAGAGATACAAAATTCCTTGCCTCATACTGGCAGAACTCCGACAACCTCCTAATTTCTCCCGCTGATATTTCTCACTGCTATCCCTGCGCTAACACTGCGCCCTTGCTAACACTGCAAGACTGTTTGCTAACACTGCAAACTGCTTCACAAAAGCTTCTCTCTTGTGCCCTTGCTAACACTGCAAGACTGTTTGCTAACACTGCAAACTGCTTCTCCAAAGCTTCCTTGCTAACACTGCAAGACTGTTTGCTAACACTGCAAACGGCTTCTCCAAAAGCTTCCTTGCTAACCCTGCAAAGCTTCTTCCTGTCTTTTGCTCCAAATGCCCCCTAGACCCCTTTTTATACTACTCTCGTTGGTAAACCAACGACCGAGATTAAATCAAACCAACGGCTGAGATTAAGACAACTCAACAGCCAATAATAGAATTGGTTGCAAGGTGTCCAAAAGGAATCTCTAAAATTAGTAAATAATAACCATTTACTAATTTTTGGCAAGTGGACAAACAGCTGTCCAAACCACCCATAAATACAACCGCTATTCATAGATAAGGACGAACAGCTGTCCAAGCTACCCATAAATAGTGCTGCTATTTCCGGGTCAGAAATAACAGCTGTCCAACTAACAATAATTAACACTCCCTCTTAGCGAGGAAGCTGTTCTGCATGACACCCATCTTATCTCTGAAGAAGATAAATTTGGCCTTTCCCAAAGCCTTCGTCAGAATGTCTGCTACCTGCTCATCTGTAGGTATGTATTGTAGTCGAACAACTCCCCTTTGTACACAATCTCTGATGAAGTGATATCTGATATCTATATGTTTAGACCTATCATGAAACACTGGATTCTCAGACAACTTGATGCAACTCTGATTGTCACAATGTATCACAGTAGTCTCAACCTTCTGACCAAACAAGGCTACTAACAACTTCTGAAGCCATATAGCTTCACATGTCGCCATGCTAGCTGCTACGTATTCTGCTTCTGCTGAACTTAGAGCCACAGACTTCTGTTTCCTGCTGAACCAAGATACAACTCCTGATCCCAAGCTGAAACAACACCCTGAAGTGCTCCTTTTGTCTGTTGTACTTCCTGCCCAATCTGCGTCAGTATAGCCTATCAACCTGATACCTTCACCTCGAACATATCTGATCCCATACTCGACTGCACCACACAAGTAACGTAGCACATGCTTAGCCGCTATCCAATGCATTCTCTTTGGTTCAACCATGAACTGACTAAGAGAGTTAACTGCAAATGCTATATCTGGCCTAGTGTTGACCAAATACATAAGCGAACCAATCACCTGTCTATATAAAGTGGGATCTACATCCTTCTCCTTAGATACATCGTCATGCTCTGTGCTCACCTCTGGAACACCTGTCATTGTCTCACGAAGCAATCTAAGTGCTCCATGATGAATATGGCCCATCCTCCTATGCCATAGCTCTCCAAGATCTCTAGGATTACTGTTGCTCATAAGTGCCTTAGGAGTAACAAACTGCAATCTATAAAGGCGACCACTCCTAACTCCAATAGTTATGGGTGATTTCCAATCCTTGTGCTTAATCAACACACGTGTCCCTCTAAAGAGTACATTATACCCCCTATCCTGAAGAACAGATACAGAAATCAAATTCATACCTAAGCCTGGCACATATAACACATCATGAAGAGGAATTATCTTTCCATTCTCCCTCTGAAACTGAACAGTCCCTTTCCCAACAGGGTTGAGTTTGGACAAGTTTCCCATAGAAATCTGGATGTTGGTGTCCTCCTCCTTGTAACTGGAGAAGTACTCTCTAACTCCTGTCATATGAAATGACGCCCCACTATCTATATACCAAACACACTGTGAGGTTGAGCTAACCATACAAGCTATGAGTGCAAACTCATCTTCCATTCTGCTGGAGAGTTCTTCTGCACTTGCTGAAGCTGCCACCTGCTTCTTACCCTTTTTCCTCTCTGGGCAATCACTGACATAGTGGCCAAACTCATGACATCCAAAGCACTTAACCTTAGAAAGGTCCTTCTTCTTCTTTTCACTTTGTGAATTTGATCCTTTGCTAGATCCCTTCTTTGCTTTCCCTTTACCCGCTAGGGCAACGTTCTCTTGTTCCACCTCATTTTTCTGACTCTTGTTGGCCCCATTGACAAGACTTAGTCTAAACTCCTCCTGAGTGAAATCAGTCCATAGTCGATCCCAACTCGGTAAAGTATCTCGTCCACTGACAACTTGAACAAAGACACTCCATTGTTTAGTAAACCCATTTAGGGCTATTCTCACTAGCTCATCATCACTCGGGCTATCTCCAACAGCTGCTAACTCATCCTTGACAAGTCTGAGCCTGGTGAGGTAACTTGTGACGTCTTCTCCCTGATTCATCCGGGTATTCTTTAGCTTCTCTCTGAGAATCAACTTCCTGTTAGTGGTAGCATTCTGGTACAGATTTAGAATGGCGTCCCACATCTTCTTTGCTGTATCGCTTTGGCATCGTCCTTCCTATATGCTGCAAGCTGTGTTGCATCCGTTGGTACAGGTACACCACTGGTAGCATAATCCTTGATACCATTCTCTTCCAACAATAAAGAAATTCTGGCCTTCCAGACACCAAAATTTGAGGCACCATCCAATCTATCCTGATCTCTCAAACCAGCTGAAGCCATCTCAAGGGTTTAAAGCAATAATAAATCTAAAGAGATCAAAATTTCTTTCCTAGGGCAAAACTCTTCTACCCTTAACAATGCTCTGATACCATGTGAAAAATCAAACTATTGCAGTCACTGATTATTAATCTCCTATCACAAATGATTATTAAACTGCTGAAAACAAATTCTCAGCTAATATCGAGAAATAACACAACTGCAACTTCACTTAAAATACGGAAAGAAATGCGCAACAGAATCAACACAATATTTTCGGACAAATTGTCCCTGGAAATACCCTTAAGGGAAAACCAGTTCTACAGATGAGAAATTATATTAAACTTCAGCAAATCAAGAGATACAAAATTCCTTGCCTCATACTGGCAGAACTCCGACAACCTCCTAATTTCTCCCGCTGATATTTCTCACTGCTATCCCTGCGCTAACACTGCGCCCTTGCTAACACTGCAAGACTGTTTGCTAACACTGCAAACTGCTTCACAAAAGCTTCTCTCTTGTGCCCTTGCTAACACTGCAAGACTGTTTGCTAACACTGCAAACTGCTTCTCCAAAGCTTCCTTGCTAACACTGCAAGACTGTTTGCTAACACTGCAAACGGCTTCTCCAAAAGCTTCCTTGCTAACTCTGCAAAGCTTCTTCCTGTCTTTTGCTCCAAATGCCCCCTAGATCCTTTTTTATACTACTCTCGTTGGTAAACCAATGACCGAGATTAAATCAAACCAACGGCTGAGATTAAGACAACTCAACAGCCAATAATAGAATTGGTTGCAAGGTGTCCAAAAGGAATCTCTAAAATTAGTAAATAATAACCATTTACTAATTTTTGGCAAGTGGACAAACAGCTGTTCAAACCACCCATAAATACAACCGCTATTCATAGATAAGGACGAACAGCTGTCCAAGCTACCCATAAATAGTGCTGCTATTTCCGGGTCAGAAATAACAGCTGTCCAACTAACAATAATTAACAATTTTTCCCCAAAATTTCTCAAAATGTATCACAAAAAACTAAGCAGATAATTCATGCAATTGGTTTTCAAATAGAAATTCCATTACATGTATGTTAAGAGTGCCTTCCTCACCGGTGACTTGCAGGAAGAAGTGTACGTGACACAGTCTTTTGGTTTCAAGGTTTCGAGAGAGGAACATCAGGTGTGCAGCAGATGTCATATCCCCAAAATTCTACAAAGGAAAATACGATAGATTTTACCAAGACATTGCTAAATTCTTAAACAATACTGTTAAAATTCCACATCTCCCAGTACGGTGAGGAACACTGGTGTAAAGTTGATAAATACGAATGACATAATAAAAACTTGAATCCCTTGCCACGTGCAAAGCAATATCGATGACTTATCAGCAAGCAAGATAATAATAAAGGATCAAACCAGATATGGTCACGAAGGAAAATGGAAGGTAATGACAGTTGACGCCTACTATCAATTATGCATGGCACTAGGAATTCGCTATCAAAGATATCAACTATGCAATGCCATCCACATGGGCTGTCCAATAGACAATGATGGAAGCTGGTCAATGGTAGGATTGGTGACAGCCAGGTTTTCGAAGGCCACGTAAGATACATGACAACCTAGAGCACAAACTTTGCTAACCGTTCACAACCAATTTTCATAATCGGGTTTGTCTAAGCAATATTTAACTAACAAATGATTAATAACCTTTTCATTCTCAGTGATGACTATATTCATTCTCCGCATATACTTGGCTGTTATGTTTATACGCAAGACATACGATTATCCATAATATCATAGTATTGTTGGTAGTTCATATGCAAATCGCATTTCTTAATCATTAACAAATGGTGATAATGATAGTGAAGGTTGACAAGAATGCAACATGCCTCTCCGGCAGCTATACATGTCAAAGTCAATTGGATATTAAAGTGTGTATAAGAATTGAATTTAAATAAATTATTCCCTTGTGGATTTTGGTCATATCGTGCATAGTATTTGTTGCTGTCGCAACTAATCAGGAGTGCAATTATTATTATTTTCAGCTCAGAGATGACACTTATCAGCTATGTCCCGAATTTCATCATAATCTGAAAAATTCGTTAAAACTCGACCTAAAATTTGTACGGAAGCATTGACAGGCTTAAATTCTAATCGTTGCATAGTTTAAACAAACAAACAAAAGCTAATCGTGCTTTCATTCTAATCGTTGCATAGTTTAAGCATAAGCTAATCGGGCTTTCATTCTACAAATAAACATAAGCTAATTGGACTTTTCACACTCTTCATCGCGAATGGTAGGCTCTTCATATCGAATGGTCGCGTCTTTTACACGCTGCTTCATCTCAATTAAAAAGTTAGTTTTTCTGCAGCTTTTACTGACATTAGATTTTTATTGCCATCGTCGTTAGAGATATGCCGCTTATTTTGGTGTTTACAAAAAAGCATTAGCAAAATCGAAATGGCAACGAATGGAGGAGGGTGACGTAGAAGTTGCAGATCGAAATGACAACGTTTCTATTGCTAAATCTAGCGAGAAGTGTTCCATCCACCCTTTAATATATAAAATTTAACATATTTATTACATATTTAAAATTTTAATAAATTGCAGTTAAAATTTGAATATATATTTGGAAAAATAAAATATTTTAAAATTTTGTTGTTATTTGTTCAAAATTAATATCATATTGTTTACAAGTTTTAATTTTAATGTCATTATTTTATCTTAATAAATTATAAATTAAATTTAACTATTTTAGTTCAAATTTAAATAATTTTTACAATATTTATATTGATAATAATTATTTTCTTATATTTTTTATAAGTATATTGATACTTTTTTGTATATATTACTTATGTTTATAAAATAATTCAAATTTATGTAGGCGAATTTATGTTGATTTTTTAAACAAATTTTTTACATTGTCAAACTTCATCCAAATTTTATTGCTACCGAACTCGAACTCGAATTCAAACCTTGTGACTTAGCTTATCAAAGCACATAATACATTTTCTATATATCTGAAATGGCTCTAAAGCAGAGATAACGGAGGTTGCATAATACATATTGATACATGAGAGACGATATTTCTGCCAACGAATTATCATGTAATCACAACATACACCATGTCGCATATAAGAGATGGCTCACATAGTCTCTGTATGCTCCATATTGATAAATCAGAGACAACCAATTATATATATTGAAATATTTAATATTCGAACTTCCAGATATTGATTGCAGTCATAACATTGATATCCATTGTATTCCATTGTGGCTTTCGGATTACAGTTGTATATATATACAATTCCCTTTCCATTATAAAGTCATTGTGCATCTCCATTATTATCATATCTGTTCATTGCATTGTGCTACTGCATTATAATTCATAAGTGCATTAATATTGTCATAGCATTTGAAATTACCAGTCATATAAATATCAATCCATTGTCATACTTGTATCCATTTAGTAACATGTGGAATTACCAGCCATATTTAGAAATTCGTAGCATTATAGTTCATTTTGCACTCATATCACATTGCATTTAGTAGATAATTAAATAAGGAATTTGTTAATTCCTGTAATGTCCTAATAATTATAAAAAGGGGACATTACAATTGGTATTAAAGCTCACGAACCTGGTAGCCTGTGGAGATGAGACTCTAATATTCCAGTAACAAAGCTTCAAAATATGGGAGAAGATGAGGACTATGCAACTACATGCTTCAATGCATGGTCAAGAAATACACAAAAGAAATTAGATTAATTGTGTGCATTACTAATACCAACCAATAACAATCACAAAAAACAAGGAGAGAAAAGAGACGAAGTTGAGTATTCAAGACATCATGTCTTTAAATATAGACCAAACCTTCCTACCTTCCTTCCAAAGAAAGAACAACAAGAAGTTACTTTTGCTGATTTACAAAATCAATGGCATCAATAACCAAAATGATTAGATGTATATTAGCAATTTCGACATGATTGGTTGTATAGTAGTCTTCAACAAGATATATATCTTTAAAAGACTGCATTAGTCTACGAAGAAAATAGTCTCCTAAGAAATATGGCAGTCATCTTTTGGACTTCATAAAGGAAGATGAACAACATACACACAATATGAAAGGAGAGAATTAAAGTAGTTACATCAAAAGGAGAAAGAAAAATAAAAACCCAAAGGAAGGATAATGCAAGACATGATCATCAAGCACCACATGTATCCTTCAAAAAGCCAGAAGTCCAAGGAGAAAAAGAAGAAACTATTGACTTATCATGCATCAGAAATAGGTCAAGTCCACAAATTCACAAAGATGATAAGGATGACCTCACATGTAATGATCTGGACTTAGTAGGATAAAAAAAAAACTAAATCTGCACTTGGGATATTTCGTCAAACAGTTGGCATGTATTCTGAATGCTTTAAATCTTACCACAGCTGAAAGAAAACCGACTCTAGGGAATGCAACGATATGACAGAAGCTTTGCAAAACAATTTGAAATCTCAGGAAGTAACTGTACTGGTTATACTATCCTTTGCTATAGTAGATTTTACACAATGATATATCTATTCTAAATCACAGTGAAATACAGATTGAATGTATTACAACTGCTATTTCATTATACCCTTAACACAAGCTTAAAACATAAATGGAGATAAATAAAAGAACCTGGTCTTAGAGCGCATAGAGCAGGAAATCTGTATTACTGCTCACGGCCTGCTTCCAGTAGTCTTAGTTCTGGAACTACCAACTTTTGAATATCTCCGCTTGCCTACTAGTCACTGTGCCAGTCCTGGTGTTGTATCCCAAGCCTGCGACTTCTTAGTGAATGCTATGCCCCTGCCGTGACCAGACTTTTGTGCTGACCATGCCATCCTTAATACCTCCTGCTGACTGTGCTATAGACTTCTCGGCTTGAACACCTTGCTGTAGCCGCCCAACTTTCCAGTGAATCTGATGGTAGTTCTGCCCAGGTGAACTCTCTCACTCCGGTTTGATATATCCAATCACCTTGCTTGTTGTCAAACACCCAACTGATCTGTAGAACCTGTGTGTGCTACACAAACTATTGAACTTAGATACCCCAGCTTCTTGCTGCCGTGAGCTCCAACTTCCTGAAGATCACTATATTACTTCGAAACTTAATCTTGAAAGTGCAGTGTGAACACTAGGTTTACGTCTAGTCTCACCATTTTTCCATGAGGGATTTCGTCCTTAGGAAAATTAGCCAGTCACATTTAAGCAACTCTTAGGATTTTAGAAAATAACATAAATTCATGGTGACAATCCCAATGTAGGAGCTTTCTTATATAACCTCGAAGTGTGGGGAGATACAAACATCTTAGCAATGTGGGATAAAAGATTGTTTCCTCTTTTAGTCACTTAAGTCATTTTGTCTTAAATAATAAAGTACTTTATATTTCAACCCAATACAATAAAGTGACTTAAACCTTAGGATTTCCCAATTAAAATCTCTTCAATTGAAACCTAAACTCTTGTGACTGGCTAGCATCCTAAATCACATGCCGTTAGCCTATCCGGATGGGAAGATAGACCAACTAGGCAACATTAAGGCTAGTGTGGAGAAGGGGACATTACAGTCCTCCCTTCGCGGGATTGTTTGACCTCAAGCAATCTCAATGCCAGATGCTGTAAGATTGACTCGCTCTCCCAAGTAGTATCGTCATAGGGTAAATCCTTCTAGCAAGTCAGATATTCCTTGATGGCCCTATTACGCAGCTTCCTCTCTCTGACCTCTATCACCTCTGCTGGAACTAATACAAGCTTCCCTTCCTCATCGAGCGGAGACAACTCCATGGTGGGTACTGTATGCTGGCCAATCACTTTCTTGAGACATGAAATGTGGAACATGTTATGAATTCTGCTGTCATCAGGCAAATCTAGCACATAGGCGACCTCACCAACCCTCCTAGTAATGCGATATGGACCAAAAAATCTAGGCTGAAGTTTTTGAGACCCACTCTTCTTCAAGGAACTCTCCCTGTATGGTTGGAGACGGAGATAAACCACATAACCCAACTCAAAACTCCTCTTAGTTCGACGACGATCAACGTACATCTATTGCTGATTCTGGGCCTGTAGAATGTTCTCCCAAAGAGATTTGAGGATATCTTGCTGATCTTGTATCCAATCTTCAGCTAGTGGTGCCTTGCTGTTCTGCAAAGCTAGGTCCACGAATGACAGGGGCTCGCTACCATAGAGAGCACAAAATGGAGACATCTGAATGGACATGTGGTAGGAGAAGTTCTAACAATACTCCTCTAGATACAACTACTTAACCCAGACTCTCTGCTGTCCTAATACATGGCTCCGGAGATAACCCTCCACCCATTTGTTAACTATCTCAGTTTGTCCATTTGTCTGAGGGGTGATAACTCGTGCTGGGTGTCAACTCCGTACCGGTCAATCTGAACAATTCCTGCCAAAAGGTGCTAAGGAGCTTGCTATCCTTGTCGCTCACAAAGGTGTGAGGAAAACCATGTAAGTGCAAAACCTCCTGAAAGAATAACTCAGCTACTTGAGAGGCTGATCAGTTTGCTGCTATGGCAAAGAAGTGAGCGAATTTCATTAATTTGTCCACCACCACAAAAATAGAATCCTTGCCCTTCACCCTAGACAACTTTGTAATAAAGTCCATCGGAATACTTACCCATTTCTGCGTCGAAATGGGGAGAGGCTGTAATAACTCGACTGGAAACTCATGCTCTGACTTGTTTTGCTGACAAGTCTGACTCTCCTTGATATGTTGGAGGACATCATCCTTGAGGCCCTTCCATGAAAATCTTTCCCTACCCTGTTTATAGGTTTTGAAGAATCTCGGGTGTCCTCTTGAATGTGCATCATGAAGAGTTTCCATTATCTTACTTTTGAGTTTAGATTCTAGTACGAGGTAAATACGATCCTTATAGAAAATCACATCATCTATTACCTTGTACTTGCTGTCTTGAAGCTGTCCATCCATAATCTGACATGCCAACAACTGAGACTTCCAATATGCTGAAATTTCAGATATAGCACAACATTCCGCTACTGAGGGTCTCCTAGAAAGTGCATCAACAACTACATTGTTCTTATCTTTGACATACTCAATGTCAAAATCATAGGCTTGAATCTTGCTGATCCACTTTTGTTGTCTCTCATTAAGATCCTTCTGTTCTAGGAAGTAGCGCAAACTATTGTGATCCGTCCTAACTGTGAATTTGTCCCCCACTAGATATTGTCTGAACTTGGCCAAAGCATGCATAATAACCAACATCTCCTTATCATAAGTGGAGTACAGTCTCTTGCCATCCTTGAGCTTCCTGCTTTCATAGCAATTAGATGCCTATCCTGCATGAGAACTGCGTCAATACCACTCCTTGAAGCATCACACTCAAGAACAAACGGTCGAGAGAATTTGGCAGTGCCAAGACGGAGCATGTGCTCATCACCTGTTTTAGCCTATCAAAGGTCTCCTCTGCCTCAACTGTCCATCTGAAAGCCCCTTTCCGTGTGAGGTCGGTGAGGGGGGCCGCTATCTAAGAGAAACCTTAGCGAACCTCCTATAGTAAGAGCAAAGACCCATGAAACCTCTCAAATTTGATACATTCCTTGGTGGTGGCCAATCTAGGATTGCTTGAATCTTCTCTTGATGTACCTTCACCCCATCTGCACCAATCACATGACCAAAGTAAACAATCTTAGTCAACCCGAACTCACACTTGGACTCCTTAGCAAACAATGAGTGCTCCTCCATGACACTGAGAACCTCATCTAGATGCTGCAAGTGCTCCTTCCAAGTTCTGCTGAAAATCAATATGTCATCAAAAAATACTAATACGCTCTTCTACAACTGCTTCCGAAAGATGTGGTTCATACATGACTGAAATGTAGCTGACTCATTAGTGAGTCCAAATGGCATAACCAAGAACTCGTAGTGACAATAATGACATCGAAAGGCTGTCTTATGCACATCCTCCTCCCGAACTTGTATTTGATGGTACCCTGATTTGAGATCTATCTTTGAGAAGTAAACTGCCCCATGTAACTCATCTAGTAGCTCATCAATGTGAGGGATTGGGTACTTGTTCTTGATGGTCCTCTTGTTGAGAGCACGATAATCAATACACATGTGTAGAGTGCCATCCTTCTTCTTCACCAATACAATTGAAGAAGCAAAGGGACTGGAGATAGGTCTAATGTGTCCCATGTCTAGAAGTTCCTTCATCGTCTTTTCTATCTCCTCCTTATAATGCCTGGGATGACGATAAGGTGTCATGATAATTGGTTTGGCACCCTCCTCCAACTCAATGATGTGCTTAAACCCTCTATCCGGGGGAATGCTTGGGGTTATGTCCTCAAAAACTCTCTTGTGCTTATCAAGCACCGATTGAATGTCAACCTAAAACTGCTGTTTCGAGTCCAAGGTAGCCTTAGAAGAAATAAAACAATGTGCTGCCCACTCCATGTCATCATGCCTCATGATTGCCTCCATCTTGTGGGCTGAAATCAATCTGGGTTCACCCTCCGGCATAGCCTTGAGGATCCCTTGTCAGCCACCCTGTGAGAACTCCAGTTGCATCTTATCATGATCAATTGTGTACCTGCCACTAGTCTGCAACCACTGTCTACCCAACATGGCATCTAATCCATCTAAATCAACCACATAAAATTTGCTTCAAGAAGGAAATCATCAAAATGAATCAGAAGTCCTGACACCTTCCCTGTGCATCTCAATCTCTCACCTCCTGCCACTCTAACCTCAAACTCGGGTATGTCGTCAGTTGGTAACTTCCTCTTAGTAACCCATCATGAGCTTATGAAGTTATGCAAGACACCTGTATCCAAGAGACATATAATACGTTGTCCTCTAACAATTCATTTCAAACGAAAGGGGTGTCTCGTGAGATCGCTAGAAAGTGATGCTATGATAGGAGACTGTCCCTGAGTGCCTTCCTTCTTCCTCTCTCTAGGTGGTTGATCCTCGTTCTCTTCCTCATCACTGCCATCAACATCACTGCCCTCCTCCAGCTCATCCTCCTCTGAAAGCACCTCTACATAATTTATCTTGCCTTTGCCAAAGCCTCTATGGTCTGATGTCCATGGCTCTCTGCAAGTGAAGCATAGCTTGTTTCTTTTGAGTTCATTTTGTGTCTCAAATTCCATCCTGGGAGGTGTAGCCCTATGTCGACTTTTGTTCTTTTGGAATAAAGTGGACCCCTTATACGTTTTCTTGGGAGGCTGTAATATTGAAGAGGGTGACTCTAGATTGTGTGCGATCTTAATAGCATCATCCAAAGTGTTTGGTTTAAGTACCTTAACCAAACCTCTGTACCTATCATGTAAACCCTCGGTGAACAACATTACCTTAAGTTGTTCTGACATATCTAGAACCATCACCGATATCCGCTAAAACTTGTCAACAAAATCATCCAGAGATCCACCTTGTTGTAATTGTGCCAAATCCCTGTAATAGACCTCTATATCCTTCCCATCAAAGTGGGTAATTAGCTTAGAGCTGAAAGTCTCATAAGACGTGATGAGGCCATGATCCTGGGTGACCAACCCATGCTGCCACCAATCATATGTCGCTCCCTCTAAATGCATCGTAGCGAATTTGATGGCTTTTGTCTTTGACATAGGTTTAAGTGTTAGGTAAGTGTCTAGCTTGTGAATTCAAGCTCTCATGGATGTCTTACTGCCGTCATCAAATGTAGGGAGAGATAGCTTGTTCATAGCATGCTTCAAGTCCCTGTTCGGTGCTCTAGGTCTCTTGTCCTGTTGTTGTCTTTTTGTCTCCCTTTTTTGATTTAAGTATTGTATGAAGGATATATTCTGTTTAATTGGGTCAGGAAACAAATCCCACTCATCGTACATTGCCATAACATTTTTTGGTAGTAGGTTTGGTGTTGGTGGAGGTGCTACCTCTTCCTCTGCATTAAAAACAGGCATTAAAGGCCTGTCAGTATTTCATGTGGAGGCCCTAACAGCTCGGGGTGATCCTGCCACACTACTACCTCCACTGTGATGACTTGGGGCTCTCCTATTGACCGGAGCTAATAGCTGCATAGTACTTGCAAGCTGTTGAAGTGCATTAGTAGTGTTGTTCTGACCATATCTGATAGCCCATAATGTTTCCCTTCACGTTCCTGTTCAGTCTCATTATGAGCTATTTGGATGTTTTCCTGTCCAACCTGTTCAATCTGTTCAACTTGAATAGCCTGTTCAACTTGTTCACCTGTCCCAAAAGTTAACTCCTCATCCACTGAGTAACTATCCTCTATGTCAATCTATTCTAAAGACTTTGCTTGTTTTGGTTGGAGGTCACTAAATTTATAAAGTTTCTTCCTCATACCTGGCTGTCATTTTTCCTATTTATTCCAACTTGTTATGTAATAAATTTTCCCACAAGATGGTAGGACCTATGGCTCTGATACCACTATAATGATTTGGACTTAGTAGGATAAAAAATTAACTAAATCTTCACTTGGGATATTTCATCAAATAGTTGGCATGGATCCTGAATGCTTTAAATTTTACCACAGCTGGAAGAAAACCAACTCTAGGGAGTACAACAATATGATAGAAGCTTTGCAAAACAATGTGAAATCTCAGGAAATAATAGTACTGGTTATACTATCCTTTGCTATAGCAGATTTTACACAATGATATACCTATTCTGAATCATAGTGAAATACAGATTGAATGTATTACAACTTGCTATTTCATTACACCTAAAAATGTAAATGGAGATAAATAAAGGAACTTGGTCTCAGAGCGCATAGAGCTAGAAATCTGTATTATTGCTCAAGGCCTGCCTCCAGTAGTCTTAGTTTCGGAACTACCAACTTTTGAATATCTTCGCTTGCCTACTAGTCATTGTGCCAATCCTGGCGTTGTATCCCAATCCTGCAACTTCTTAGTGAATGCTATGCCCCTGCCATGACCAGACTTTTGTGCTGACCATGCCGTCCTTAATACCTCCTGCTGACTGTGCTATAGACTTCTCGGCTTGAACACCTTGCTGAAGCCGCCCAACTTTCTAGTGAATCTGATGGTAGTTCTGCCCACGTGAACTCTCTCACTCTGGGTTGATATATCCAATCACCTTGCCTGCTGTCAAACACCCAACTGATCTGTAGAACCTATGTGTGCTACACAAACTACTGAACTTAGATACCCCAGCTTCTTGCTGCCATGAGCTCCAACTTCTTGAAGATCACTATATTACTTCGAAACTTAATCTTGAAAGTGCAGTGTGAACACTAGGTTTACATCTAGTCTCACCATTTTTCCACGAGGGATTTCGTCCTTAGGAAAATTATCCAGTCACATTTAAGCAACTCTTAGGATTTTAGAAAATAACATAAATTCATGGTGACAATCCCAATGTAAGAGCTTTCTTATATAACCTCGAAGTGTGGGGAGATACAAACATCTTAGCAATGTGGGATAAAAGACTATTTCCTCTTTTAGTCACTTAAGTCATTTTGTCCTAAAGTGACTTTAAATAATAAATTACTTTATATTTCAGCTCAATAGAATAAAGTGACTTAAACTTTATGATTTCCCAACTAAAATCTCCTCAACTGAAACCTAAACTCCTGTGACTGGCTGGCATCCTAAATCATATGCTGTTAGCCTATCCGGATGGGAAGATAGACCAATTAGGCGCCATTAAGGCTAGTGCTGAGAAGGGGACATTACATCACATCCTCACAAGGATCATGCATAGGAAATGACAAAATAGATGTTCAATCTTGGGACCATAGTTTGAGTTTTGTAGCATCCATTGTTAACCAAAACTCTCTTCAAACTTCCAAAGAAGACTTATCATCTGTTGCTGAAGATAAGAGGAGTAATGCATCTAGTTTCAAAATTTTGAAGACACATCTTGTCATTTGAATGCAACTTCAAAGGTATGGTAAGATAAAATAGAAATGGTATGTAAAATAAGACGAACACTTACAAATCATGAGATCCCAAATCATTACAAAGGAGATGAGGATGACTTGGTAGGATACCAAAAAACATCAGTTAGTAAAGAAATTGACAAGACTTATAGTAATGCACTCCTTGAGATGAATGAAGAAGCTATTAAGAAATCACACAGAGGAAAGATAAGACAAACTATGAGATCATGGTATGCTTTCTATCAAGGAAGGCTTGCAAATTGTTTGGAATCTTATTACAAACTCTCATAATACCATAATTGAAAAATTTCTACTCATGCTACCAAAAGATGCAATTCAAGAAAAGATCGTTTCTTTGAATCAATGGACAAAAACTGACTTCTCATGTTTGATAGCAAGGGAGGATCACACTATGTATCACTATCGTTGTGTTCAAATTAAGACAACTACAATGGAAGGTCGATTAAGATCTCGGAGATTGATTATCAGAATCTCTACCAACATCACAATGAATGATCATTCTTATCACTATAGTTATACTATATAGAGTTGACATGTTCAAGTTTGGGATTGAGGAATCATTGACAATATGAGAATGCCTATGGGCAAGCATCTTACAAGAGGGGAAAAGACTGGCATATCTCCAAAACTCTAAAAAGGAAAATACAATAAATTTTACCAAGACATGGCTATACTTATTGAAAAATAATGTTAAAATTTGACATCTAATACAGTGAGTAAGACCTGTGCATAGTCAATAATTATCAATGACATAATAAAGACAAGAATCCCTTACCGTGAGAAGAGCAATATTGATGACTTATCATGTAACAAGCCCTTTTTCCCAGCCCTAGCTAACAACTGTCATATCATTAAAGACGGTTACTTTTCATATTCATGCGCATGAGAAGGCACTTATAATAGTTATTTTACATGTTCATAGGAAAGAGATCAACGGTTACACTGGTTAACTAGATTGCCTTAACCAACAACTAGAAGTACATTTAACCATTAAATGCAATATATCTAGCTGCCATCATAACTAATCATTACCTAATGGAAAGAGAGACCATTCTCTACTAATAGAGATATGTTACTATTCATAATCACACGAAGACAATTTTATAACCACTTTATATATTCTGATGAAAGAGAAACAACAACTATAATATAATAACTAAAAGGAAAATAATCAATTAAACAATATTAACTGTCTAACATAACTTCAACTTGAAATCGCAAATTCATAAAAGAAAATACCCGTAACTAGAAGATATTTGAATGCAGATGATATCTTTGTTTTGTGCAAACCTTGACATTTGGTGGAGAGGAGAAGCATTGTTAGGGGCTTAACCTCCTAGCCGCAGACGCTTAAGTATCCGCACACAATCTCAACTGAAAAAGACCTCCCTACCCTAGGATTAGACATGGACACCACTGTCCTGCCACTAAGCATCTTGGTGATAGAATATCATACCACAATCGGCTTGACAACAATATTTATACCTTTAGACCACCATGAGATGACACAGTTTTTTTATGACATCTTATATTTCTTGATTATTGTTACTGATTGTTCTATCTTTTATCATGCAGGGATATTCCATAGTTTAATAGTTACCATTCTCACCCTTCATCCCAACCATACTAGATTTCATGGGTGAATTTCTGGGTGGATTCATGAGCATATATGATTACTGAATGTAGTCATAGCCATATCATTTTGCCAATCTGGCCTATGCCAACACAGATAGAAATTATAATTCTTGTCATATTATTCTTAATATCATAAAGGTTCTATCACTTATCTCATAAGGCATATTTCAGATACCTCTGTACAAGCCTTGCACTCTTGGATAGCAATCCATCTTATTACAATTCAGAATTAAGATGTCAATATGCGGATGTCCCAATTCTGGAGCATATTTGCATTCTTACAGCAATAGAGAGAGAAGAAAAGATAGATACAAAGTTGTAAATTATTCCAATTCATGGTTTCAACAATGACCGTGTTGCATTATTATTTCTAGGCTAAAAATAATTCAAAACCATTATACAACTCTAGAGGCATAATAGCAAAGACGTAAACATGACCTGGCTATATGCTGTAAGGCTCGACTTGAGCAATAATGGTATGTAGTCAAGGCGGAGAGAGTGGAAACCAACACCCTTGCACGGTATTGTAAAACGAAATGGTACTGATTTGTAAATGTACGCTGGACGATCAATAAAGTAGGAAATCAATCTTCCTCTTGTATCTGATGTGCGAGTGAAGAGAATGAAATGGTTTCTGATATGCTAGTAACAAGTATAATGAAAAGATGAAAAAACTTCTGGCAACATGAAGCAATAATAATATCATGTAGACCGAAAACAAATCCCTTGAAAGTCCTCTAGGGTGAATGTAAATACAAGAATAGTCACCGTGGACGCATGCCCAATTACGCAAGAAAGGTTGAGGTGGCGAAGAGCAAATGAAAAAAGAGCCATTGGCTTAAGTGACAAACATATTATTTTTAATTTGGCAATTGCGTTGACATAAGGCCCAATGAGACAATTAGCAAATGGTTGCTCATGAAAGTAATATTAAGTCCATAGCCAAGGTGAAAAAAAATAGCTTCACTCACTTAATGTTTTAAAACAAAGACATAGTCGTACTTATACTCATTTGTGTATGT
Source organism: Cupressus sempervirens (assembly GCA_028749045.1). Classification (NCBI taxonomy): domain Eukaryota; kingdom Viridiplantae; phylum Streptophyta; class Pinopsida; order Cupressales; family Cupressaceae; genus Cupressus; species Cupressus sempervirens. The sequence goes on from CM053789.1 coordinate 520,593,839, forward strand.
ACACATACATGTATACATGCGTAAATCCTAAACATATGTATTTTGTGTAGACGTTCAAAATGAAGAGCACATGATTATATTGGGGGCTGAGGGGGTGAATCAGCATAATAACAATTTTGCCAATTTAAAATTTTGTATCCAAACAATAACTTCAATAATTGAAATGAACAATTATGCACATGAACACAATGACACAAAGATTTACGTGGAAACCCAATGCGGGAGAAAACCACGACAAATAAATTCTTTAATAGAAAGTTGTTCTTTTACAAGGATTTGTAGATTTTGACCTACTAGAGGCTTTAACCTCTATGTTTATGAGCATTGACTCACTAGAAGCTTGTAACAACTGGTTTCCTACTAATTAAATTTCAGTATTGAACTAAACTAATTTTTATTCCTTATTTACATTATTAAGATTTTCCACCGGCTATATAAACTGAAATAATTCTATATTAGAATGCTGTAATATCAAGAATACAATTTGAAAACATTTACAACTAATTCAGCTGAAAGTAAATATTTAACTACCTCTAGTTTTAACCGAAATAAATGGTAGATGATCTTGAAAAGAAATTCAGAATGAAATGAACATTTAACTATCTCAACGTGTCAACTATTTTTAAAATAAACACTTTCGAACTTGAATAGAAATATTGAACTTACAGGATTAAGAGATCATACAGATTAATTTGTGAAGCTTTCTCAATAAGTTGTCCAAGCTCTAGCTTTGGTGAGAGGAGAAGTATTGGTATAGGCTTAAACTCCCAACCGTGGACCATTACTTATCCCCATAGGTTCTAATTAAATAGAACGACCCTCCCTACGTTGAGGTCGGGCTTGGGATGTTCATTGATCCAATCATCAGAGTATCCAGTTGGGTTTAGGTCCCAACAGTTATTCGACGAAATAACTGAAGCGTTTGGACAACAACAAGATCAATTGTTCTGGCAAATCTGCCTATTTCCACCCTGGCCAAGGATTTCATAATGTGGGTTTACAACCCGATCTCCACCACGCAGCTTGACAACTTATTTCATAAGGGCAACTTGCATGAGCTAATGCATTAGTTTAATTAGGTATGTATTGTTTATTGATATCATTCTTGTATTTTCCTTTTACAGGTTCATCTACACCTCCTCACCATAATTAGGCCATCAAGCCGGTGATTCCTTGGTGCCATCAAATTAGCTTTACTTAGAGACTTTTCACCATATTTTGGCATTTGTTTGGTGATTACCTTGGTGCTTACTATTCTTTATCTCAATCTCTGTTAATAAATTTTATAGTAGGATGTATGTGATTTGTACTTGACGACAAGACATCATTCTAAAAAGAAAAGAAAAACAAGTAAATGTACATTCGATCAGTATGAGAGATGTTTGATTTAATATATGTTAATGGTAATGATAATGAAGTAATCAGTCGGCAGACTGGAAACAAAATAGCTCCATTGTTTATGACTGGAATATTCATACTTCAATTCGAAGATACAAGGAAAAGATTAACTGGTTCTAAAATGCAATATCATATATTCTAAGTGGTATTTCTCATAAAGGACTACCGACCCAGGATAGCAGGCATGATAACATGGAAGTATACATAAAAGAAACTTAAGAACGATATAAGAGTTGGATTTCTTACTCGACTCTTTCTAAAACCCAATCTTGAGATGAGTCTGCACTTGATTAACTGTTATTTGGTATCTTACAAATCTGAGCAATATTCTTGTTCACAAATGTACACATTCTCCATTGAAGTGCAATTGCTTGTATTGAGTTACATATGTGTAATTGGTGAAGGTATTGCATATTTCTTGAAACTTGACTTACATTAATAATTGTTCCGTCACATTCCCCACCGTACCTGTCCACCTTTCAGATATCTCAACATTGTACACCCTCCTATCCTCACCATCCACTATCCTCTCTGTGTTTTGCTAATTTACGACCTTCCCCAACCACTGTACGGACCCAACAATTACTGTGCGACCCTCTCCACAACTACCGTACGACCTTCTCCACTACTGTACGACATTGCTCCACTACCGAACGACCTTGCTCCATACCTTTCGTATGACCTTTTCTGTTGTGTCTAATCTGCTCTCACACTACTGTACGACCTCCCTATTGTGCACATTACACCACTGTACGGCTAGCTTATCTCCCTGAATGTGACGTCGGGAACAGAACATTACAATGGTATCAGAGTTGTAGATTATTATTGAAGTAATATCTCAGATTTGGACAATCGTATTTATACTGATTGTTATCAATTGCAAAGACTTAGTTAAAGTCTTAAATGGCATTAGTTCTTGTTATGACTAATCATCGGGTGTGACCATTCCATCGAACAGGCACATCGGTGAATGGACATGTCTCCAAATAGAGACATGCCCATTCACCCATGTACCTGTCCACATCATATATAATGTATATGCCGCCCGATATTGCAACATAGTAATTGATTAATGTGTGCAGATCACTGGCTATACAGATGCCGATCTTGAATAAATATTTATCATCATTTGCATTGAGTTTTATATATACTGTGCAGCACTTGTATACTTCATTGGCATTCACTGTACCTACAGGAAATATACATAATTCAGCAGCGAAAAGGAAATCTGTAAGTAAACTTTACAAGTTTGACCCAGGTTTGATCCCTAGGCTGGTTCGAATTTGTAGTCCAAAATTCGAACCTGGGCGAATTTTGGCTGCCCAGATCAAATTTGGGACGAATTTGGGTGAATTTTATATTTTTTGAGTTCCGGTTGCCCTAAAAAGTGAATGTAAGTAGGTTATTTTAGCTTCTAACATCATTTGTGGTGTGCAAATAGGTGATTGACCAAAAGAAGTTTGTGCAAGGTGGAGTTTACATCATATGATTTTATGATACTCTATGCTTCTATGCTTCATATATATAACTTTTTATAATTTTTACACGTTTTTGCATGAACGAACTCAAAACCTTTTCCAAAATTATGCTGTACTGGCGAACCGGTTTTTCGAACCAAACTCAAACCAGTAACTAAATTGTAAGCGAATTTGTTTCATTAGTTTAAAATATATCTTTTTATGGACTAGAGGATCTCTGTGCAGTCCTGATCAGACATTTTCCTCACAGTTCATGAGGCTGTTTTTTTATATTTGCTATATTTGGGATGCAACTCTTGTAAATATCATCTCATGTTTTTTGTTGGTGCCATAGGAATGAATACTCCTCCAGACGATAATTTTTGAATTGTTTGTGGAGATATAAAAATATTTATTGACAACAATTGGACAAGGTAATATTGATGTCCAGGATAAGTAATACTAATTTACAGGACAAATGCCTGAATATAAATACAAAATGCAGGCATTATGAAAAATGTTCTTCCTATCTTCTGATATAAAAAATTAATAAGATTATTCATATGCCTGACAAAAAGTATAAAGAGAGTATTTTTAGTCAGTGATGTCTGAAGATGCAATGTGAAAGCTCTTTTTTATGTAAGAAGCTCTATGAAATGGTGAAATTTGTCATGACTCTGGTTAAGGAATCATATATGTACATTGTGAATAGATGTTTAACTGATATTATTCTCCCATGTTTCAGTTATGGGCCCTGTCAAACACCAACGCTTGGGTTTTGTGTACAACGACATCTGGAAATTACCACATTTAAACCAGAGCCATTTTGGATTGTTCGACCACATATTAACAAGAGTGGTTATCAGCTTCAGTTATTATGGGATCGGAGCAAAGTATTTGACCAAGATGTGAGATTTCTAGTCTTGGATATTTGATTCAAGTTAGTCTATGTAACTATTTGTCTCTGACATATATACCATCCTTGAATTTTTTTTTTTTTTTTTTGTGTTACCTTGAATATTTTGATTTTGATCGAGATCTAAAATTTAAGCTTAATTCGTGTTTCAGGTATGCAAAGTCTTCCAGAAATTGGTGATTGATTCTGGCACAGCCAAGGTTGTAGATGTTTCACAAAAGGAAGAACGCAAAAGTCGTCCCTCCGGTTTGAATACTGTAAATCTGCTCAAGGTTAGGTACATCTGCCCTGTAGAGTTAGCTTTTACCATGGTATATATTAGAATTGTCTTTTGTGTGAATGTGTAGAAGGGATTTTCCTGTTGGATTTACTCGTTTACAAAGGAAGCATACATACAACACAAACAATTGTGTTGATAGACTTTCTTCTATCAAGATATCTGTTTTTATTTTACCATTTGGGCCAAACATATGCTAAATTTTTCCACTGATCCATATTTGTTATTTGGTCCCTTTTTATTCTTATGGGAGTTGAGAGGTTCTGTTGGTCTGAATAATATTCATGCATGTTCATTTTATTTTGTTAGATATTTCTCTAGATGGAAATCTGAATAGGTGCCCACTTCCTTTTTGATTTTTTAGTTGGAGTGATTAAATTTTGATGGAAATGAATGATATTTTCTTAGGTTTATAATATGGATTTTGATAAAACAATCTGGTTTGTTAATGTCTTTTTCCAGAATATACGGTGTGAGTTCTACACAAGTTCTTAGATCAAAATCAAGAACTTTTCCTGAAGTGTTTTGACAAGCTTCTTGAAATGGTTTAAATTATCTGTGAAAATTTGGTTCTTTTTACTCACACCAACCTTGAAGCTTGACTTCCCAATAATAGAAACATTATATCAAGATAAGTTGTTTGTCATTGTTTCAACCACCTACAAAACATGACACTAGCAGGCATGTATGGCAATGCATTATTAAAAGGCCCAGGTTTTACTTATTCATGTACTGCTGTAATATAAAAATCAATCTGAACTGAAATACGTGGGGTTTAGTGCTCAAAAACTGATGATTGCTGCTGGGGTCATTAATTTGGCAGTTCTATGCAACAGACATAATCACTGGAGAAACACTAATTATCCACTCAACAAGTTTATGCACTTAATTTCTCTGTCTTGATTCACATAGTAAGGTTAAACACTGACAATGTTTTAATTCCCTTTGTGGTTATGTTTGTCAGTTTCGAGAGTGGACCTAGACTTGGAGATCAGGTCTAACAAAAATTTCTATTAGAGAAACCCTCATAGTCCTCTTGATTGACTGAATTTACACATGCTTTCTCATTCCATCCATAATCTGCATGGTTCTGACATACGGATTACATTGGACCTTCTTATCATCATTTACTAACCCCTAATAACATTATTTTCTAACACTCCCTCTTAATGATAATAGGGGGTATCACGTGTCAGTTTCAATAAAAGAAAAAATGAAATACGCCAGTAATATAGGGCTTCTTTGACAATGACAAATTTATTAGAATATTTTGTTACTTCTAGTTTGCTATTTTAGATACCTTTCTAGAGTCTGCTATTAATGGTCATTTAGTAGTTTTATTTATTACTTTTTTTAGACATTATTTTTAGAAGACTTTTGCTTCAGTTTGAAGCTCCGGTAGTGGTCTATATTCATTGTATTTCTTTCATTCAACACATCGAAATATTGGAATGAATATGGTATCAAAGTAGTAGTATTCCGGGTAAACTTTTTGAGGAGTAAATAAATCGCTTGGGATTACTTCATCCCGTGATTACTTACTTGTATCTTTTTTGTGTTTCAAAGAAGATTGTTTTGGGTTCAAAACTGTCCTACATGAGCTAGAACACAGTATGAAGAATTTGATGAGCTCAACCAAGAAGTCGTGATGCTTATCAAACTTTTTGTTATTGATGATCAACTTCTTTAGGTGTTGTATGACAAAACAACTAAAGAGATTTGGGAACTCTTGAAGGATATTCACGAGACATTTGACAAGAGCTAATCTTTCTTTCTAAAGAAATAGACTGTTTTCTATTGTGATGGATGAGAAGATGTCTCTCTAGGCACATCTTACGAAGATCAAGGACATCCGTGACTAGCTGGAGGGTATTGGCCGCAAGATGGAGGAAGAAGATATGGTATTGATCATGTTGAAAAGCTTGCCTCGACCCTATGAGCATTTCATTGAGACACTCAATATCACTTCTACTAATGTTGATACGAAGTTTCTTGATCTCTGCAATGACCTTTTACATTAGGATATATAGATGCAATATTTTGGATTAACGCTAGTTTATCCTATACTAAATAGGTGATGTTCATAGCCAAAGCATCGGATAAGAACACAAGTAAACCTCAGTCCTTACAATGTAAAGGACAAGGTCATTCCAAGATTCTTCCAAGGAGAAAAGTATCCAGTGCAATTGCTGTGACAAGTTTTGCCATATGAAGAAATATTTTAAGAAACAATTGGTGTCTAAAGCAATCTAAACAAGGGTCTAAACAGAAGGCCCATGCTTCTGCGCATTCCAATCAAGTGTCTGCCTCTTATGCTTCATGGCTAGTTACCCATACGATCCTGAGAAATCATCTTCGTTATACATCGACTTAGGTGTCTTTCGACATTTTACACATTGTCCGGATTGCTTCATTGAGTTCAAACCTTTCATAAATCTACTAATCTTTAGAGGAGGTGAGGAGTATCTTGTTGTTGGAAAGGGCAACATTTATATTTTCATTGGGAGGAAGAGATTTTCTCTTTCTCAATTATCACTTTGTCCTAGGTATGGAGCTCAATTTGTTGTTAGTAAGTCAAATTATGCTTCAGTTTCCATAATTGAATGCCATCTTCAATTTGAGATTGCAACATCGTTGAGAGGGAGTCTTGCACTACAATTGTTGTTGATTTTGATCATGGTCTTTATAGACTTGTTGATATAGGTGACTCTTAGGAGTGGGCTATGGTAATTAAAAGTACTTCTATCAACAATCTTTTGTATTAATGGTGTGGGCATCTCAATATTCATTTTATCTCTTAGTTAATTCGGGATAATCTAGAGTTGGATTACTTGAGATTTAGAATCAGAATCATGGAGTTTACGGAGCTAGTTAAATTGGGAAGTAGTATTGAATTCCGTTTTCAGATGATGAGACTTGGAGGGCATCCAAGGGCTTGTAGTTGGCTCATTTAGATATCTATGGACCCGTGAGCTCTCCATTACTCATTGGGCAATGATATTCTCTATTATTTGTTGACAATTTCAGCAGAAAAATGTGGGTGTATTTCTTCATCATAAATCAGAGGTGTTCAACATGTTTGAGAAGTGTAAGGTCTTAGTAGAAAAAGAGTTATGATGTCAGAGAGTCACTCTTCGATTTGACAATGGTGAGGAATTTTGATTTTTTGATTTCTCCAACTTTTGTGCATCATGTGGCATTAAGCATTATCTTACCATCCTTTACACCCCTAAGTGGAATGATATTGATGAGTGCAAGAACCATAGAATCATTGATATGGCTTGATCTATGATGGAGCATATAAATGTTCCAGAGAAAGTTTGGGCAAAAGTAGTCTCTATTGTAGTTTACCTTCGGAATCACTCTGCCACATAGGCTATTAAGAAGATGATCATAGAGGAAGCTTGGTCTAGATGGAAGCCCGAAATCAGTCATTGGAAGGCTTTTTGGCTCTATAACTTATACTTGGATTCTAGATGCCAAATGCACCAAATTGGATTCTAAGAGTCAAATTGATATTCACAAGCTACAATGATTACAGATAAGGCTTATCATTTGATTGATATTGACACTGAATGTCTCGTATCGAGTCAAGATGTGTTGGTTGATGAAGAACGAGGGCCATTCCAGCCTTGTTCTCTTGTTTTGATCCTTGAGGATCAGCCTCGTTGGGCTATAGATTTGGTGTTCAACTTCCCTTTGACTCACATGATAGGGGAATTTTGACGATTCTATAGTTGTGGCATCTCTTAAGCATTACATTGCACCATCCAAATTTTTTTAGGACATTCAAGATCTGCATCCAGAGATCAAAAGTGTTGTTGTTCCTCTTATAGTGGATGCTGGTTCTACTCTCCGACCTAATTGGTGGGCCAAAACCACTAGTGATCTTCACAACGACGAACTTATTTAGGGAAGATTAGTTAAGAATAAAAGCAAGCAGCATAACAGTTAATTTTTCTTGTATGGAAAGCATTCACAATTTCTATGAGCCTCAAACATATTCAGAGGCTAAAGGTGTACCTGTTTGGGAACAAGCCATGGTAGTTGAACATCAAATTTTGCTAAAAAACAACAATTGGGTCCTCACAGATCTTCCACGAGGGAAGAAGCCCGTTGATTGCAAATGGGTTTATAAAGTCAAGTATAAGGATGATAGAACTCTTGATAAGTATGAGGCTCAATTATTAGCTAAAGAATTTTTCCAGAAAGAGGGCATCGACTATGAGGAGACATTTGCTCCAATAGCGAAAATGAGTACCATTTGGCTTGTCCTCGCTCTTTCAACCAGTTTAGATGGAAAGTTCATGAGATGGATGTCGAGATTGCTTTTCTCAATGGTGATTACAGGAAGAAATCTACATGTTGCAATCTCCAAGTTTTAAGGTTGGCGGTAAAGAACACTAGGTTCACAAATTGGTGAAAGCACCCAATGGCCTCAAACAGGCTTCCCATGTATGGTATATTAAGATTGATAAGTATTTGATTGATCAAGAGTTTCAGTGGAGTCCTAATCCTACTCTGCATGTTAGGCATGCTAGTGGTGAGATTCTTCTTCTTGGCATCTTATCTTATTTCCTGTTGGACAATAATAAATTTATCTTACCTTATCTATGTTGATGGTTTGATCATTATTGGTAGTGCAACGCATTTAGTTGAGCAATTCAAAGAAAATTTGTTCCAGTCTTTTAATATGACAGATTTAGGACTTGCCCATTATTCTCTTGGTGTAGAGGTTTGGTAGGCAGATAACAACATATTAATTTCTCTATCAAAGTATGCCAAAATCCTATTGGATAAGTTTTGAATACATGATCGCAAACCGTCATCTATACGTATGGAGAAAGGGCTGATACTTTAAGCTAAATCAGATTCACTAGTCATAGATGATGTAATGATCCTACTCAAATCTGATCCCAAAATGCTGATAAAGGTTCAAGAAAACGCTTTGCATACAAGGGTCATATGACTGATATAAAATTTCAATATGCTTTTATGGCCCTTTCCTTCACTCAGCATCAATAAGAATGCTTGCAAGAAGATTCTGAATTGACTAAACAACGACCTAACATGAATGTGCAACTTATTTTGACAATATTCAATGCATATATATGATCTAAGCATGAGAAATGAACACCTACAGGCAACTGACATTTTTACAAATAGTTGGTATACAAACTAACTAGCTGATAAATAATGATATTGAATTGCTCAAATGACACCAACAACTATTATCTTCTTAATTGCAATGAAATTTCTAATACAATGCTCATGAAATATGGCCAAGACTCTTGGCATTTACATGGATTACAAAAATGATAATGTTGGTATAATGCACACCTACAGCTGAAACTTATAACACCTAAAATGCAATGCTAACAAAGGAACCTGGTTGTAGATGACTATAATAATTTTCTCCAATGCTGCCTTTTTGCTTTTCTTTTTCTGATTTGCTTTTTCACTTGCTTTTTTCGGATCTGCTTTTTTGCTTTGCCTTTTCGAACTACTTTTTCGGATTGCTTTTTCGGACTGCTTTTTTAGAGTTACTTTTTCGGACTGCTTTTTTGGAGCTGCTTTTTTCGGACTGCTTCCAAAAAATCAAACCCTCAAGTAGTCTGAATATACAAATTAAGCTCAACTTGAAATGGCTAAATACCACTTCCAAAGTGCAACCCTTCAGAAGGTCTTTCACTTCCTTAGTTATGCAATCTCTTGAGAGGTATCGCTCTTAAGGATTATGCTGAATATTTGCAAATTATCAAGCTCCACAAATGCTCATAGAAGATGTAGTTGAGTTACCAAATCCCGTCTATCCAAATGGGAGCCCAAGCCCTCTATTTATCTACTTTCCTAAGAAGTTACTAAGAACTTCTAGAAACATCCATTAAAAAATCCCATTATAATGCACTTTTTTTTATAATAAATAACTTTGTAAAATAAAAGTGCAACTCAACTTAGAATTATAACATGTAGGCCCCGTATAAGAAGTGATGATAAAATCATAGTTCCAAGAATCACGGCGATTCATGCGATTCACGCGATTCAGCGATTCGATTCAAGCCAAACGATTTTTTATGAATCGGTGAATCGAATCAGCGATAAAGGGTTTATGAAATAAGTTACTCACTAAATTTCAAGGGTTTTTAAAATTTTCCGATTCATGGCCGATTCACGATTTGATTCGGCCTTGCCGATTCCGATCCGATTCCGATTCTTGTTACTTTGGATAAAATATAAATAAAATAATATCTCCAAGAGCACAATGAGCCATCTAATCACCAAATAACGCCAAAAAATGACTCTCTCATCAACTCCATCTGCCTACGAGAGTCTGGAATAGGCAAATCCACGATTAACGCCATGTCGAACTGAAAAGGAGACATTACAGATGAATCAATATTCAAGAGTTCTGTAGGCAGCCTCATCCATCACACCACCACTAGACTTGACATCAGCTACGCTATGAGCTACATCTCTCGGTTCATGGCAACCCCAAAAGATGAACATTGGGTTGCAACGATGCGTGTTGTGGAAGGCACTCCCAATTTCAGCTTTCTTTATAATAGAAGCAAAGACCCTAGGCTCATTGGTTTTATAGACTCAAATGTGGCAGTTGTGTTGATGATAAAAAATTTACTTCTAGAAATGTTTTTTGTTTATTCATAGGTGCAGTCACATGGATCGACAGGAAGCAGTTGGCAATAACACTTTCCTTGAGCGAAGCAGAATATCGGGGAACTGTTAAGGAAGCTTGTGAATTAGTTTGGCTTTGAAGAATGCTTGTTGACAAGTACATGTCACGAGTGGTACTCCCTTGTTCTATGATAATTAAGGGGTTTAAAGCTTAACACAAATCCAATCTTCCACGAACGGACCGAGCATGTTGACTTGCATTGTCATTTTACTAGCAAGCTTGTCAAAAATGGATCAGTGTTGTAGTATGTTCCCATTGAGGACTAGATTGCCGATGTCCTCATCAAATATCTTAACCCAAAAAAGTTTGTCGAGTTTAGGGAGCAACTTGGTGTAGTTGATAAAATGGCCATTAAGGGAGAGTATTAGAATATTTTTTAATTTTAATTTTCCTATTTTTAGCTAGCTTTTTAGAATCTTCTATTAATGGTCATTTGGGAGTCCTATTTATATCTTTTTTTAGACTTCTATTTTTCGGAGACTTCTGCTTCAGTTTGAAGCTCTTGTAATGGTCTATATATTCGTTGTAATTTTTTCATATAAAACATTGAAATGCTTGAACAAAACAAGGACACAAATATGTAGAGACATGAAGATCATACATTCTAGACTATGCGAATGTCATCTTGTCATAATTTATAATCCCAATGTTTTAAACATGATGCTATAGGTCTTTCAAAAAATTATATTGGAGCCATGACCTCCTCAAATTGTGCTTTCCTTAGGTACATTACATAGTGCCCATAGGACTTAATGCAATGCTTTTACAAGTAGAAGAATTGTAAGAAGAATTTCGAATATGCCCATAGGACTTCATACAAATGTTAGGTCTTACTAAGGCTTGCAATATTGAAAACAAAGTACTTCTGCCTACTTGTGGGCTTTAAGGACTTACTAATTCCTATATAGATCTTATTTTATGCCTACCTATAGGAATTTTAAACTAGGATTTAGTGATTGGGTGGTGTCATTGGCATGCACACCCCCTCTCAATAGCATCACCTAAGGCCAAGCAATGATTCAAATTTGGAGCATTTAATGCCTAAGGGTCTTATGCCTCTTAGGTATTATATCCAACATTTAGCCAATAGGTGATGTCATGTACACTCCCCTTGAATGGTATTACCATTAAGCCAAACTCACAAAGTTTTTATAATGTGATGGCTAAAATTCCAATATATAGAATGTGCCCATGATCTTCAGTGTGTTTTTTTTAATCCATAGTTGGAGATTTTTTTTATGATGGTACTTTTATACATATATATTTGAACTCTTTCATAGTTCTTCAAAGCCATTTTGATTCTTCAAGAACAACTTTTTCTTTTCACCCTTTTCAAAGAACAATTAAAGATAGACTGATTTATTAAAGTAATACAACATTTATGTAATAACACATGCATAATTATTTTGAAGACATCATCTATATGGTACATTTCTTATAAATAGAATCACCAAAATTGTTAGAAACATGATAAGACAAGAATTATTCATGTAGGAATAAAAAAGACTGCAATGGATTGTGGGTATTTGTCATTTTCCAAGGAGCACTGATTATTCTATATAATGTAGACTTGTAGTCACTTTGATTAGCATGAATATTTTCTCATGTTTCATTCCACAAAATATTAGTCATGCTACTAACATACGATAATGATCCAATAAGCGGGCTATCCTTTCCACTTTTGCTCCCCAAACAATTTATAATGTTAATACCCACCCATTATAATGAGAAATAAAATATAATCAGTTTTCAAAATGGTAAGCTATATATGGATCAAACACAACAAAAAGCAAGAAGTTTGTGCAAGACAATGCATCTAATAGTTATATTGCATTATGATATTATAAGTTCGTTCAATTAATGTTAAGGAACCATTTTCATTTGATATTTAATGTAAGGTTCCTTCCCTTCCAATTTTCTTAGAATTATCATGATTTGAGTGTTAGGATCAGTGAAATAATTGTATTACATAACATAGATACAAAACTTGGTGAATCCTGAGCTAAGCCAGGGGTCTAGAGTCCTTTTGCATTTGGAGTTGGAGTCGGCTGAGTCTAGCAAAGTTTGGGCTGACTTGTTGAATCGTGTAGCTTGGACTCTATCATGACAATCAAAGGCATAAAGGAAAAGAGTTACATTTTTAAAAGATTTGTTTGACTTTCTTTTTCTTTATTGTCTTCTCTAAGACCTAAAAAGACCATTCCTTTATTTGCAAACACAAAAAAGAGAGAAAAAAGACTTGAGAGAAGAATATTGGGGTCATAGAAAATAGATCAACAAATCAATTGACTCTCATATATTGATTGGTGATTGTTCATACAAGTTTGTAGCTTGCATTCACACATTGATAAGAGCTAAGAGAAGCATTTGGAAGAGTCCTCTATAAATTCAAAGTACATTTCATCATTTTGGAGCACATTTGAAGAGGTGAGTTACATTTTTTTGTGTTGTTTTCTAAATTTGTTTACTTTTGTTTCATTTTATGTTGATGAAAAACTTAAAAAGTAAGAAGCCATAGTGTTTGATTTTCTTTATTGTATTAGCTTTTTTAGTGATATATTGCAACAGCAACGTAATGTTTGAGTCTAGGGGTAGTTCATCTAAGCCACCGTGTAACTCAAATGCGAACCCTACTAGAGTCCAAATGAATAAGGCTTGGAAACATGCCACCCTAAACCACAAAAAAGAGTAGTTATATGTTGACATTGTAGTGTTAAACAAAGTGGGGGAGTTATTAACTGATTGAAATACCCCTTGCACATATATCAAGGCATGATTTTAAAACATGCAAAGGAGCGACCTAGGATGTTATACGTGAAATGCAAGCTCATTTAGAGGAATATGAAGAGAAAAAAGAATTAAAAAAGGATATGGAAGAAATAACAACTTAGGTTGAAAGGTCTCTTCAAATTGTCATTCTCCATTACCTTCATATGGTTGTGGTAATGCGAATGTGACCATTGGGCCTCAGATTCAAAAAAAGAAATCCACACTAGATTCCATTTTTGTTCCAAACACTACTTTGGGTGCCCAACCGTCGCTTGAGAGCATGGGTTGGAATAAGGAGAAACATGAGGTTGCATGAATACCATCTGGAGATTCTCCGTTCTACAACCACCTTTTGTTTAATGTAGCAAGGTACTTGTTATTATTTTGATTTCTCTGTCTTGATTTTTTTGCTTTCAAGATTCAAGAATATGCCACATTGATAAATCAATTTTCTAAGTTGAAAGTAAAACTTAATAATATACTTATTTTGTTTATTTAATTTAGTTTAAGTCTCCTTATCGACAAATTGCAATAGACGCTATTACTATTTGTGGTCTCTGGTCCAAAACCCCTAATGATGGGGAGCTCAAAGGTCCTATTTTGACCCGAAAGGTGGCTGATGTCAAAGTTGCAATTGCTGAGCAACATGAGCTATGAAGGAGGACGGTTCGCACCATTATAATTGATGGCTGGATTGACAAAAGAAGTAGAACATTGCTGAATTTTCTTGTCTCATCTAGTAATTGTAGAACTCGTACTTATTAGTAGTAGACCACTAGTTTAGTGATTAAATGTCTAAATTTTGATTGTTGAAAATTGCTTTTATCCCATTAGGTTGAAGTCAATTGATGCTTCAGAGAAAACAAAAAATGCCGATTATCTTTGTGAGGTATCGGAGGAAGTGTTGAAGAAGGCGGGTGAGGAGAATGTGGTACAAATTGTCATGGATAATGTAGCAAATTTGTCGCTGCAAGTAAATTTCTTATGAAGGGGCTCCCCACCTTGTTTGGATCCCTTGTACTGCTCATTGCTTTATCCTCATGTTTGAGGATTTTGACAAATTTCCCTCGATAAAAGCATGTGTGGGCACAAATTGAGTATTTGTAAATTCATATATACTCATACTTGGGTCCTCAAGCTTATGATGAATTTCACAAATAAAAAAGTGGTGGCTTGTGTAGGGGTCACTTGATTTGCAAATTTTTTTATCACATTGCAATCCTTGCTTAAATGCATGTTTTGTAAGTGAGGAGTGGACAACATCATCATATGCGAAGAGCAATGTGGGGATTGAGATGATTGATTCGGTTTTTGATGAGAGTGGCTTTTGGCAAGTGACCAGGAGAGTGATCCACAAACAAAGTGGAACGCTGAGATTGCTGATCTTGTCTTTACTGATGAAGACTTGTAATGGGTTGATTTGGTAGATTGAGAGGTAGAGGTGGCAGAGGAGGCTAGAATGTGAGGAGACCCATTGGAGGATCCTAAGGCTGAGAGTGAGGGATCTGAGGATGATGAGGATGAGGATGTCATTGAGGTTGAGCTTCATGCATAGGGAGAGAAGACGGTTGGAGAATCTTCTATGACCTATCTTAGGCACAAATGCAGGAAAGTTGTGGGGTCGACTAGTCACTAATATAGGCTTCTCAAATCCTTAGTCTTTTCGGTTGTAGCTTTTATTTTGACCTATATGGTTGAACTTTTGATTCCATGGATTTCGTATTCCATGAATGTTGTAGACATTTGATAGTGACACTATTTATAGTTCTAATGTGTTAAAATTTTCTTTTGAAATTTGTATCTATACGTATATGATCAATCTAAACTTTCGAATGTGTTCTATGTAGCTTCTATATATCTTGATTATTCTAGCTTTGATGTTGATTGATTAAATGATGCATGAATTTTTTTAAAAATCCTTAAAGATCTTTTAATTTCTTGGGTTTTTCAATTTGCCGAGCCCTTGTTGTTTGTGGATACTGAGTCTGTGTTCGAGTCAAAAAACAAATTGTTGAGTCTGAGTCTTGTAACTATGATACATAATTAATTAATAACATTTATTACAACCATTGATGAGAATAGATTATTTGTGTATAACACTTTATTGTTGTGGTATATTATGCAACTTTCATTATATCTCACTGATAATATCACAATGTTTGTAAATACTCCAAATTTCTCTTACCTTTTTCTTTGGGCTTTTGATTCACTTGGTGCACTTAAAGTAGATGGTTATCCATCTTAATGTAAAAAAAATGAGGGACTATTTAGTAAACATCCTCTTAATAATTGCGAGTTGTTTTGATCTGATATGGATCTTCTCTTAATCTATTACGACTCTCCTTAGAAATAGGCCTTCTTCCTCTAATGATGTCGGTCTACTCGTACATTTTTGGACTTCTCTCTTGTTTACAAGTACTCATCTATTGTTAAGTAGATTATATCTTTGAGTGGATGATGTTGAGTATATATTGTAATCGATTTGAGACAGTGATTGTACATTTCCTTTTGATTGATGGCTGAACTGTAACTAGGGAGCATCTTTGTTGAAAACTAACTTTCATCGAACTGGATCAAATTGCATCTATTGCTAAATTGGTGGAATTCATAGATTACATGTATGCTGAACAATGAGTGTCATTTGATAGATTGAAAGGTTGCAAAGGATTTTTTGTTGAGGATGCTTGAAGGAATTCCTTGTTTATTGGATGTGTACCGATTTCATTGCTAATTGTTAAATGCTGCTAAATGTTTTGAGGAATCCCTGAACATAAATTTCTATATTATTTTCATCCTCCCATAATGATTACTATTTTTTTATTTGTTCTTCTCTTGATCGATCTAAGCTCTCATCCTTAATTAGCACCTCCTCCATTTAATAGATGGACTTCATATAGGAATTCAATGATTTCCCCACAACATGAAATAAGTTGTAGATGCTCTTATTCTTTGTAAGGTTTATTGAGACTTTTGAGCCTTATTTTTCCTCATCCCACAGTGGCTGATTGTATCAACTCCTAATTCACTAATTGTATATCTAATGCCACACACTGAATATCTCCCCTCTTATTGCTAACTGGAATTCCCTTTGGTCTTCACCTACAAACTCCTCCTTGTCGCTCGTTGACTAGGTGTCTCCTACTGTCTTCTCCCCCCTCCTTTCTATTCACTCAGTAGTCGTCTATATACATTGTACCATGTGAGTTGTGAATCCAAGTTCCTATGAATCCAAATCTACCGTGCAAGGTTGCTGGGATATGGGCAATCCCTTATCTTTTTCTATACCTCCCTTTGCTTTGGGGGTGATTGGGTCCCTTTCGGTTCTTTAGGTGCCTTCTTCTCGACTAGGAATGATTCTCCTCTTGCTCCGTAGGAATGCCCTTCCTCTCTTGATCAAGGGTGTCACCCCAAACCCTAGCCCCCCTAAGAGAATGGTTGCGGACTCGAACATTCAACCATCTTTGCGTCTTCCATCATCTTCTTTAATATTTCACATGGTGGATACAATGTGATGCGGTCCCAATATGGAAGGCATGGACAAGTGGTGGAGCTCTTCCTTTTTGGGTTAGGTAAGTATTACGCATCTTGGCAAGAAATTCATTAAGTTAGAATGTCGCTCTAATGCCCTTCAAAGTAATTTTCTTTCAGATTATAAATTGATGTTTAATGGCTATGCATTTCACTTTTTTGATTGGTTTCCGAACTTTAATCCCTTTTCCTTCAAGCTGAGGGCTCATCCTATCTGGTTCTATCTAGGATATCAGTCGATTGAACTTGTTAAGTGGGACATTTGAGCTACCATAGGTAACTGTTTTGGTTCATTCCTTGGTTTTGAAAACTCTGATTTTGATATAGGAGAAAGCAAAGTTTTAATTATTATGAATCCCATTTGTAAGCCTCAAAGGATGTCCATCTCTTTGGATAATTGCAGTTATGAGATTCTCCCTAAACCCTACCTCGATTGTATTGATAAAAATAGAGTTATTTTGTTGGACTCCTTTATCACTCCCTCTCAAATTTTATCCTCTCTGGTGTTGCTCCCCAAGGAAAAAGGTTTCCCTTTGGAACCCTTAAGTTTTAAATTCATGGATAAAGAAGGGTTTGTCTTTAGCAATAACCCCCTCCCATCTCCCCTCCTTCCTCCAAGGTGAGTAATGTAAGGAAATTTGCAACAAAAATATATAACCGTTTAGTAACCCATAATATATTTGAAATAAATATGCAATTAAAATCCTCATGCAAGAGAATAGACAACATACCTGCAAAAATGTGACACAAGATATACCTCTTGGGAAACCCTTATTGAGGGAAAAAACCCAGTTTCCAAAAGTATCTATCACCATGTATTATTCAACAAAAACACCGTTGCAATACAACCATAGAAGCCTTCAAAGCCATAGCCACAACTAAGCAATCCATGTGAACAAGCATGAATCCACACACCCCATGCCATGCTTCCAACCTTCACAAATGCTCCCTTTGGCTAACCTGTCAAGCCTTGTCTCGCCCAACTCTTGTTTTTCCTTTTTATCCTTTTGTTTTTCTCATACAACAACTACCCTTGTGGTTGCTTATATAGTAGCAAGTCTCACAAAACAACCAAGTGGTATTACATAAACCATGTGCTACCTAATCCATTGACCCCACATTTAATATTGGACATCTAATTTTTTTCTCCAATATTAAATAAATACATCAACTATTATCACAATGTTACAATACAACTCATCAACTATATCCCTTGTGAATCTCTACATGTTGCACATCCATCTAGGTGCAATATTACATAATAAAATAAAATAATACAATATAACAATATTATGCGATGTGTGCAATACCCATTATCTCAACAATCTCCCACTTGTTGTATACATTGCATAGGGTCAATCCGTAGCCACATAAATGAACAAGGAAACAATCCCTCCCACCACATCCACCATCATGGATCAAAGTACACTAAGTGCTCCATCTTGGTACTTGCAACAAAATCAAAGTATCCAGCATCTCAAACATGAATGATCCCACCTCCTATTATGCCACTGCCACCAGACATACATTGAAGCCATCCAAAGAGAAAGCCACCCAACTTGTCGCATTAGAAGATCATAAAATCTTGTACCAACTGAAATGTCAAGCACAAAAAACCTGATCCAAAAGGTAGTCACATGTATTTGTAGTTGTCAAATATCCATAGCTGAAATAACATCCACAACAAGTACCAAACCCATCCAACTATCCATACCTCTAAAGGTATACCAAGTGAATCTCACATCATCAACATATCTAGTCTATAATCTGCAATCACAAGCCTCAAGAGCAATACCTGCCGCATATATACCAAGAAGCTCCCACTTCAAAAGATAATGTCAAATTTGTAACCAATCCACTCACAACATCTCAAAGAAGTGAATCCATGTAGTATCAAGGACATCCACAACACATAAACTGATAACTTGCAAGAGCAACTCTCATAGAAAGTCTCCAATGCTCTCCCAAGTTCTCCACAGCCAACAAAGGAAAGAGATAAAGGAACAATCATGACATCTCTCACATGACATACATGAGCACAAACTAGTGATCACAATCTCCAACCAATCTCAAATCCAATGTAACTGAAACCAAACATCTAGGAAGATAACCAAGACCAAAGATAAAACTATGCAAATCATAACCTGTATCAAGTCCTTCTACACACACCTCTAGATGTAAATTGTGTCAAGTAAAATCTCCTCCATAAAATCCCAACCAAGAAGCCACAACAACATCCAAACCATACCATATTACCAATCATAGATGTTAGCCTCTTACAAGAAGATCAAATTCATAAACCATTCCTAAACCAAAAAATAACCATTCCTAATCCAAGGAATATGCCCAATATAAAAACCATCTCCCAAACTTAACTAGCATACCAAAAACATATGCACATGGAGATAACCAATGATAAACCATCTCTCAAATGAACCCTCCAGAACTAAATTAAGTGCAATATCTGAAGATCCATATCATGAAAGACAAGTATAAACATAATGCACTTGAGAGAAACAATTGGCTATACCTCTCAAGTAGCAAAACTGCCGAGTAGACCAAGAGTGGGGAATGAGAATGCTCATCAAGATATCCATGTCTTCAACTAAGACTCATCTAAGAACAATCTCCTCTCAAGTCCATATCAGGTGAATGCCCCTTAGACTTCTTATTGAATCCATCAATTGTCCTAACAAATACTTCTCTAATCCAAGAGAAATCAACGTCACCACCGTCTTTAAGTATCCATGAGCACTTGTAACCAATCAATCCATGCCAACTCCAAATACAACATAGAAATATCATGACATATCCAACAAATGATCAATGTATTCAATAACTTACTTGTTCTTAAGATATACCTTTTTTGTCTTTTTGCCAACTTACGTGGCTCTTAATACTCTTTAAAGAAGTGCTTTTTCTTAGTTTTTTTACTCCACTGTATGCTTTTTTGGAAACAGAAAAGTATGAAGGAAAGTAAACAATTCTTTTACTTTTCCTCCTCCATCCGTTAAACATGGTTGGTTTTCCATCGTGTGACCTTTCATCACTTCTAATTAATAGAAATGTCGTCCCCTCTATTTATTAAATAATATTTGATTTAATAAATGGTGTGTCCTTTGATAGTTGGTAATTGCCTTTTTAATTAGTAGTGATATTCTCATTTTTGATTGGTTGTCCCATTGATTTAATATTTTTGTATTGATTACTAATGATTATATTGATATACTATTGGTTGTTTATTAATATTATTTATTTATTCAAATTTTCTATTTTTATTGTAACATATTATTGAATCTTATTCTAGAAAGAGTTACCATAGTCCTACTCTCCCAAAATTGCTTGTCCTCATGCAATTATATACTTATCTCACACATTACTCCTGTGACAAGTTTTCTTCTTAAAGAAATAATTTTTAGGTGATCTCATAATGATTGCATTATAGCAAGAGTTTAAATTTGAATATTTTGGTTCATTTTCATTTTTGGTCATTCCATACGTCAATTAAAAATATGAAATATGAATGTGTATATTTCATGATACTAAATATACATAAATGCATGAAGACACAAGGAAGACATGATTGATTGCATTAGATTTTTTTATTAACTTAGAATAATTTATTATTATTTTATTTACTTTAATCCCGCAAGATGGCAAGATCATGCTTTGATACCACTGTAATATCCCAACTAGTGAGGACAAGAATACCTGCAAAAGTAGTGTTAGAATGTATACGATAATAAATTATATTTCCCTATTCTACCCTCTATCATAACCCTAACCTTAAAGCCATCTCCATATTGGGATCGATAATTCTCTTGAGGATCCTTAGGTCCATTGTTACTTCTCTGTCTTCTATGAAGTGCTCCCTTTAAAGTCCTTCATGGAAGAGACATTCTCTATCCAGGGCCCTTGTCACATATGCATATGTTAACATCTATGAAATATTCCGCCCTTCTAATCATATTAAGATCACTCTCTTCCCTAATAAGGGCTCTCTTGATCTTAAGTCATTAGCCATATTAAGAACACTCTCTTCCCAAGAAGAGATTCTTGATTTTAGAAATTTACGATATTAAATCATGTTTATCATTCTCTTCGAACTCCATAACTAGATATACATATATACTTTCGTATATATGTATAAGTATAAATTATCCATAAAAAATAATTTCATAACATTTAAATGATCATCTATATTAATCTTTTAAGAACTATCTATGTATGTACACTTATATCTAAATGAATTATAACGTAGTGCTTTTCTTGGAAATAAAATAATCTAATCATTTCATTGTATGTAAATAATAATTATGAGAATGAAATAACATAACTTGTTCTTAAGATATACTTTTTTTGTCTTTATGCCAACTCATGTGGCTCTTAATACTCTTTAAAGATGTGCTTTTTCTTTTTTAGATTTATTTTACTCCATTGCATGCTTTTTCTAAAAAGAAAAGTATGAAGGAAAGTAAACAATTCTTTTACTTGTCCTCCTCCATCCGTTAAATATGGTTGGTTTTCCATCCAATGACTTTACAAAAGGTTAACCCAATTATTCTTCCCTCTGCTTCATAATTATTCATTATTTCTAATCTATGCTCCACGGGGACGCGTCCCCTGCCTCTGTACCCTAGTACCCGTACCGGGTACGAAACGGGGACGCGGGTACGGATTTTGGCCGTACCCTGCGACGTCCCTTTTTTGAAAAATTCAGAAACGTCCCCGAAACGGCCAATTTTTTTGGGCAGGAAACTTGGGGACGGCCAGCAGTATCGGGGACAGTTTTGCCGTCCCCTATCCGTCCCCGAAACTGCTGGCCGTCCCCTTTTTTCCAGTCAATCTGGAAAAGGCAAACCATCCCCAAAAAAACATTTTTTCCTAATTTTTGTTGTTCGTGTGGCCCCTAGTCATCTTAAAGACATAATAACAATATGCAACCTATATTTGGTCCATTAAAACACTAACTCTTCTACTCATTTTTCGATTTAACATACTTGCTAAGAGGAAGGAAAAAAACATAAGAGCAGTAGCAGCAATGAGCAAAGATTGTGTTTAGTGAGGCAAGACTGCTTTCGGTATTTACTATTTACTAACAATTTTAGTTGGACTTCTCTTTATTTCATTCTGATTTCAGCATGATACTTGAAGCCTTTAGGCATTTTAATTTTTGCTATATATGTATGTGATATTGTTATAATGGAAGCACTTAGTATTTGCCATTTGATAATATTCCATGTATTTATCTTCTAAAATGTCTATGGTGAATGGTTTATCAATGTTATGATATACATATTTGAATTTTGTCTCTATATTAAAAAAAATCCCCTATGTTTTTAATCGCCGTCCCCTGATGTCCCGTCCCCTAAATTTTGGCTTCGACCCGTACCCGTACCGGAAACACGTCCCCGTCCCCTAAAACGTTCCCGTCCCGGAAACTCCGTGGAACATAGTTTCTAATTAATAGAAATGTCATACCCTCTATTTATTAAATAATATGTGATTTAATAAATGGTGTGCTCTTTGATAGTTGGTAATTGCCTTTCTAATTAGTAGTGATATTCTCATTTTAAATTGGTTGTCCCACTTATTTAATATTATTTATTATTTGAATAATGATTTCTAATTGATTATATTGATATATTGTTTGTAGTTTATTAATATTATTTATTTACTCAAATTTTCTGTTTTCATTGTTACATATTATTGAATCTTATTCTAGAAAGAGTTACCACATATTCCCCTAAGATGGATCCTCTGTAGGATTTTTCAATATTTCTAGAAGTCTTTGACAAGATGACCCTATTTCTCCATTTCTCTTTGTCATAATGGCAGAAGCTTTTGGGACAACAATTAAGGCAACCTATCTCAGGGGGTTTGTCCAAGGTGTTAAAATCACGGATTGGGTTTCTTATATCACTGATCAGCAGTTTGCCAATAATACTATACTCCGTGCCCATAGTTCCATTCGTGAGGCTACCAACTTTAAAACCATCCTTAACTTATACCTTAAAGCATCTTGGCAACTAGTTTCAGCCAGATTAGAGATATTTTTTCTCAACACTGATCCTATTCTCAAGAACTGCAATTGCAATATCTTGGGTTACAAAAAAGGAACATACCCCCTCAAATATCTGAGAATGCCAATAGATAAGGGGCTCAGATCTAACAAGTTATGGAATCTGGTTGTTTCCCAATTAGATAGCAAGATGAAAAACTGAAAAACTAAATGGTTATCCAATGCAGGCCACTTGACAATGCTTAAATCTATTCTCTCTACTATTCCCACCTACCAAATGTCTTGCCTTCCCTTATCCCAAAAAGCTAAACATAACTTGGATAAAAAGATGAGGAATTTCTTCTGGCAAGGAGTCTTTACGAATAAAAAGATGGTGTTTATTAGCTGGGACAAAATCTGTAAACCTCTAAAGGCAAGAGTTCTTGGTTTAAAAAGAATTCAGTGGCAAAATAAGGCTTTTGGGGCCAAATTAGACTGGAGACTGTTTAAAGAGTCTAAAAGCAACTGGGCCAAGATCATCTTTCATAACTATTTAAGGCCGGATGATCCTACTAGCATTTTTAGGATGGAAAACCCTCGTAGAGGTTGAAGAGCCTAGAATTTTATTCTAGACAATGGAAATCTTGTTAGTGTAAAGCTCACTTGGGATATTGGAAATGTTGAAGCTTCTCTTTTTTGGGAAGACTCAAGGGGAGGTTATCCTCTTCTTTCTGTTTCGGTTTCTCCTGACATCATTGCCACCCTTAATGAATTATGGGGACATACCTTAAATAACTACATTAGATTCCCACTGGAGGACCCCAATTTAGGATGGGAATGGAGATTCTTTGAAGACAGCCCTCCTTCTCCAACTGATAAATCTGATTTAAATTTGTTCTCAGTTCTCGCCATATTTTCCCCAAAGATAGAAATGATTCTCTTGTTTGGGTTGGGGTTAAATCTGGGAGTTACAATGTTAAAGATGGCTATAACATTTTTGTCGAACAACAACAATGGATTGACTCAGATCTCCCCATTCATCTATGTTGGGATAAACAATGTCAGCCAAAGGTAGGCATGTTCCATTGGGTAGCAGTACAAAAGAGAATTGTGACAGCTGAATGGTTATGAAAAATTGGGTTCGAACATCCCTCCTGATGTGCTCTCTGTAAGAATTAGGAAGAAACTGTGGACCATTTCCTTCTTAATTGGCCCTTTACTTAGATCTGTTGGAATTGGTTGTCAAGGAAATTACTTTTTTCTTCGGGAATGAATAATAATCTGCTGATTCATCTTAAAGCTTGGCCCTCTAAACGGTACAAAAGAGAATTGTGATGGCTGAATGGTTCCGGAAAATTAGCTTTGAAGATCCCTCCCGATGTGCTCTCTGTAAGAATCAGGAAGAAATTATGGACCATATCCTTCTTCAATGACCCTTTGCTCAGGATTGTTGGAATTGGTTGTCAAGGAAATTACTTTTTTCTTCAGGAATGAATAATAATCTGCCGAGTCATCTTAAAGCTTGGCCCTCTAAAGGAAATAGTAATACAAACATGTATGATATCCTTTGGACCTTAGCGCCTACTTTGCTGATATGGGAATTATGGGAGGAAAGAAACTGTAGGATTTTTCAAGATTCTCATATGGACCATATCTCTCTTTGCAATAAATTGAAGCTAGCATTGTGGAAAATGCAAATAATACAATTAGACACAGATTACAGTTTGAAGGCTCATTCTTATATTGGGATTCGATCATGAAGAAAGAGTGGTATGGGTTAATTGTTTGGGCAAAGGAGGCTCTGAGTCTCTCAAAGAGTGACAAAAGTGTGTTTGGACCAAGCCTCCCAAAGATTGGCACAAATTAAATTTTGACGATGCCTCTAGTAGGACCCTGAGCCAGGCTGGTATTGGTTGTAACATCCATGATTGGCATGGCAA
The DNA here is from genome assembly GCA_028749045.1 of Cupressus sempervirens. NCBI lineage: Eukaryota > Viridiplantae > Streptophyta > Pinopsida > Cupressales > Cupressaceae > Cupressus > Cupressus sempervirens. The sequence continues at coordinate 520,618,819 of CM053789.1, forward strand.
GATATGTGGCAAGTCAGCCTAACCTATAGCTAAAGCCTCCAATAATAGAGTTGAAATTGAGGCATTGGTTAAAGGTCTTAAAGTATGTAAGCTGCTTGGTATCACTAAAATTGAGATTAAAGTTGACCCAGATTACTATAAATGTCCTTAGAAAAGTATCCACCCCTAATTGGAATCTTAATTCAAAGTTAGCAAGGGCTCTAGGCCTTCTTCACTATATTTTTGATGTTAAATTCATTCATATCTATAGGGAAGGAAACTGAGGTGTAAACCTTTTGTCAAATGTGGGTGTTGATGGCACCCACATCACCTTTACCCTCCCTTCCCCATCTTTATTAGATTAATTTTCCAATGACTCTTGCCGGTTCCCATATTGGTTTGTTTGGTAGGATAATCCTTTCCCGAACTTTTCATACATGGGATAGTTTATTTTATCACCCACATTAAGGTGGTGTTCGTCTATAATTTTTGGGAAATTAATCCTTAAAAGAGTTCCCTTCTCCCTTTTCCCCTTACTTAGCTATCATCATTTGATAGCCCCTCTCCCTTTTTGGGAGTTGTCTTATGATTTCGAGGTGTCTACATTGATCATTATTACCTATTTGGCTTCACACGGATTATAGGTGTTTTAAGGGAGTTTTAGCAGCTCATTATGGGTGTTTTAAGGGAGTTTTAGCAGCTCCTCACTTCATTCTCTTCTCATTTTCTGCCTTTATCATAGATACCCCCATTTACATAAAAGATGGCAAGAAGGAAATGCAGTTCTGGGGTCAGATTTTTGAGCAGTGTTTGAAGCTTGTGTTGAATCCCACACATAGCCTGGTTATTAGAGCAGTAACAAAAATTGTTGGCCGAGTTTTCTTTATGTTAATGGATATACCAAAGACCAACATAGAGATCATTGCGATCTTTGTCTCGTCTATTCTATATGTGGACAAAGATAAAAGTGCCCGTCTGGACGTTTGCAGTAGTCTGTTCAAAAGGCATTTGGTAGTTGAATTAGATATCATTGTTGACAACATTGATGAGATCTTATGTATCCCCAAGCACAACAACTTTGGTTTTAGGGATAGGGTGGCAGAGGTTTCACCTCATTCTTATTATTGACAATCTTCCAGCTTTTTTCAAAAGATGTCCCTCCATTAAAAGAAACTGGTGGTTCCTTTTCAGCATCATGCATGTCTGCTCCCCTCGGGATGGAAGGGCCTGGGGTCAGATTTTTGAGCAACGTTTGAAGCTTGTGTTGAATCCCACGCATAGCCTGGTTATTAGAGCAGTAACAAAAATTGTTGGCCGAGTTTTCTTTATGTTAATGGATATACCAAAGACCAACATAGAGATCATTGCGATCTTTGTCTCGTCTATTCTATATGTGGACAAAGATAAAAGTGCCCGTCTGGACATTTGCAGTAGTCTGTTCAAAAGGCATTTGGTAGTTGAATTAGATATCATTGTTGACAACATTGATGAGATCTTATGTATCCCCAAGCACAACAACTTTGGTTTTAGGGATAGGGTGGCAGAGGTTCACCTCATTCTTATTATTGACAATCTTCCAGCTTTTTTCAAAAGATGTCCCTCCATTAAAAGAAACTGGTGGTTCCTTTTCAGCATCATGCATGTCTGCTCCCCTCGGGATGGAAGGGCCCGGAGTGGTTTCTGAAAGCTGATAAGGTGGACAATAATGACAAAGAGTCTGAACCATCTTCTAGTTCAGTGGATGACTAGTATTGTTTAGCTATAATTTTGTTGTATCATTTATCTTCAGACTGATTTTACTTAGCTCTATGTTTGGTTGTTTCGGTCCATAAATATTTTAACAAACTTACTATGGCTGTTTATCAGACTTTCTCTGTAAATATAGACCTATTTATGTTTATATTAAATATTATGGCCCTTCATTATTGATCTGCCCCCTCTCTACAGTATTTCCTCTCCCACTCCCTTGATTTTGCAGGTTGTCTCTAGCTTCCATTGGAGTTTAGGTTTGTTTGTTATCTCCTCCCTCTTTCTTAGTTCCTATCTCATTGAAAGTGGTGGATGCAACTTTTCTCTCAGTTATCATTGTTTATTGGCTTGAGGATTTTTTGAGTGTGTTATGATTTATGGATTGTCAACGTTATTCCTTTATAGTCCTCCTTTTATGGTTCTAGCATGATATGTTAAGCATGATTTTGCTCTTTCTTCGGATTTCTGGGATTTAAGATCCCTTCGAGCTTATGTCATATCTCGTGATGTTAGCAGGGAATGGCCCATGAAGCTTTATTCTTATCTGTCAGTTTCAATCTTTCTCCTCCAATAAGAAATTCTATTCATTTTGCTTTCCTTGGGTAGTAGGATTATTGTGGTTGCAGGTTATCCCTATCAGCTTCGATAGGAGTCAAGCTTCATTCATAAGGTAGTGGCAAGTTGGAGAGATGGTCCTTTTATATCTATTGGCAGCTATTGTTCTTTTGCAGGTCTCATGATGAGGGAGATTCACGAGTTTTCAGCCTCTCTGTTATTTTCGATTTATGTGGTTGTTTTCTTATTCATGTGTAAGGAAGGGTATGCCCTTCAAAGTCCTCTTCTGATGAGGCATTTGTACTATCAGTGTGGTATATTTGTTTGATTTTTTCAATATATGAGGATGTGTATGCTCATCCAAGTCCTCTTATGATGAGGCATTTGTGCTATCATGGTGATAAGTTATGTCTGTAATTTCCAATATGTATGGAAGGGAATGCCCTTCCAAGACCTCCTTTATTGAGCCATTGTACTGTTGAGGAGGTATGCTTTCCCTTAACCTTTCTTTGATGAAGGCAATGTATCCTCCTTTCTGTATACAAGACCTTGGTCCCGAGCTACACTAGGTGTTTTCTTCCTCGTTCTTTTTTCCTTGGTGCACGTACTTTGGACGGGGACAAAATTGCAAATTTATAATATTAATAAATTATGTTGGCTTAGCTGTTTATTGATAAAAAATAAACAATAAATTTTTTTTTATTATAATATAAATTATACTATATGCATTGATTCATCAAAATATATTATGATATTATAATAGATACTAAGTTTTGTTTTGTCATCATTATATTAAGTTAATCTTAATAGATTATAGTTTATTTGCTAAGTTACCGGTACGGGTACGGGCACGGATACGGATACGTGGGTACGGCAATTTTTTGGGAAGTGGGTTTGGGTACGTCTGGATACATCTGTACAAATAACATATAAAAATCAGAAATATATATATACATATGCATTTGTACAACTTGAAAAGTAGAAACAAAACTAAAAACATATAAAAATCATAAATATATATTATATATCTGTGCATGTATACAGGCTTACAGCTTGAAAAGTAGAAACAAAACTGCCATAAATATTGCAGTAGCACATTTATAATGATTTACTCTAAGTCTAGTTTCATATCAATTTGTCAAAAATTGAATGTTATGATAGATATATCATATATCCGTATCAAATTCATTGTGCATTGGTTAAACTGTCAAAATATTACAATTAGACTGATTAGTAATCAGCATCATATGGGTCATCAAGAAAATCAAGATCAGTGGAACCACATGCAGCCCCAGTTTCACTTGCACAGCTAGAAGCACATTGGCTATTTGCCTCCACAGAGGGTAAAGATGGTGTGTTAACTAAAAAATCCAAATCTGTTCTCTTAGGATCTACATCTCACAACATTGTGTTGTACTGATTTTGTTTATAAATAAGAAGGCGCAAGTTGGAATGCACATAAACCAATTCTTCTGCCTTACTTGCTGCCAATCGATTGCATTTCACTGAGTGAATAAAGGAGTATGTACTCCAATTTCTCTCAGCTGAAGAAGAACTAGCAACCTATTGAAAATTTGTCGCAATTTTAGAGAGTTGCAACTATAAAAATAACTTTATTTCTGACATTAACGGACTAACAGTGTTAGAGATTTGGAACAAAAATTAAGAAACATACCTGTGATAGAAGTTTGATTGCAAGAGTTTGAAGGTGTGGTAATGTATGGCCATTAAGTTACCACCAAGCATGAGCATCCTTCGTGTACTTGTCATGGATAGCAGCAACACTTTGACTGCTAGAAGATACAAAATCAACAAACTTAGTTGTAACTAAATCCTCCATTGCATTATCAGGAAAGGGCTTACTGAGTGCTGTCCTACATCCATCACTTACTTCTCCATCTGTGTATGGTGGTACCCTTGTTGGTTGAGAAAGAATTTCATCACTATAAAATTTTGGAGTCAATGCAAATGCAAGAAGATGTAATGGGTGGTCATTTTGTTCCACCGTTCAACACAAATTGACTTAACTTCTTTGAAGAAAGTCTCTTTAGGATCTTTCTCTTTTTTATTGATGACGTCTCTCATTAACTCAATCATTGAGTCAATGCCATCGTATACCATTCCCAAACATGGGTGATCCATGTCAGCAAAATGGATCATGCTCATGATGGGCTTGGTGAAACTAAGAAGATATACCACTCTTTCCCACCATGTGTCTTCTAGGATCATTTCTTTACGTTTGTTGCCCTTTCCGTATTGGATTGCCCCATTGAGTCCAACTTTGACCAATAACCATGCCAGCAAGTGCCTCTCGCACCAACACAAGTCGCCTCAAGACAATTGTGTTGGATGCAAATCGAGTCTCAGCAACCTATTCAAGAATATAAAATCAAAATTAAAATACGAAGAAATCATTATCAAATTTAAAAAGTAAATTCATATTAGTAGTGAAATGTAGAATTGAAAATTTGATGTCTTTCAATTACCTTCAGCAATTCCAATTGTGAAAATGATCTAAAAATGGCTTGTGACATGTTATGGTTTGTGATGAACATTTGAATCTCTTTAGCCTCGGCGTAGATTTGTTTGATCCAATCTATTTTCCCACCCAACTTTTTTAGCATTAGGTTGAGAGATTGGACAGCACAAGGTGTCCAATAGATGTGTTCAAAACGTCTCTCAATCAGCAAACTTGCAGCTCGACATCTCTTTGCATTGTTTGTAATAACTTGGACAACATTTTTAGGACCCACATCTTCGATGCATTGTATAAGGATATAGGCAATAAATTGTGCATCCTTCACCTGTCCCTCGCAATCCACAACCTTTAGAAACATTGCCCCTTTGGGGCACACTGCAATCACATTTATCAATGGCTAATTTTTGGTGTCCTTCCACCCATTAGAAATAATTGACACCCCTGTTTGTTTCCATGAATTTCTAATGGGAGCCAATGCATTGTCTATGTTTTTGACCTCACTTGCTAGTAAGGTGGTGCGTACCTTCTCATAACCTGGCCCTATCCACCCTTGTGGAGCTTGCTTTTCTCAACATATCTTGCCAATATGGTGAGCGTACAACATTGAATGACAAACCTTTTGCATAGATACATATTCCAATAGTTTGATCTGCAATCTCCCTAGCATCATTTTGGAATGCTCTCTCTAATGGCCCTTTACTTCTCTTCTCAGTAATAGGTTCTTCAATTTTGCCCAAGAACGGGAGGTTCTCTACTATGATATTAGGAAAGTTACTATGAGATGGAGAAGGTGGGGGCCTCGAACTACCTCCTTTTCGTTTTAGCAAAGGATGGTTTGCGGCACGTTTGACTCTTGCATCTGCTTCCTCTTGCTCTCGAATGAATCCTGCTATTTGTTGAGGTGGCAATCCTTTTGCATCCGATCCTTAGCATGCTTTGATACCCATTTGGGGAATGACACATAAATGGGCTTTCACATGGCTATAGGAGCTAGTTTTCTCCACATGGCATAAATTGCATTCCCAAACAAATGTTCCGCCTCCTTTTACTTGGCTTTTTATTGTGACATATTTCCATAATGGTGAATTGGGATCAGTCTTGAATTTGGGTCGAGCAGTAGAAGAAGTTGAAGTTGCCATTGCCCTTTCTACAAGAGCCAACAAGTTAAAAAAAATAACAATAATTAAATAATACACTATTAAATATAAAAATAAACAAATTTAATTTCTATTTCAACATTAAATTAATAACAAAATAAAAAATATATATTAACATTATAACATTATCTTTATAATTACAATTTATAACAAATATTAAAGTTTATCATATAAATATTAAAGTAATAAGCAATAAAATAAAAAATATATTATTAATATTTGAATACTCTAGAGTCTAGACATTATATAATATAATATTTAAATATTGCCTAAGATTAAAAAAACTTACAATTTAAAATTTAAATATTATATACAATTTAATAAAAACTTAAAAAACCTTCTATATCAATAATATATTAATATTATAAGCTATTTATAATATTTAAAAGTTTAGATAAACTATATTATAATAAAATATATAATATAATAAACTATATAATATAAACTTTAGAACTTAAAACTTTAAATAAATTTAAAAAAATAAACATAAACATATTAAAACATAAAAGTTTAAAAGAAAAATATTTTACATACCTTCTGAATGAATCGTTGCAGGGATTCCCAAGCTTTGGAGCTAATCGATTCCTCCTCACGATCTTTGACTAATAGTCTGTCCTCCCAGTTGCAGTCGATTCCCTCCTAGCAAGCAATTGTAGTCGATTCCCTCCAAGCAAGTAGTTGCAGATCTCCTTGTCGTCTAGCAAGTAGATCCCATTGCTGTAACCAGATCTCGTCACCGTCTAGCAAGCAGATCTCATCGTTGTTGTTCTCGGAAGTGAAAAGTTGAGCGCAGCGGATGTAAAAATGTTTTCACCAGACTTTCATTTCGTTGTGCCGACTTGAAGGCTTTCTCCATCCACTTTAGGGTTTTCACTAGGGTAAAAATGCATTAAAAAAAAGAAAAAACAAACACCGACACAAAAAAAAAAGTCAAACTGCCACGTAACCAATCAAATTCGCAATCAAATCTCCACATCATCAGAAAAGCGTTTAGATACAAAATTGAAATCCAAACATGTATAAATCGAACCCTGTTCGATTCCACGCGGTATTTTGGATGTATTTGATTTTGATATGTACCATACCGGTATTTGAAGGCAAAAGGGGAAGTACCGGTAACTTAGTTTATTTGTTCATTAATGTTAATGAAGTAACTTTGTCATCATACTGGTCTGAATGCGCCGATCATACAGATCCTATATACGCATGAAATTGCTGAATGAAGAGGCTTGGTATTGCCTTCATTGTGATCCATATCTCGCTGGGGCACTTTGATTAAAATTAGATTGCTTAAATTGGTTAGTTTAATCGCTAACTAATTGTTATCCAACTAGAGACGCCGATTTCCATGGAAGCATTTGTAGGGCCGACCTAGAGAGGGATGTCCTTTCTAAGGACATGACCCTTGGGTGTTATATGGGGTGTAAACGTAGATAAAGGACACAATCACAAATAAAGTCTGCTCCTTTAGCATTTCACTACCTCATTCGATTTATAGTAGAAATAAATATTTATTGTAGAACTATACATCATTGCAAAAACACTTAACAGAGGTCTGGTATAAACAAAGATCATCTTCAACAAGATTAAAGGTATTACATTTGTATTGACCTATCAGAATTTGTAGAAACTTTACATGGTATTAGAGCTTTGGTAGTCGAACCTAGGCTCTGCAAATTGACAATCAGATTTAATATATCTAACAACATCCTTCTACCTTCAATGGCTAGTGCAATTAGACCTGAAGACAGGTTTGATGGAAAAGAACACTTCGTTGCTTGAAAATTCAAAATTATGATGATTCTTGAAGACAATAATGTGAAACAGTTTTTTGATAAAGAAGCAACTTGATGCTGATCCTCATAAAACTATTTGGATTAAAGGAAATAGGAAAGCCATGCAAATCATATTAGATGGAGTTAAAAATGAAATAGTAATTATGCTGATGGAAACATCAGACAACATTTAATATGATGAGTGCGTTATTAAATGTATATGAGGTTAACAATGCAACTAGAACCCTTGCACTAAAAAGACAATTAAATCATACAAAGATAAGGAAGGAAGAATCTATGAATTCATACTTCCTATGGATGGCTAGTCTAAGAGATGAACTTGCAAGTATAGGGACCATAATTGAAGACAAAGAGCTATCAATTATAGCTATAGATGGGTTACCGGATTCATGGGAAACATTCTCACAAGGAGTAAGTGCTAGAGACAATCTTCTAGACTTCAATAGACTTGAAGGAGATTGCCTTCAAGAAGAATCTAGGCAACTCAAGAAAGGAAGGAAATTAGAAATTGAAGATGAAGAACTTCATGTCCTAAACACAAATTCCTATAAAGGTAAGGAAGAAGAAGGGTAATCAAAGAAATGAAAAACCTAAGAAAGATTTATTCAAAATAAAATGCTTCAAATGTGAAAAATTTGGACACTAAATCTAATTTCCTTGAGAATGCAAAGAAGCAAGTAAATTGTACAAACATTACTAGGAAAGGGGAAAACTATGATCCTGAGAAATGTGTATTGTATTCAGCGTTTTCAAATGAAGTATCGAGCAAAGCATGGGTAATTGATAGTGGATCTTCTTGACACGTTACAGGATACAAAGAAGTACTAAATTCAATATCAGAAGAAGTTAATGACGAAGTTACCATAGGCGATAATTCCACTCATTCTGTCAAAGGAATAGGGAATTGCACCTTGAAATTGAAGTTAGGTATTTCTCTTCATCTCAAAAGGGTACTCTATGTACTAGGAATCAAGAGGAATCTAATTTCTATTACAACACTTGAAGATGATGGACATAAGGTTGCATTCATGGACGGTAAAGTAATAACCTGGTCTAAGAACTCTTATTTAAGAAATCAAATTTGATTGGTCAAAGAAAGGGATACTTGTATGAATTAAATACATAACCTATTCAAGCCTTAATTCATGAAGCTACTGATATAAACGAAATGTGGCATAGAAGGTTAGGACATCTAAACTTCAAAGCCTTATCGACTATGGAAAAGATGGTTAGTGGTTTACCTAATTTGAATAATGATCATTTGAGCATATGCAAAGGATGTGCTCTAGGTAAGAATGCCAAAAGTCCATTTCAAGATAGATCTAGAAAAACTAACAATGTTTTAGAATTAGTCCACTTAGATTTATGTGGACCTATGTCTACTCCTTTTTTTGGAGGATTCTAGGACTATATACTTTGTATAGATGATTTCTCTAGGAAAACATGGATTTCTTAAAATGTAAAGAATCAAAAGAAATCCTTAAGAGATTTAAAGAATTCAAATCCTTACTTGAAAACCTATCAGGACACAAAATTAAAACTCTTACGACTGATTATGGAGGGGAATGTACTTTAGATTTGTTTAAAGATTTTTGTAAAGAAGTAAGAATTAAGAGGGAGTATACTATTCCTTATAACCCACATCAAAATGGGGTAGCAAAAAGGAAAAATAGAACAATTATTGAAGTAATGAGAGCTATGATATTTGATCAAAATTTAGAATATTATCTTTGGCCAGAAGCCTCATGTACTCCTGTCTATATTCAAAACAGAAGTCCTCACTTCCACCTTAGAGATAAAACTCCTGAAGAAGTCTTTTCTAAGGTTAAACCAAATATAAGTCATCTTAGGATATTTGGGTGCCCAGTATACATACATTTTCCAAAAGAAAAGAGAACTAAGTTAGAACCCTTTGGGAGGAAAGGTATTTTTGTCGGGTATAGTGAAACATCTAAAGCATATAGAGTTTACATACCTGGTCAAAAAAACATTGAACCTAGTAGGGATGTAATATTTGAAGAAGATTTAGTATTCAAAAGAGCCCTAAGTTTTGAACAACCTACACATATACCTAGTTCTGAGGAAAATCATGAATTTGAGTTTTAGAGGGAGAGCATTGAAGAAATTGAAGGTGAAATTCAAAATCCTAAGAAAAGACCACTTTGGGCTATTAAGACTGTAGAGGAAGCACAAGACTTTTCTGCATCATCTGGAACCGTCAGAGAAAGTAAAAGACCCAAAAGGTTTTCTAGCGATGTAACAAACATGAGTGATTTATCTAAATCAGAACCAACCAATTTTTCAGATTCTATCAAACATACAGCTTGGAAGGATGCTATGACGGAAGAATACCAATCCATTATTAAGAATGATGTTTGAGAAATTGTTCCAAGGCCTGAAGAAAAATCTATTGTTTCTTTTAAGTGGATATTTAAAATCAAGCATGCTGTTGATGGTAGCATTGAAAAATATAAAGCCAGATTCGTAGCCAGAGGATTCTCTTAGAGGGAGGGAATTGATTATGGAGAAACCTTTGCTCTAGTTGCCAGATACACATCTATAAGAGCAGTCCTAGCTATTGCAGTATCAAAGGGATGGGAAGTACATCAGATGGATTTGAAGTAACATTTCTAAATGGAAAGATTACAAAAGAGGTATATTTGGAACAACCTGAAGGATTTGTAACTCATAATCCTAAAATTTTTGTTTGTAGACTCAAGAAAGCTCTCTATGGGCTTAAACAGGCTCCCAGGGCATGGTATGAAAGAATCGATACATATCTCACCAGTTTAGGATTCTCTAAGAATGAGAAGCTGATGCAAATCTCTATTATGAAAAGGATAAAGATAATATGATAATTTTAATACTGTATGTTGATGATTTACTAATAACAGGTGATGATCATCTTATAGATCAATTCAAGGAAGATCTAATCAAAGAATTTGATATGAAAGATTTAGGACTCCTTCATTACTTCCTAGGACTGGAAGTATCGCAAAACTCTGACAACATCATACTTAATCAAGGAAAGTATACATTAGAATTTTGAAGAGATTTGGAATGTGGAACTGCAGACCTATGTCTTCTCCAATGGAGACTAATCTACACAAACTTAAGGAAGCAGTTGCAGAATCACCCCCCATAGATTCTACTCTTTACAGATAGATGATTGGGTCTCTTATGTACCTGGTAAATACAAGACCAATTTGCTATGTTGTTAATGCCTTAAGTCAGTTTATGTGTGATCCAAAGGAGATTCACCTAGTTGCAGTCAAACACATTATGATATACTTACAAGGCACTCTTAACCTTGGGCTCAAGTATGATAAAGTTGACTTGGACTTACATGGGTTCACAAACTCAGATTGGGCTAGAAGTGTTAATGATAGGAAAAACACTTCAGGATGTTGTTTCAGTTTAGACTCAACGATGATATCATGTATATGCAGAAAGCAGGCATCATTAGTACAGAGTTCCACAAAAACTGAATACATTGCAACAACAATGGCCTCTCGAGAAGCAGTTTGGCTTAGAAAGTTACTTGTGAGATTATTTGGTCAACCCATGAATCCTTATATTATTCACTGTGATAATCAGAGTTCCATCAAGCTTTTTGTGAATCCAATTTTTCATGACAAGTCCAAGCATATTGAAATTCCTTACTATTATGTAAGAGATATGGTTGACAGTGTTGGGTGGATATTTTGCAATCGACAGTATTGGGTAAAAATCTAGTCGCAAAATAGGATGACTAGCCACAGCATGTGAGATAGTCTCTCCTACCTTAAAGGGAAGGCTCCCTCTTCTCATCGTTCCTTGGATCAACACAGGGTAAGCAAGAGGTCGATAGATTTTATAAAATGGGTGTTACCAATATCCTTTCTTCTTTACTTCCAAGAAAGAATCCACTTACTCGTGAAGTGAGTAATGGGCAAGGTGAATCTCTAACTAGACTTCTATCAAGAGCTGGAAACAGTGATACCGATAAACCTTTACTAACTCAAAGATAGCTAAAAATGTACCAGTTTGGCTCTAAGTCCGGTTGTACTTCTATATGGAAATTTTTTACAAGGGCACAAAGACTCCTAAAAGTAAGAATACTTAACTATTTTGCGAATTAAGAAGAAAATATAAGTTACAGGCAAAGCTTCTAGCTATACACTTTCATAATTGCTCTTGGTCAAAGCTCTAGCTTCAATTGCTTAACTCTTTTCTATTCAATTCACGAGATACAATCACCAATAACACAAGATAACATGAATCAAAGACAACTTGGAGGAATTATAAAGAAAGCTTACAATTCACACAAATAACAATCTCACTTAATCAAAGTTAAGTCTCAAATGCTCCTTTGTATTCACTTTCTCTCAAAATAGTGCTTACACAAACAAAGTTCTGCTGGCACAATTTCTCCAGAGCTCTTTTGCATAAAGATAATGATGATTTTACAATGAGGGGGCACTCCTTTATATAGGCGCAGGAGCTGAGAAAAAGGTGGAGGAAAAAGTGGGAGCAATTCAACCAACTTTGAGCTAGTCTAACTACAGAAGAAAATAAAGGGTTACATGCAATTGCACATGCAACTCGCATTGCATCATTTTACATAAATGTATCTCGCATTACATGTAATTATACTTTTTTATGCAATGCATTCTTTACAACTACTAACAAGAAATAAAAACAAAACAACAATCTTAGAGATTGTTTCTTAGTGCCTTGAATTTGACAATGATGTCACGCACCATGGGAAGATCAATAATTTCCATAGTCTTCGATATGACTTCAACTCTCATTGCATTTTCATATGCTGATTGCACAACTTTGAAACTTGTTGCTGTAGTATCTAACAAATGTTTTGTCAAGGATTTATACAAGACAAACTTGTTCATCGTATATGAACCAAAATCTTCAGAATCTACATCAGCATTGATCCTGATTGTATATTCTGAATTTACTATCTCTGCTGCAATAAGATTACCAAATTCATTAGTAACACGACATCCCATTTGTTCCAAATTACAAGCAACACTTTTTTCAACAACTTGACAATCTCCAAAGGCATCCTGCAACTTTGTGATCAGCTTCCTTAATGTCTCCTCTTTATAACCAATGAGCCTTTGAAATCTGAAGAACATTTCACATGACGGAAGAATGTCACATGAGACCAAGGCATCCAAATCGAAGTTCACCATTTCATCTCAATCATCAAAGATTTCCTTCAAGTTATTTGCTTCTTGAGTCAAAGAAGAAATTAAGTTTCACTCCATTTCTTTCATCTCTTTGATACGCTTAAGAACGGAAAATATCTTTGTGATGGCTTGAACTCCTTCATAAATGATTTCCTGTATCCAAGACTTGGCAGCTTCAATCAACCTTCTCTCTTTAGATGTTTAAGACATAACAACAACACTTTGAGAAGATTGTTTCTGGATAACCTCATTCAAATGAGAGACCTCTTGTTTTAGCTGATTCTTCTTTTTCCAAAGCTCATGATTGCTCTTTGATACATTAACCAATGCATCTTGAGCATCTTGCAAACAAATCAAACGTGATTGCTTTCCAATTTCAACCTTAGTAAACTTGTAGTCAGAACGAGTAAGCTCCTCAATAGGTTTATCTACAAAGGGCTCAACAACCTCAACAAATTTGGTTTTATCAGAATTAACCAAAATTCCAGAAACAATTTTATCTTTCAAAGATTTGGATTTAGTCTTCTTAACAGGAGGAACAACCACTTTCCTTCTTTTTGTTGTTATTTTACTCAACCATGCAGGTAGGCTAAAACTTTCATCCGAAGAAACAGGCACAGTGGAGACCATTGGCACTAATCCAGATTGTATATCCGCAATGACTGAGCAAGATTCAGTCTGTACTGTTGAAGGCATAGGAACATGTTGAGAAGATTCCATCATGAAAAGCTCAAATCCTGTCAAAGATGTATCAAGTTGGGAAACTTGACCACTGGTAAGAGTCGGAAAATCTTGAAACACATCTGCTAAGTGATCATATTGTTCATGTGCAGGGACGCGAGGAGCAGTAGAAGAAATAGGAAGAGGCATGATATTAAGCTCCAAGACTGGAATGGAAGGAGTGAAAATAGTGGAAAATGAATCAACATCATTATGAATCTCATGCAAAAAGGGCTCTTCATGTATAGAAGACATACAGGCTTGTGCAGGTTTTGGAGGAGATATGATCATGATTTCCACTTCTTCATCGAAATCTCCCTTGTCAGATTCTGTTTCCGATTCTTCTTCTGATTCTTCCATTAATTCTTGAATTGGTTCAGGAACTTGAGATGATTTAGTTCCTTTTCCGCCCTTCAATTTGAATTTGAGGGAACCCTTGGCATCAAAAGATGAGGCACTATCTTTCCCTGTAATCTCCAGTTGTGATTTCTTGCCAAGAGGACCAAAACTTCCACAACCCAAACCCATCTTAGGATTTACTCTTTTAAGGTCTTTACTTTTCAACCATTTGTTGGTGTTTACTAGGATGGATTGAAATCTATCCATGATAGATGTACCTTCCTTTTGTTGCCATTGGATAGAAAAATGGCACTTTTTATCAAAGCTGGCTTGATGAAACTCTAGATCAAGGATGTCGCCATCATCTTCAACTTGGAAATTTGAAGGGATTTCTAACATGTTAAGATCAATTATCTGCTTCAAGATTAATCTGCAATAATCCATCTTCATGATGTCAAGTTTTGTCCTCATATCTATCCAAATGTTTTTGATGCGATGAACATGAGTGTAAGCTCTTTTCATCTGAGAATTCATCTCTCAGTAGTCAAAATAAAACCTGGCTTTGAACTTCTTCAAGGTAATCAACTGTAACTTTGCTTCCATGTTCTTTGCTTTAATATGTGAAAGTGGGAAATTGAATAAAAATACAGCTGTATTGGTTCACTTTCTCCCATGCTGCATCATATACTCTTTTGATAGACAACTGCTTATTGAACAAACACCGGAAATGTTCGAAGAAGGCATCTTAGACTCTTCTGTAGTGGAATTTACTATTTGCCAAAGTGATTTGGTCATAGTAATCCCAAATAGGAACTTGAAGACGATCTCCTTTGGTAGAAAGAGCAGAAAAGACCCCATGGCAGAAGCAATGTAAACAAGATAAGAATTCATATAGAAAGGCACTGATGTTCCTACATTGCATAGTTGCTGGTAAAGTGTAGTACTGATGAGTTCTCCCCAAAAGATGTGTTCTTTATTCTTCATAATTTGAAACATGAACTAATACATCCATGGCTCAAAATCAATAGAATCTTTAAGGCCACAAATTCGATTGAGAAGGATGATGAGATCCTTATGCTCTTGTTTGAAATTTGACTGATGAACGGTCTTTGGCCATCTAGAGAAACTACTTCTTTTATTGTCTAACCAGTAAAGGTTGACATACTTCTGATAATTACTCTTTTTCTCATTCCAACAGGCCAATCATGATCCTTTAGTCAAATCAACACATTCTGATTTATGCAGAACCTTGAAGATTTGTTCTATAACCTCAGGATCTAGTCTAATGATAACCTTGCCATCAGCATCTTTGATAGTCTTCATCTTGGGAGTAAACCACCGTACACATCCATAAATGAAATCAAGCTCTATAGTTGCCATAGGAAATGTAGATACCAGGTGAGTGTTGCTTCTCCTAATGCAGTTCATTTCATTACTAGTTGGAGCTTCAACTCTATGTAGAAAATCAGCCATGTCCACATGACCAATCTTTGTGTCCAACACATTATCCAAAATAGGTATGACTGAATAAGGAGCTGCATGAGCCAATTCCTTATCATATTTATATTTCATTTTGCCTTTGGATTTGGATAGCGAGGACATGTCTTGTACTTGCGCTGCAACACAAAAATCCCAAAACACAAATACATCATCAGAAGGAATCTCCATACAAGTGAAATTCGGATCACTAGTGAAGATTTGAAAATGGATTGGAGACTTCACAAATCCAACAAAGTGACTTCAAAGAGAAAGCATATGCATATGCAATGGAACGGAAAGTGAAATGAAATGGTATGAAAGTGAGAAAATGGAACAAAATGAGAATGCATGAAGGTGAAATGCATGGGAATGCGTGCAAATGAAAATTGCTGATTTCAAAAGTGACTTAGCGTTTTCAAGGCATTCTTGCATGAAAAATGAGTACATGTAAATGCAACATGTAACGGGAGGTGGAGGGTGAAATGAGATGTGAATGTGGGTGGAGGATGCACTTCACATGTAAGTGCGAATGAAAGATGAGATGGAAAGCATGGAAAGATATGGAAATATGTGTTTGCTCATGGAGGCGCAAATGCATATGGAGGAATGGAAATGGAAAATAGAAGTGAGATAATGAGTTTTATAGTCACTTTTGGCGAAAAGGAGAAGTCAAAGTACATGGGAGGTGAAAATGACATCTTTTTGACTTTTCAAAATGTGACTTTTAATCAAAATCGGACCTTTTTGATGCAATTACACGTAAGACATTTCGTGTAATTGTGTCGCGCGAATGGAAGTGGAAAGTGAGATGAGTGAAAATGGAAGCAAAAAATGGGATTACATGCATATGCGTATGGTGAATGAGATGAAAAACATGTAATCGCATTTTGTTGAGTGAGTGATGAAGTGTTGTGACATGAAAATGGAACGTGGAATATGACGATGCTTTCACATGTAATGAAGCAAAAACAAGTTCTTGGAAAAAAACTTGCAATTTCTCCAAGTGGAGAAATCTGCAAGCAAGCACAAAACACAAAACACAAAAGAAACAACGTACTTTTGGAAAATGACATAAATAAACCAAGATGCAATGCACTTCAACACTCAAATTCAAAATTGGGATTTGGGAAAGAACTAAAAACATGAAAATGAACAAAAAATTCATTTTTAAAGGAAAAATGCACTTTCCATGGCAAAAATTTTCACAAATGGCAACCATCAAATAATTTCATGCATAAAATTAGTAAGATAAGCATGAATTTAAAGCAAGAAAGAAAGAGTCCATTTACATGTGCCAAAAATGAAGGGAAAAGATGCTCCAATGTTTGAAAAATTCTTCCCGAACACTTAGACTTTTCCAACTTAACAAATTCAAATGGGAGAGGGCAGCAAATAAGGAGAAGTTGCTAGGAGATGCCAAAACGTGCCCTAGTCATGCTCCATGTTCCAACATTTTTGGGTGTTCATGCTTGTGAGACGTTTTTGGCAAAAAACGTTTTTCCTCATGTTGCAAGATCAAAACATTTTGATCATTAAACACCAAAATGTGAACTACAATGCAATGTAACCTCCAAAATATGCCAAATTGATTTGGTTGGGAGGAAGAACATACATTAAAAATGGATTTTTCTGCAAATTTCTCCAAAAATGTGATCTATCATGAAGCTTTCAAAAACGTTTTTGAGGTTAATGAATCCATTTTAGGAGCAAGAGAAATCATTGCCAACCAAAAACGTCTCTGAAACAAATCTCATGCAAATCCATTGAGAAAATCTCAAGTTATGATCAAAATCGGGTTTTTGGAGGGCAAGAGCATGTTATTCTTCAAAAACGGACCTTTGAAAGCTCAATGCATATGTTAAAAACATGTCTTTCTCCAAAATCAAACCTTTTTGGGTCACATACACATTTAAAAATATGCATATCTTCAAAATCGCACTTTTTGGGTGCTATAACATATTTTAAAACATGCTTATAGGTAAAATCACACCTTTTGGAGGGGGAAACATGTTTTAAAATGCAACTCACCTTTTAGATGTTTAAACATAAAACTTCACTTTTCATGCCATAGCATCAAAAAGGTCCACTGATGAACTTTTGATGTAATGACATTAAAAAGGTCCACTAAAGTAAACTTTTTATGCAGTGACATGTAAAAAGTTCACTTTTGATGAATTTTACGTGTTATTGCATATAAAATGTACACTTATGAAGACTTTAAGTCATTTAATTCACTTAAAATTATAAAAATGTTACAAAATGGGTCATAAACAATATTTATTTATCATATTATGAAATATAATATATAAACATCATTTTAAAGTAACATTTAAATAAACATTTCATTTTCAAAACCAAAAATGAAACTGAAACTATATAGTTATATAGTTACTTTAAGTGAAAAATTAAAAAGTAACTCAACTTAAAGTTATAACTTAAAGTGCACTATAGTCAATGAAAAATTTAAACTTAAAGTAATTTGAAAACACAACAAAAAGTGAATATAAGTTATATTTTTCAAAAAGTGAATGTCAAGTTTAAAATATAACATCATATTTTTAATTTGTGCTGTTGCACCTAAAATGTCCACTATTGAGGCACTAAAATGGGCATAACTCTTGATTGACAACTCCGATTGACCTCTAGGTTAGACCGAATTGAAGGGAAAAACGAAAGGCATGACATGACTAAAACCAAAGGACTAAAAACAAGCAAACGCAAACTCAAAAGCAAAGATCGGACTATGAAGGCTTAAAAAATCAAGCAAAGGCTCGACAGAAAGCAAAACGAAAAAGACTTGACGAAGGCCTTCAGTAAAACAATTTGATAGATGAATTGAAATGGATCAATCGATCAACATTAAACAATTAAATATCAAATTCAAGCTTAGAGAAACACGAAACTAGCTTGAAAAAGTTTCGTGTTGTTACCAACATTTTGTGGTGACAAAATGTAGGAAAATAGATAGGAATACTGTAAAGTTAGAATACATTTGCACTGTAGATCAGACAACAGATATTCTTACCAAACCTCTCTCTTGAGTGAAGATAGATCACTTCAGAAAAAAAACTTGGTATGGTTGAATTATAATACATTTGTTTCTTTATTTATTAATGAAATAATTTTGAGTTAAAATTATTGTCGTTAGGCTATTGACTGTTATGGGATTCACCAGCTGTATTCATTATCTAAGAGGTGACGATCTTTGAGATAATGAACACTTGTATAAAAGACATTATGAGAGATGACGATCTCTAAGATAATGTACGGAACAATAGAGAACTACTGTCAAATCTAGACGAGTTCAAGATCACATTGTGATGTAGACATTTCTATGCCTATGAGTCACAACTTGGATAAAGGAAGAATTTAATCACTCTCCGGGTTTCATCCTGTATATTGCATTCCATGCAATACTATTATCACAAGTGATAAGTCATATCACAGGTATAGTAATATGACAGTATTATGTGTTCAATGATACCACATGCTTAGAAGATTCAGATAGATATAGAGTATCAATCTATGTTTATTCATCTTAATTGATGATGCTAGATATGTTATCTCTAAGTATGATTATCAAGTTAAGAGGGAGCGTTAATGAAGTAACTTTGTCATCATACTGGTCTGAATGTGCCGATCATACAAATCCTATATAAGCATGAAATCATTAAATGAAGAGGCCTGGTATTGCCTTCATTGTGATCGGCATCTCCTTGGGGCACTTTGATTAAAATTAGATTGCTTAAATTGGTTAGTTTAATCGCTAACTAATTGTTACCCAACTAGAGACACCGATTTCCATGGAAGCATTTGTAGGGCCGACCTAGAGAGGGACATGTCCTTTCTAAGGACATGCCCCTTGGGTGTTAGATGGGGTGTAAATGTGGATAAAGGACACACAATCACAAATAAAGTCTATTCCTTTAGCATTTCACTGCCTCATTCGATTTATAGCAGAAATAAATATTTATTACAGAACTATACATCATTGCAAAAACACTTAACAAAGGTCTGGTATAAACGAAGATCATCTTTAGCAAGATTAAAGGTATTACATCTATATTGACCTATCAGAATTTGTAGAAACTTTACAATTAATACTATTATTTGTTTATTAAAATCTTATTATTAAATCCTATTTTGGAAAGGGGACATCACAAATATGTTGAATCAAATTGTTGATTCCAAAGGATAAATGTTAACCACTAATTCTTCAAGTCTTATCTTGAAAAATTTGGATTCTAATTTCTTTATCTTATTTAAATGACCGCACAAATTCACATATTAAGATATGAGCTTTATACAAGCCTTAATTATAGATACCACTATGTTCATATATCAAACTTAGTAGGGATGTGGAATCTAATTCCCGCATTTTAATTTATATAGGCTCAATTTAATATCCTCAAAAAAATCAAATAATTTGAGAAGATGCCATGTCTTGTTGACCTTGAGGTGAAAATATTAATTAGGGCTTTGATCTTGTTCAACCAATAATTATGACTATAAAATAGTT
Organism: Cupressus sempervirens; assembly: GCA_028749045.1. Lineage (NCBI taxonomy): Eukaryota > Viridiplantae > Streptophyta > Pinopsida > Cupressales > Cupressaceae > Cupressus > Cupressus sempervirens. The sequence goes on from CM053789.1 coordinate 520,638,780, forward strand.
TTTTGTAAATTTTTGAGAAAGTTGTCATATAAGGTCCTTAACTAGAGATAATCACTACAAAGTGATTTTTTAAATATAAAATGAGGAGCAACAATCTTCTATAGGACAACATGGACCTCATTAGGTAAGGTAAGTTTATATCATAGGAAATTAGAACAGTACTCATGCTATAGAGTATTCAAATAATTTGTATTAATGTACTGACTAATGCATCACATGAACTACACAATTTCAAGCACTTGTAAATGTATAGAGAAATATTTATTTAACATGCCTTCATGTCAGTTGGTAACATGACTCATGCGATTAAAATAGGACACCACATACTCCTTAAATTTAGAGCATTAAGAGGTATGGTTAAAAAAAATAATAATAACATAAATGCGAAGCATTCAAACAAGGTGCATCTATGTAACTCATGCACAACGATTTCAAGATTGAAAAGTTCATCATGGTCACAAGAAGCTTTGATGAGCATCCAAGTCAAAATATGTTAAAGAAAAAGGTATAACACATACAAAGGATAATTTCTTAATGTGCACAGGCTTTTGAAAATCCTAAGAAACATTAGAAAAAAACTTCATTTTTTGTCACATATGAACAAATAAACAAATCCAACTACAATCATCATGGACTTATAAGCCTCTGGTAGTGAGTGGTAAGAAGAGATACTTTTACTACACTTCTTCATACACTATCATGCATGGTTGGTGGATACCGCCGATTGGTACCCTCTCCAACATGTATGTATGACCCAAGGCGAATAGGATCAGTACACATCTTGGGATTAATACAATAATGTGTAACCTTGTGGTGTTAATGATAAGCATTATTTGTATACTCACAATATTACAATGTACAAAATCTCGATTTAGATCACAAGTGATCAAGAAATGTATTTTGTGAATCATGTGAATCAATTGATGACGACTAAGTTAAAAAAATTCCTTGTGTTTTCAAGCTTGTATTACCTACAAGGCAATGGTTGTGCAAAATCAACAAAACAAATTATAAGTGCCCATGATATATATATATTATAAATCCTATGGTGTTGAAGAGGAAGATTGGAACAAGAGACTATTGGCAGTTTCTTATGCATAGCATACAACATGCAAAGTGACTGCTATACATAACACATTTCGACTAATGTACGAAATAGAGGTTGTGGTACCCATTGACTATACGGTCTTGAGTTTGTGCTAGGTTTCCAAGGATTGTCTTGGTGATCTTAAAATTTTGAGTAGACATTGCCCTACCCTTAACAAACTGGGAAATGGGGAGTAATAGCACAATGGGCCGCAAAGATTATGCAACATTAGTAGAAGTTATGGCATGAGAACCTTTTTCAAATGAACCTCCATTTGGGACAGTTGATTTTGAAATATAATGATTGTAACAAAATTAAATTCGAGAAGTTCAAAGTTCATCGATTGGGGCTGTATAAAGTGAGGGGGTTGCAATAGAGTCATTAAATTTGCAACACTTGATGATATCTATCCATTCAAGAACCTAAAAAAAAGTGCAAACTAATATTTTACAAGAGGAAAGAACTCACCATAGCAATAATTATGTTGTGTATACTATTGATGGTGATTGGAGCATTGGGCGAGATGAAGTGCTCGAAGATGGCTCGATGCTTAGAGACCAACCATATGTACTAGACGAAGACTGGGCTGCTCCTGTATATTAGCTTTAGGAAAGATTGCCAAGGTGCAATCTCACACATCCATAAGCATTTGACCAATGCTTATTTTGACATGCTTGCACTTTGGGTTTGAATGAGTGGATATTACAGATGAAAAGCACTGTATGAGGGAGAACAAGGGTATGTGGCCTATAACATTGATGAATAAGCAAGAAAGAAATATGAGGAACAAGTGATGAAGGAAGAAATACTAGAGGAAGACTAGTAAGAAGAAATTGACTTGGAGGAGTATGGGAAATCGTTGGTCCATGACTCAAAATGTTAATCGAGGTAGATAACATGTTTATTGTGGAGTGGGATTGATACAACGAAGAAATCATGTATTGGATTGAACAAGGCAAGGAGCTTCCACCATTGCCGACATTGTAATCACTTTGGCGAGTCATCCCAACTTAATTGGTTGGAGGTCCACATGAAATCAAGTGCGAGGAAGATGTATCATGGTACTAGTAGTATGGAGGCCGAGACATTGATGGAAGGTATAAAGGCCTTGGGCTCACATCCCTATTGGACAAGATTTTTGACTTAGCATATATGGGGACATGTGAAAATGATTGTTGCGAGAAGCTCCTTAGTACATGTTGGTGGTGTTACACTTTTGAAATCGAAATGAGATCCCATGAATATCGAGAGGAGCAAAGAGAAAAGAAGAGGATGAAGATGTGAAACCAAGCAAAAAGAAGGGTGAAGTGCAAGGCAAGTACAAGTCATAAAAAATTGAAAAAGTTATTTCAGGGCAATAAGGGTGAAAAAATTAAAGATGAAAAGGATAGAGTTGGGAAAAATACAGAGATGCATGTTTTTATGAAAAAATTAAAGTTGAAAAATATTACAAAAGGAATAGAGAATTTGTGGCTGAGGAGAAAAAATAGAATAGTGGAAAAAATACAATGTGCTCAAATTGAAAAAATAAAGAGGGTGTAACATTAGAACAAGCAAATTATATTATTTTGTAAACGCAGCAAAATGTTTATTTGAAAAGTTAATCCTAAATTAAGCAAGCACTGATAAATCAATTTGAAGCCATTTTTTATCTGAATCCAAAAGTAAGCAAGGTAGAGGAGCCAAGGGGAATAGTAAAAGTGAAGCCGTCAAATAAAGGAAGATGCTACATTCACACGCTAATGTCTCTACAACCTAGGCAAGGTTGAAGTTTAATTCATACACCACTTCTCGTATGCATCAAGGAAGTTTGGGAGTTAGGTTTTAGAGCCTTAACTCAACCTTTGAGAGGATCAATTAATTCATACCCAAGACTAGTACAGTACCCATTGAAATTCCATAACGTATATCTCAATTGACCTTGTTTTCTTTAATTGGGCTAAGTCCGTCAAATATAACTTAGGGTCTTTATTGTCAAGGCTATCAATAAGTCTTTCTGCACATTCCATGTAGGATGTTATCTTTGCATGGCCCATGGTGGTCATCCCATGATACCACCATTTGTTTGCTAGTCCATCGAAATGTAGTACAATATATTTGATAGCTTCCTCCTCTGACATAAGGTTTAATTGAAAGTATGTATAAATCTTTTGTACCCATGATTGAGCTGTTGTCTTTCTCGATCCATCAAAGTAGGGGGTTCTCTATTCACTATTGTCGTCTTTATTTTGGAATGATTATCTTTGTTTCCTCATTTTTGTAGATGTTTCATTCTTGGGTCCATATATTCCTTCAATGACATTTCCAGTCGAAAACCGCCATCCAACCAATCTTTTCCTAAATTGATCTTGTAGTTCCACCAAGGTTGGCTTTGCCTCATTAGGCTGTTCACTTTGTGAAGTGTATGTTGGGATCATAGGTCTTGAACTAGTGTCCTCCTTTGGGCTTCCATTAATTGATTGCCCATCTTGTCCTCCTTTTTTTATTTTGTTGTTATTGGTAATGGTCATCATTGTGTGTGTGAGCATATACAATAGTTGGGCCATCTTGTTTTGAGTGTCCTTCTATTCAGAAAAACTTTGGTCCATCTTTCTATTTAGGTCTCCTTCTTCACCCATTCCTTGTTTGTATTTTGAAGCCTATCTCGATTTCTTGCAAAAGGAGGTTGTGAGTTTCTTATTGTTCATTATCTTCGTAGGTTGGCAGGATGATTAGCTTTGATACCACTTATAGTGCCCCCTTTTAGGATAACTAAGAATTTTGGGACATCACTTTAATTCCTTGGGATTACAATATCTGATTTTGCAATAAACTTTTATAGTTGATAATATGAATTTAATTTATATTAAGTGACAATAATCAATGCCATTTGCTATAATTTAGAGTATGCTTAAGTGAATTGATGTATTTTCACTAAGTGCAATGATCATTTGTGATATCAAATATTAAATGTAAATATGCAGTGAGATATAATATGATATTGCTAATAGTAATATGGATTGCTGTCGCTGATATTATTACTTAAACCATAAAATATCTGATACGTATTATCGCTTCTAGCGATATAGTTGTCGTGTTTAATCGAGATATATTGATTTGCAGCAATAATACTGATGCCGTGTCCGATATATTCTTTTATGCATTGCAATCAATGGTTCTCTCTTAGATTTGAAGTTATGTGCTTGCAACTGAATTAGCCAAGTGGGCTGATGCTCACAAGGGCAGATCCAATTGAGGATAAAAGGTAAATAAGTTTCCAAGTTGGATGATGCAATTGGAGTGATTCAGAATGTCATATTATATTGTGTAATGAGAATGATAAGTCATGATGTCAAAAGAAATGTCTTATTATCTCCTTTCCTTAGTGCTAATTGCACCACTTCAAGACTAATTGCTACATTTTGATCCTAATGTTAAATACCTCTCTCTATATGGAATCGGTTGATTATTTTGACTTTTGATTAGCCTTCTTACCGATTAATGCTTTCTGATAACTAATTGCTATTGTGTCTTCTCATAATCACTAATCATAACCTTGATTATCATTGTCCTTCATTAGACGAATCTTTGATATGTCTTGATTGATATGTATTAGTTGATGCTCACTACTTGACCTTGTGTTTATGGCTGATTGGTTCCAACTCCTTGGTAATCATTATTCTATATTTCACAGATGACCCTTGATCAGGATGCAACGTTCACTACGGTTCCAAGGGCTAGCCTTCAAATTTACAGCATGTCAAGTGCTAGCTTTTTAGAGGTAGTCCAAGCAGCTACCATTTTGGCTATACAATTGGGCAAGGAAGCTATAGGGGTAGATGAAAGGCTAAGTTTCAAGCAACACCTGCCACCCTTCCATCACCATCACCCAATCTCCTAGGGGAATTGGAGTTTGTACTAGCAAGAGAAGTCGGAAGTATAGAGCATAAAGGAGAACATGTAGCAATTTTAGAAGAGGACCCTTTGTGTGTGGAGGGGTCCGTAGAGTTAGTAGATGTTGTGAAGCCTATTGAGCAACCTAGTGAGCATGAGATTGCCATTATCTCTTTCAGCTTGCCTTGGCTTAGGCCAAGGCCCAAGTTATGGTGCAAGAAGGTTTAGATGGGCATGGGGAGATAAGACCTAAGGTATGCAGTATGCACATCAAAATTTCAAAACCAGATACTAATGATGCTTTGGCTATAGTAAAGAGGTACAATGCAAAGTTAGTTGATATTGCCTCAGTTGCTTAAGAGGTAGCAAAACTATGTTAGCAGATGAATATTGGTTGGCACCAGTTGTGGTGACTGAGGTGGAAAAGTTGTTGTGATTTATGTAGGTATGTTGCAAGGAGTTCATGTAGTTCTTTGGATTTGAGGGATTGCCTACTATTGAGATTGTCGAGAGGTAGGAGGCATGGCATCTAAAATAGTTCACTATAGCTAGTAGACATAGCAGGGTATTTTCTGCACTTCATGGTCTTGAGACATGCTTTCGGGATGTTTTTATCATATGAAGAAGGTAGCCACTTCTTTACAGGATTCTTATACAGAGTGGTATCTGCATTAGCCAAGAACAAATTGCTCAAATTGAGCTACTTATAGGCATCTCTCAAGAGCAACTTACATAGCATGCAAGACTCACCACTTTGGAGAGGGATTAGGCTACCTTGGTAGAGGAGGATCAACTTGAGCTATAAAAGGATGCATTGGGAGAATATGAGGAACACCAAAAGATTATGGCCCAAGATTTGGAGAAAACTAGGCAAGACTTGATGGAAGTTATACAAGTGGCTAAGAGTTCCCGCGAGAAAGAATTGGTATCACAAAAAGACTTGAGGATCCACACAAAGCAGGTGTAGTGTCTCTGGCAGAAGCTCTCTTCCTCTGAAGCTACATCTATCGCAAAATCCTCAATTGGTCTAGGGACATTTTGTTACCCCACTTCACAATGCTTCATAGTGTTTTTGCAATATACATAGTCCCCATTTCATTTTCATTGTCTAGAAGACAAAATTTTTTGGGGAGCTGATGTATTTGACTGTCTCACCAAATCTAGAAGTAAAACATGTGAACTAAGTTAATGGTTAGTTGGCATCATAATGACATTTGCTTTTGAACTGTAGTTGGTAGTCGCTGACCATTGGTGATTTTAATCAACTACTAGGTACTATATATGTACTTCATTGTTTTCTTTGAAGATAGCCTTGATTGATCGTACACATTACATTCTGGAATTAATGATTCATCTTTCTGGCCATTTAATGTTGTTTGTGTTTATTATTTTACATTACTGTATGGTATGATTATTTTATTGTTTCGCTTTGCATAATCAAACTAAATCTCTCTTGTAGTAAACGAAGGGCATGCAAAATTCAAATAAAATTGCTTTGGTACCATTAATTTGGGGTTCATAGCTAGAAACTTAGGGGACAACTTTTTAGATGAGAATCTAAATGAGTTATGAGTTATACAAAATTCTATTAAATTAATAAAAGAGAACAATGCAAAATCGACACCTAAATAAATAACATATTTTATTAATCCATCTATTATGCACATAGTGAATCCTTTAGAAAGGTGCATGGTCGAGTTTTCTACTTTTGATGTCGAAACTATATATATGGTTTACAAGGATTCATGTTCTGAAGGCCAAGGGCTGCCAGGGAATTGAATCATCTCCACAAGAAGTGGAACTATTTCCGATGTTAGACTTGTTAGATTCTAGCGATTGTGGATTTGAACTAATTGCTAGCATGTCTTCATGAGCTGGCATACTATGTGCCTCATAGGAGCTACCTTGGTTGCCTTGTTGGCTATTGTAGCCAAAGATAGCATGATAGTCGTGGTGCTGAAATAAGAAACTTTTATATCAGACTTTGTGGTTTTGCAAGGTGTAATGGACCTTGATTGAGCTATGGTAGAAAATGCAAGCTGTTTAGTTGAGGCATTTATGTCACAAAAGCATTTATCTATGTGCAAAATGCATTGCACTGCTTTTGTGTGAAATTTGGGAGTAGATATGGGTCTTTGCTTTCCTTCAAACACTTAATAAATCCTTTGGTGTACCACGGGGTTGAAAAGTAGTGTCAGAGTTGCCACCAAACACAAGGATGGCATGGGTGTCACTACAAGCTCCATTTTTAGTTATTACTCCCGGATCATTTCTTATATATGCTTTCACCATGGTTCTTGAGTTTAATCATTTAAGGACATGACATCTTGCTTTGAAAGAAAGGTACGCAAACTAGTGAGACAAATTCCGATGCTTTGAGTCTATAGTGTATATAAGACTAACTATTACTAAATAATATTTGCGTCTTTGCCAGCTGTCTCTTGTAAAGTACAATTTTGTGATTCCTTGACTATGCTTTTCTTTCTAGTAGCGACACCTGACAATCTGTAACAGTTGTAAATCTTCCTAAGGAGTTCATAGCCATCTTTATGCAATTCCATATATTTTTAGGAAATTCTTCATGCAAATTACTTAATGAAATTTTGGTTCATTTTCTTATACAAATAAGAACTTCAAAATATACCTGCGGCACTTTCATGGCTAACATAGATGTACTCTTCTTTATGGTTTCTATATTTGAGATATATCTCACAATCCCTATGCCATTCAAATTGTACTTCCTTGCATGAAGGAAGTCTAATATAATGTTAATTCTTGTTCACTACAGGTTGCTTCGAGTGCCCTAGGTCTGGGGCCTCATCATGCTATGCAAATAGCTGAGCGATTGTACACACAAGGTTACATAAGGTGCGTTGATTGTGCATGTTGACATTATTTGGTCAAATTATTTTTTTATGTACAGTCAATTTAATTATTGATCACCATTTCTTCTTCTTCGTGATTGTTTTATTTGTTAGATATTTGAGGTTACCACAGTCCAAATATTTATAAAAGGAAACTTTTGAAAGTTTGAAACAACGGTGTAAATTTTTTAGACGCACTTCAAGTGGTATAAAATGTTGATTTCTAGAACTTTCCACATGTTCTAAAATATTTTTCTAAATTTCTTATATCTTTTTATTTGAGAAACATAGCTTGTTATTTTGTCTCGACTCTCAACTATCACCTGTTTAATGTGATTAAACTAGCAATATCTGGCCTATGACTGTTTATGTAGTTTTTTGTCCTATCCTCTTACAGATGTGCTCTTTGTTGAAGCAAAAGAAAAGGATCACTTATTTAGTTTTGTAACATTTCAATTTATGATAGAAATTTTTCATGTCCAGTTTTGACACTGTCAAATTAGCGAGAAGTCATTTCCTTTAATTCTTCAAGCATTGCTGCCTTTTTTCTTGTCACTCTGAGAAACGAGTTCCTTTAATTTGTCTTCCTTTCTTTTCTTTGAGAGTTAGGTTTTGAAATTCACTTTTTGTATCTTTTTTAAGAATGAGTCGTCAAAGTTGCTTAGCATTGGGTTATCTTCAATGAGAATGAATAAGTAACCAAGTTGGCCAGCTTGACTAACTTTACTGATTTAATGTCAGATTAGGGTAAACACCAAGAGTTACTTTTAGTATTTAGTGAAAAACCTTTAGGTTGCCACTTTTAAGCTGTCATTAGCATAATTATATTCTTCTAGTCAGGGTGTGTTCATCACTTAACTTGTAATAAAACAATCTTGCTCTTGCTCACCTGTTATTGGAATGATGCCTACAAAGAGCTTTAAATATCTCTAACTGCCATAATATTAATTTACTAAAATGAAATAAATTGAGGTTTCTATGAAAATGGACAATGTGTCCATGAGTTTGCATCAAACAATGAAGGATTTGACAAATTTTGAAGAACATACACACCTGTTCCCTGTAAAATCTTTCACAGAAAACATAAAAAGGGAACAGTCCAGCATGCATGAGAATACTGAAAATTTGAAATATTACTTTTTGTACAACGAAAGTGATTATACTTATAGAGTTGTTGGCTTCAAAGGATTAGATGTTGGAGGTGCCAAGCACCCTTTGGAGGTTTAAAATTCTGCTTCGTATTTGTTTCTTCAGATTTTCTATGTCTGCATTAGTGAATTTAATATTTTCTACTTGGATAAGAATATGCACACTTCTGTTATCTTGATTGATGCTTATAAATTGTGATTTTGCATGTTTATGATTGGTCCATGTTACTAGATCTTTCTTTCCTTATCTAGTTTCTCTATTGTTTTTCTTATTTGCTTCAGTTTTTTGATTTGTGAGGGTGAAAACAGAAATAAGAATAAATAAAGTTTCTCAGACTTTTTCTTCTCCCACATTTTTTTCAGTCTAAAGAGTGAGTATTATCTTCACTTCTGACGAATTCTCACATAACATTTTGTTCAGGCTCAACAAACACTTAGAGATTTGGCAATCAGTTCTGACATACTGAATTAATTGGCTTTCAGTTACCCCCGAACGGAGAGCACAGCCTACCCAGCAACATTTGATTTTGAAGGCACCCTTTCTCTCCAATGCAAGAATCCAAATTGGGGTGATTATGTGAAGTCCTTGCTTGCTATGGGATATAATCCTCCAAGAACAGGAAGTGATGCTGGTGACCACCCTCCCATAACACCTATGCAGTCAGCTACAGAATCTGAAGTGGGAGGGGGTGATGCGTGGAAACTCTATCAGTATGTAACTCAACACTTTATTGGAAGCGTGAGCCCTGATTGCAAATATACAAGGTATGACCACAACTCTATTGACAATAGAGACATTTTAGCTCCAATAGTCCTAGGTGCATGGATATACACTAAATACAAAATTCTGCAGCTACCCGTATGGGGATAAGTTGGTAACTTAATTACAATTCAAAGCATGTCATTGTTGAAGGTGTTTCTATTTACAAGTTCTTTTGAAGTCAAAAGGAATGTATGCTTTGTCCGTTTCTAGAGCTTTTCAATGTGTGTTTCCTATAGAAGAGTTATTTAGCTGGCATTTTACAGCTTGATATTATTAATGTGTTTTAAAGCGATTTCCAAGTTTTTTTTTGGAACTAGACAGCACCATGTGATGAAACAGGTGAGATAAAGTCAGTCATCACCCTATTCCCTTACCTTTAGCATGGTTCTTGCAGCTGGCACAGGAAAATTCAACACTAATTGCATTCTGTTAGTTGACAAAAGAAAGGAAGGGAAAGGTCCTTTCATAGTTCACGATAGCAGCCATATGTTTTTGGGCCTACATATGGCGACTGCATGATGGGACTACCTGGTACTCCCTGTGGGAGGTACCTAACTGTGCTACATACCCTACATGTTCCCTCTTCCCTCTTTTAGCTCTGTAACTCATCAAGTACAAGGTCTTGAAGGTCCAAATGAGCAACCAATCTTCGAATACGTGTCCATGCCAAGTAGTAGGCAGCAACATGAATATGTTGGTGGAGTTGTTGGTTCCACCTATGAACAATTATATTCCATATGGATACATATTTGGTCTCACTTGACCTATACAAATGTTGAATAGCCTCTTTGGTCCTATCTATGGCCTCATATAGGTACCCCATGGAATTTTTATCGCCATCAACAATTCATAGACCCCTCACCAAGGATTCAAACACTTGGACGTGAAAATTTTAACAAAAAACAGCAAACTGCAATATCTAAAAATTAAATGATAAATCATCAATCAAGATTTGAAAACTTACATTGATGATCTCCTCCATTAGCTTGGCAAATCTAATATCAAATACAACCTTCACAACCTTCTTTGCTTCAGACTTCTTGGCATAAAGACTCTACAACCATTTCTCACTGATTTTATTACTGGCTGCTGCTACTCTGTTCTACTTTCGGGGCGTCTGCCAGTTTTGTGACCACTCCTGCTGTATCTCCTTTGCGTGCAGGGATGTTCGACTGCTGTGCATTTTACTGCTCTGCTGCGCAGAAGTTTTTGGACCTACAAGCATCCTTCTTCTTTTTGGTTCCTGCTATGTCTGCCTTAGTTGAGACTCCCCAATCTAAATCGTCGTCTCTGACTTATCAAATTGCTTGTGACCGCTTGCTCAAGCTGGAGTTTGAGAACGAGCATCTCAGAGATACTGTACAGTCTTTCTGAGACAATCATGGAACTTAAACAACAAACCGCCTCAAACGCTATGCTCCTGTCCAACTTCTCTACCACTTTTACCACCGAGACAACGGAAGTCATGTCTCATCTTAAATCTGTCATTGAGCAACTTGATGAGCTTGACACCATCAAGGAGAAGCAAATTGAAATGGTAGCAAAACATTCTTCACTGCTGACCAAAACCAAACAAAAAGTCAAAACTTGGGCCTTGCTATGTAACAACACCAATGCTTTACCACATGTGGACGTGGGACAAATTATTCAAGGGAAACTTGATGATGAGCATGTTAGACGTGCTTGTGAACTGAACTTGTGGGTCCTAGGTCTTACATCTTCCACCTCCCACTCCTGATCGTACTATAGCTGGGTACTTCTTTCTTAGTGACCAGCTTGGCATCTTCGACATTATTTTGGATAGATGTTTACTAGGCACAGACAACAATTTCTATCTTCGGTTTCTTTCCTTTCTAATAGGTTGCGGCCTCTTTGGGCAAAGAGGAAGTTATTCCCTCTCCCTAGTAAGATCTACCTCTATGAGGACTTCACAAAATCACAAGTGGCAGTACTTAAAACACTTCAGGAATCTTGTAGCAGAGGCTAGGCGCAATGGGAAGTGGGTAGTTATTCGGAACCTTAGATTAGTGGTTCAGGACTCCCCTCCGAGTAGTTAGGAACCGAGACAAGACACCAAGGCCAAATGGCAATCTCGCCAAAAGTTGGGTCAGTGCTGGCCCTCAACTAGCTCTTTTCTTGTCAGTTGTTGGAATGACAATGGTTCTTTATGGTCCTTGCCTAGTCTTTTTTGAGATGGAGTCGGGTCTACTGATATTTTGGTTGTCATGGAGATCCATGAGAGCCCTCCTTGTCCTCTACTAGGGTATACCGGGTACTAGTGACTGTCAGTTTGCGAAGATGAGGTTCGGGCTTCAGATGGTGTGCGTGGCTCAGGAGGTGCTGCTTGATTAGAGATGGTCTTTTCAATACTATCTCAGTTGTCCATTCTGACACCTCGACTAGTTTTTTGTGGATTCATATTGATCATACTAGCCATCAGCACAAAGATATTTACGTGGCTGTTTGGTACTGTCCTCTAGTCTAGTTGCCCTATGTTGTACATAGTGCCAAGGATGGGCATCCTTTTCTAATAATATGTTGTCGCTAGATCATGGCCGTCACGACCTGTGATCTTCTTTCTCGTGACCTGCGATCATGGCCGTCACTAGATCTGGCGCTCGTTTTTTCCTGTTCGTGTGCCCTCCCCTTTCTCTTTCGTTCTATTTGTGCTTCCCTCTTTTGTGCTTCCTGTATACTTCCCGTGCGACTGAGCTTCATTCGCATTGGGTGTTTCTTGCCCTCGCCGTATCGTCAGATTTTTTGCTTGCAGCCCTCTTCTGCTTTTTGTATACTTCTCGTGTGGCTGTGCTTGCAGAGTTTCATTTGCGACGGGTGATTTTTGCCGCAACTGAGTCAAGGGTTATCTAATTGCGACCATTTCTTTTGCTCCTAGTTTTGTTGTTCCCTTTGTCGGTGTTGTGCCTTTTTTGGTGTGATTCGCCTTTGTTTGGTGATTGGTTGGTGGCCTCCTTCTGCTAGCTTTGATGGTTTTTCTACAACGATTTTTTCTGGGCAGTTGTGATTGATCCTCTTGTGATTGAACCTCTTCTTCCTCACTGGTATTATGGATTTCCGGCTCTTCTCTAACATTTTTTGGGGTTTGAGAGTTTTTGAGTTTTGCTACAATGACCACAAGTGACTGTGATTCGCCACAGCATTCATAACATCAGCTTCTAACCTATCAGCGATTATGTGATCGGGTTACGAAGCTTGAAGCTAATAATACAACACTGAGAGAATAGGTTGTTGTACTTACAATTGAAATCTTAGAGATCAAATTATCTACAGCACTGAACACCACGAGTTTCCAACGATTTCCAGATACCTTTATCTCTGAAACAATAGGCTTAAAATCCAATGTTCTATCTATTATTGAATAACTTGAAGGGTTGGAGAAAATAAAGGATCAACAAACTAAAATGGCTACAATTCATTCCTATCTGATTGCTGAAACTAAACAGAAGGTGAGATCATGGGCCTCTCTCTGCACCAACACAGAAACTACTACACCTTGGCTGAGCCTGGATAAGATAATGCAAGGTAAAATTGATGATGAGCGCGTTCATCGCGCACGTGAGCTCAAGTTGCGCGTTCAAAGGCCTCTCACCCACTACGGACCCTATGGCTGCTGGACATTCTTTCCTCTCTGATCAGCTCGGTTTACCTGATATAACTTTAGACAAGTGTTGGTTTAGTAATGGTGATACTTTCTTCATCAGATTTCTCTCCCTTTCTAATAGACTTAGGGCACTTAGAGCGAAGAGAAAATTGTTTTGTCTTCCCTCTAAAATTTATCTTGATGAAGATCTCACTAAGGCATAGGTTACAGAGCTGAAACATGCACGGGGAATTCTAGCTGAGGCTAGGTAGACGGGAAAGTGGGTTGTGATTAGGAATCTTAGAGCTGTGGTTCGTGATTCTCCTCCTGTTGGATGGGTTAAGAGGATGACCCCCAAAATTGCATGACGGTTTTGGCAGCAGCTCGACAAGAGGAAATTCCCATCTCTTCTTGTCAACTGTTGGAATGGTAATGGATCTTTATGGTCATTATCTGGTCTCTTTCATGATGCTTGTGGGGTCAACTGATATTTTGGCCGTTAGTGAGACTCACGAGAGTCCGATGCGCCCTCGTCCTAGGTATCCGGGTTACTAGTGGCTGTCAGTTTGTAGAGAAGAGGTCCAGACTTCTGGTGGGGTTCGTGGGTTAGGTGGTGTTGCTTGTTTGATTAAAGATGATATTTTCAGGTTCACTTCAGTGGTTCACTCGAATGCCTTTGCTAGATTCATGTGGGTCCGTATTGAGCGTCGTAATCACCAACAGAGGGACATCTTTGTCGCGGTTTGCTATTTTCCACCGACCTCTTCTCCTTATGCCATTAATGATTACGAGAATGGTGATCCTTTTGCTGACTTTCAGGAGAGTATCTCACAGTTTACTGCCATGGGTGATATCATTATTCTTGGAGACTTCAATGCCAAGAACCTCCAGTCTTCTATACATGACCATGGCTTGGATTCGATCTGTACTTTTGAGTTAGATCCGATCAGTATGGGACTCCAGCGTACTTCAGATGATGCTTCTGGTCCTCTTTCTTGTTATGGTCGTCAACTCCTTCAACTATGTGAGTCTTTTGGTTTATTGCTTCTGAATGGATTATCCTTTTACTAGAGCTCCCATCTCTTTACCTGCTGGCCTCATTGTGGTGGTGCGAGTGTTATGGATTATGTCATCACTTCCTTTTCCTTCATTCCTTCCATTTACTATTTTACCATTTCTCGCCTCCCCTTTGCTGACCATGCTCTCCTTGGCATTGATATTCGCTATTCTTCCCGTTTAGCATCTTCCTTGCAGTCCTTCCTCATCCAGTCGACCAATGTCTGCACTCGTACTTGATTTCGTTATTCCGAGGGTGATGGTGAGCTTCTTTCCTATCATCGTAGGAGACTTCTGACACCTGCTAGTTTTACTGATACTCAGGCAGTCCTGGTCATGTTTGAATTGCTTCTGCCATACGGAAGTTCGCTCTTCTATCTATTCCTCACCGCCCCCGTCCTCTCAGATCTAAGCACCATAATACTAGCCCTATGAATAAATGGTTTGGTGATAATTGTAAAGCTTTTCATCAGTTTGTTTGTTTTGCTTTTGAGACTTAGTCCCCTGACTTCGCCCACTGGCGTGTTTCTTATCTCCATTCCCTTCGCCATAAGAAGCGTTCTTTTGCTTCTTCTTAGTGCAGATCCCTTTGCTCCACACTTATCCAGAATCTCCAGAGCTTTTGGTGCACCCTTTTCCCTTGGTGTTCCCCCATGTCCTCCATCCTTGACTTCTGCTCTTTGACTTCTCATACCATTTTGTTGTATAACATTCCAGGTCAGCCCTCCCTTCATTCCATTCCGCCTCCTTTCTGTCATCTGTTCACTTCCTCTTATATCCTTGAGGCCATTAGATCCATGAGATTTAGTAGAGCTGCGGATGAGGATGGTTTCCAGGTAGAAATTTTCAAACTTGGTGCTTCGGTTCTTGGTTCATATCTTCTTGATTTCTTTAATAGAGTTGTTTGCATTGGTTTTTCTGAGACATGGTTAAGGCATGTGATTTATCTTATCCATAAGTCTGAACCTACTTCGGACCCAGGTAACTATAGGTATTAGGACTATCATAATCGGGAATACCTTTGCCAAACTTTATGCTACTTCTCTAAACACTATTTTATTTGCTGAGCTAGACAGGAAAGGTTGCCGAGCTAAAGGGCAGGCTGAGTTTCATACTGACTATCAGACTATGGATCATATCTTCACTCTGCGGGCTATTATTGAGGAGGCTAGGCATCGCTCAGAGAAAGTCTACTGCTGTTTTGTGGATTCCCGTAAGGCTTTTGATTCTGTTCCTAGGGTGGCCTTATTTCAGAGACTTTGTAAGATTGGGATTTCGGATATGCTTTTGACTGCTATGAGACTGTACGAGAAGGTGACTGGTAGACTCAAGACTTCAGAGGGTTTCTCGGATCCGATTCAAAGTACCATTGATGAGAAACAGGGTTGCCCTCTTTTTCCTACTCTGTTTGGGTTGTATATTGATGAGCTCGAGGATTTTCTTGTCAGCTCCTCTCATCTAGGTGACAGTTGTTATTTACATCAAGTGTTGATATCCATTCTCCTTTTTGCTGATGATATTGTTCTCTTGGCCTCTTCTCCAGACAGTTTACAGAGACTCTTAGATGGTTTGGCCTCTTGTGATCAGTGTCAGCTTGTTGTTAATCTGCCTAAGACTCGTGTGATGATTTTTAATGGCTTGAAGACCTCTCATCTTCATTTCTTTTTCCAGGGACAGGAGGTTGAGATCACTTCTTCATACATTTATCTCGGTTTTAAGTTTTCGGGACCCAGCTTTAGTTTGAGACTAGTTATTCAATCTAGGATTAGTAAGGGTATGGGGTTGCTGGCCATGATTGAGAGGTAGTGTTTTAGGCATCATTCTTAGGATATTTCGTCCAAGTTGTCCCTCTTGGACTCATTGGTTAGACCGACTGTTCTTTATGGATCGGTGGTTTGGGGGCCTTCTCTTCTTGCTTTTGATTGGGCTTATATTGAGCGTGTTCAGACGTTATTTTTACGGTGCATCATTATATGTCATAAACTCATCCCCCACAGTATTGTTGTAGCAGAGTTTGGAGCTCATCCTTTTAGGCTTTTGACCATTTTTGACTTGATTTGGTTTCTCCATTGGCTTCGTGGTTTCATGGACTCTGGTGTTGACTGTCACAGATACTCTTATCTTGTATACTGTTCTTCTGTTCAGATTAGGAGATTCGATACTTCCACTAGATCTCGTTGTTGGTATGTCCTGGCCACCTCTCTGTTGGGTTCGATTGGGATTGACATTGATCGTCTCCCTCCTTACGAGTTCTCGCTAGATGTTCCTGTTCATCTCCTCCCCTCTCGTCAAGAGTTGAATGATTGTGTTAGACAGGATATCTATAGACAGTACATTATCACAACTTGGAGTAATCCTCCTAGAGGATTACATCCTAAGATGGCTTTTTATGCAGAGCATTTTCTTGAGATTTAGAAGGGTATTATTGTGCAACTTACTTATCTCTAATGTCGTTGGTGTCATTCCCTTCGATTCTCTTTGGGCTCTTTCAGAGTTGGTTCTCATCGTCTTCAGATTCAGACTGATCATCATATGGCTAGAGAGGATCGGGTTTGTAAATTGTGTACTTTGGCAGAGGTTTGAGTCTGAGACCCATTTCTTGTTTTGTTGCCCTATCTACTATGAGATCAGAGGGAGATTTTATTGTCTTTTCAAGGATTGTTTCTCCCTTTTTGAGTTCTTCAGCTATGATGATCAATGGTGTCTTGCACTTTATCCTCAGGAGGCCACCCAACTTCGTGAGCATACCCTTCAATTAGCTACGTCTCAGAGCCACACTTCTCATCAGCTCATTACCGCCTTTTACTCCCCCTTGTCTCTATCATGGGGTGTTAAAAGGCCTTTCAGCACTACTCCTAGATCAGTTAGGCATTATACCAGTCTTTTCGGGTAGCGACACTCCTCCAGCAGGCCTCAGCGTAGATCTAGAACTTTGGATCACCCTCAGTTATATCCTTTTGTTTCTGATTACTTTGTACCAAGGAAGGATTTATAGTCCTTACCTTGTGTTTCTTGGTCTTTTGTCTTGTCTTGTTTCTTTTCTAACACTGTTTTGGTGTTTCTGGTGGGGTCTGCTATATTGTTGTATGATCAGTCCCATAAACCTTCCTGGTTTTTTGTTGGACATTAATATTATTATCTTATCTTATCTAGACTTGCATGAATCCATTTCCAAATCTTCTGCCATGGGTGACATCATCATCTTAAGGGACTTTATTGCACGGACTAGAGATCTTCAAACTCCTCTTCATGATCGGGGCTTAGACCTTACTTACACTTCAGAGACAAATCCTGCCATCATGGATCTTCAGTGCCTTTCTAAGGATTGCCATGGGCCTCTCTCTTGCTATGGTCGCCACCTCTTGCAGCTATGCGAGTCTTTTGATTTGGTGATTCCGAACGGCCTTTCTTTCCTTTCGAGTTCTAAGCTTTTTACTTATTGGCCTCGTTGTGGGGGTGCAAGCTTTGTGGACTATGCTCTCACTTGTGCCTCCTCCATTCCCTCCTTCTACAGTTTCTTTATCTCTTGCCCCCCCATGGCTGATCATGCCGTTCTTAGCCTCGTGGTTTGCTTTTCCCCCCTTCTTCTACCTCAACCTCTACATCCCTCGCCTGTTGGGTCCCGCCGCCTACCCTCTTCAGCTTTCTCAAGAGCGACTATGACCTCTTGACCTTACATCTTAAACGACTCCTCTCAACCAATCGCTTTATTGATTCTAGCTAGGTTTCTTCCATGTTCGACTTAGTGGCTATTGCGATTTGGGAGTCGACTCTCCTCTCTATCCCCCACCACACTCTACCCTCCCTCGAACCCAAGCGCTAGAAGACCTACCCTATGAACCTGTGATTCAATGAGGATTGTAAAAATTTCCATTGCTCCTTGTGTGTGGCTTTTGCTGATCACTCCTTGGTTTACACTAGTTTGTGACACTTCTATCACCGCTTTCTTTGCTACAAGAAGGGGTTGTTCATTGCTTCACATTGCAGATCCCTCTATGACATACTTATCTGTAACCCCAAGTTTTTCTGGCGTACCACGTTCCCCCACCATCCCTCTTCTTCCTCCACCCTTGATATTTGTTCCCTTACCTCTCACACCTCCACCCTCGACGACACCTCACCCCTCCCCCTTACTGCCATTTATTCATTTCCTTCGACATTTATGAGGCTATTAGATCCATGAGATGCAATAGAGAAGCAAACGAGTAAGTGTTCTAGGTTGAGCTCTTTAAGCTCAACATCTCAGTCTTGGGTTCCTTCCTCTCTAGACTCTTTAACACGGTGGTGCGCACTGGCTTTTCAGATTCTTGGTTGAGGCATGTGATTAATCCGATGCATGAGATCGGGATGGCTTTTGACCTCGACAACTACAAGATCATCATGATTGGGCATACCTTTGCCAAACTTTATGCCACGACAATAACACTATCTTACTAGAGATCTTGACAAGGGACTTTGTTTGATCAAGGGCCAGGCTGGTTTTCAACTGACTACCAGACTATGGACCATATCTTGACATTGGGGGCTATCATTGAGGAGGCTCGACACCGCTCAACGAAAGTCTACTGCTGTTTAGTGGACTTTTGTAAGTCCTTCGATTTTGTCTCCCAGTGGGCTCTTTTTCAAAGGCTTAGAGACATTGGGATCTTTGAGACTTTATTGACATCTATTATGAGATTATATGAGACCGTGGTGGGCAAATTGAGGATTCCTGAGGGCTTCTCCAACCATATCTAGAGCACCATTAGGGTGAAGTAGGGATTCCCTCTCTCCCCCACCTTGTTCGGCATTTATATTGATGAGCTTGAGGCCTTCCTCAAAGATTTCTTGCTCCCAGACAATGGATGCTATCTTCACCAGGGCCTTATCTCCATCCTCATTTTCACGGACGATGTGGTTCTTATGGCCTCCTAGATCAGTTAGGCATTATACCAGTCTTTTCGGGTAGCGACACTCCTCCAGTGGGCCTCAGCGTACATCTAGAACTTTGGATCACCCTCAGTTATATCCTTCTGTTTCTGATTACTTTGTACCAAGGAAGGATTTATAGTCCTTACCTTGTGTTTCTTGGTCTTTTGTCTTGTCTTGTTTCTTTTCTGACACTGTTTTGGTGTTTCTGGTGGGGTCGGCTATATTGTTGTATGATCAGTCCCATAAACCTTCCTGGTTTTTTGTTGGACATTAATATTATTATCTTATCTTATCTAGACTTGCATGAGTCCATTTCCAAATCTTCTGCCATGGGTGACATCATCATCTTAAGGGACTTTATTGCACGGACTAGAGATCTTCAAACTCCTCTTCATGATCGGGGCTTAGACCTTACTTACACTTCAGAGACAAATCCTGCCATCATGGATCTTCAGTGCCTTTCTAAGGATTTCCATGGGCCTCTTTCTTGCTATGGTCGCCACCTCTTGCAGCTATGCGAGTCTTCCGATTTGGTGATTCCGAACGACCTTTGTTTCCTTTCGAGTTCTAAGCTTTTTACTTACTGGCCTTGTTGTGGGGGTGCAAGCTTTGTCGACTATGCTCTCACTTGTGCCCTGGCTATTTATCTTGGCAATGGAGTCATGCCCTGCATATCTCTTTGGGGTCCTTTCGAGTTGGCTCTCATTGGTTCCGCATCCAGATTGACCACCTGATTGATAGAGATGACCGGATCTGTTGGCTATGTGACCTGGCAGAGGCAAAAATTGAGACCCCCTTCATTTTTCAATACTCTACCTACTAGGAGATCAGAGGGAGGGTTTATTGTCTGGTCAGAGATTGTAGGTCCCTCTCAGCCTTCTTCAAATACATGGATCAGCTATGCCTTGCACTTTATCTCAAGGAGGCCACTCAGCTTTGCGACCACACCCTTTAGCTCCTATTTCCCTAGAGATAGGACTCGGACCAGCTCATCACCACCTTCTTTTCACCCATGTCTCTTGCTAGGGGTGTGAAGCGGCCCTCTAGTACTCCTATCTCTTGTTCCATATTTGTGAGGCCCCATTGTGAGTTCACTCGACCACTGCTTTAGAGATATTTAGAGACAACTAGAGCTTGTAGTCGCTCCGAACTGTATCCTTCAGTTCTGGACTTCTTCCCACCAAGGAAGGATTCCTAGTCCTTGGCTTGGTGGTTCTTCTCTTACTTTCTTGTTTGCTTTCTCTTGGATACTGTTTGGTGCTCCTTTGTTGATTGTTGCCTTGTCTGTAAGGCTTCAGTTGCTTAGACCCTAATAGTGGTCTCTTGTTGGACATTAATAAATTTATCTTATCTTATTATATAATTATTATATAATGAAATAATAATAATTATATTATATTGAGGGGGTCAATATTATTTTATTAATATTTAATAATGAGGGCCCAACTTTGGAAGGGTTACGTCCCTTCATGTATCCTATTTGTTTGGTTTAAAGGAAGATTGATCTTCCTCTCTAGGACACAGAAAAAGAATATACAATCTGCTTTATTAAACAAATGCTATGCTTGGGGGCGATGGTAAGAGTTTATCATCTAAGGTTGGGAAGGCGACAAATTTGACGGTTTGCCTGTGGTTGATGAACACTACGAGAAATTTCAAGTTTCATCATGATATCAGAGTGGGTGGCAATCTTGGTGGAGCAATTTGAGCATGAAGTTCACAGATCTGTAGTCATCATATCCCGAGTAGTCCCTAGGAGTGATCGACAAATGATGATATTGCAATACAAATCAAGTTTAAGAAATTTGGAACAATTGCCTTGTATATATGATAAGCCTTGTGTTTCCAAATTGCTAATTATATATCTGAAGAAAGTGACCTTTCATATTCTTTCAATCACCGTTTCCATAAAGACAACTGATGGTACAACATTATAATGAATTGAACGGGCTATTACATAGTCCAATACACTTACTCAGTTGAAGATGCAAAGAAGAAGATATTCGGCCAGTTTGAGTGAGGTACACTCTAGAGCGATAACATTGGTCAAGTCTGATGAAAGAGACGATAGCATAAGTAATATTTTAGACTACCGCAAATGGAAGGGAGCATCATTGCAAACAACCATCAATTCATAAAGAGTCTTCCAGATTGCAAAGCAATATAGCAATCATTGTTGAAGACAAAATTGAATGACACTCGTGTTATAGAAGTGGCAAAGGGTACTGACAGTAGGTTGTGATTAAGCATGGAGGATTATTGATATGTTCAGGAGAAGGATTGCATCATCATAATCGGAGGGACCATGATACATCTTGGCTGTTTTAGACGTCAAGAAGATATTGCAGATATTGATATTAGTGGCTCAGGAAAAGTTATCTGAACATTTATTTTCTCGTTTCCTAAGGTTGAAGCTACAGTCATAAAGAAAACCGTTTCCTTCTTATATTCACACCCATTTAAATTTTAGTGCCCCCTAGAATTCTTTTTCCTTAGTTGTTCCTGTTAATGTTTTAGCTTCAGTCGGATTTAATTGATCTAGAGTTAATCTCCTATGGTTATAGGTTAAACACTATTGCATTTGTTTAATCATCAATTAGACACAATCATATATACATATATATTGTTAATAATGTCTAATGGAAATTAATTTACAATAACCAATATTGATTAACATAGAGATGTGTCTCTTCTACTCTTATATATATGCATTCGGATCTGTATTTGGAAAACATGTAAAAACATATATAATGCCATTACATTTGCAGTGATCCTGAAAATCAACATGGTATCAGAGAAAGTTGCAAATGAATAAGAACTAGGAAGTCAAGATATAGGAAAAGATCTGCAGAATCAATGATCAACTGCCACCTGCAATAACTCAAATCAGAGGATGGAGTTATATTATCGAGCACTCATTCGCTTAAATTAATACCAGGTTGAATGCCTATAGCAAAGGAGACAATATTTATGCGGTGGACCAAATCTGTGGAAACCGAGAGATAAGACAAGACAAAACGATCATTGAATGTGGGAATAAAATCATCAAAGAGGAATTTGGTAATGTATACCAATGCTGATTGCAGCAATGGGAAATTTCTTGGAAATAAATTAATAAATTTGAACAATGGTAAGACTTGGGTATTGGCTTCTGTGGTAATGAGACATCTGGCATAGCAGAACCTGGTCCTGTTGGCTAGAATGTTTTAGGGAACTTCGTGAAGATATTGCAGTAGTCTACCATATCCCATTTGTATATTGCCAACTGCTTTCACATCTGTTGTACACACATAGAAAGTTAGAGACCATAATAATTCTTATGTTTAAAATATTTTCATAAAAATGAAATAGTCATTCTTATGGGCAGATCTGGTTTAAATTTAATAAGCTTGGACTGCAGCACTCCAGCGCTAACGGAGACAATGGTTTTCTTTCCAGTGTAAACTGAACCATATTCCCTTAATAAATATATACATTTATATAAGGAGTATAAGAAAACAATTAGGGGAACCACAAATTGAATAGCGGTTGGGGATGTTTTATGGAAACGTAATGATGCTGCAATTTACTATGATTGGAAGTGAGAACCATCAAGTTGTATTTGACGAATATCTCTTAATTAAAATTCATTGTTGGTCTATGGGTGAGTGCGGGTAAACTAATGGACATTGTCTTATATTTGATTAAAGCAAATACAAATTGTAGACTTGGTGTACGAGCGTGTTTGTTCCTATCCATTCCTTCACAGTATGTGTATGGGAACGTTTTATACGATTAGGAAGTAAGTTTTTCACCTTTAAAGTAAATATATCAAACGACTGAAAAGAAAGAAAGGATCAAGTGATAATAAGAACGATACATGTATCGAATAAGATGACAAGGATATATTATATATCTTGGCATATACGTATCACAATATAATTAAAAGGAAAGAGAATGCAAATAGTTGATCGTTTTACATATCGGTGGAGAAATAAAGATTAAGGTTAAATACATACTCCATCCTAATGCTTAGACAGGTGGTGGTCTAGACCATTCAGCCACGAGTATAGAAAAGGTAAGTATTGAGGTAAATTAATTGTGTTGATTAATTTTGGTTAAGTTTTATCTTTATAAAGTAGTAATGATTTATTATTTATGTGTACTTGTATAAAATCAACATATAAATATTATTGAAAGTTTGAAATGATAGCTATATATATATATATATATATATATATAGAGAGAGAGAGAGAGAGAGAGAGAGAGAGAGAGAGAGAGAGAGAGAGAGAGTAATTTTGGTTAAGTTCTATTTTTGTAAAGTAGTAATGATTTATTATTTATATGTGTACTCATATAAAATTAACATATAAATATTATTGAAAGTTTGAAATGATAGCTATATATATATATATATATATATATATAGAGAGAGAGAGAGAGAGAGAGAGAGAGAGAGAGAGAGAGAGAGAGAGAGAGATTTTTGTATACATGTATTTATATATTTATAATTGCATTTATTTTATTTATATTAATTCAAAAAGATATTTAATAATTTGATATAATGTTTGTCAAATGTAAAGAGATTCATTATGGGAGTATAAATGGTAAAGATAAGGTTAGTTATATTTTAACTTTTGTACATCATTTATATAAAAAGTAAGTGTTATGTTATCTTACTTTTGTTATAGAAAATACAAATGAAGAGGGAGTTAGATATTCCATTAGAGGATTCTTTGACTATAAGAGGTCAGGTTAATATAAGTGGGAAATCTACATTATGGGCAGAATAATAACTAATATTTCATTCCCATTATTACGACCAATGCTTATATGGAGACATTTTTTGATCTGATGTATATGAAACTATATTATCGAACAACCAGCGAAAAGAACAAAGTAAGACATCCAAAGATCATATTAAAAGGAAAGGACGTCATTGACCCATTAGTACTTGGCAAGAAAGACTGTTGGAATAAATAAGTAAATTATAGGGGAGACATCTTAGTGGTCTCAACTATTGGCACATAAAACCAGATAAATGTGTATCAACAAATAGTTCTAGGTGGCCATCACACCCCACTTCTACAAATCCTTGTGGATACCATGAAAAGAAGTTATAAACTACACAAGGAAATTGGTGATGTCAAATTAATAAATAGCTCTAGTAAGGTATTTGTCGATAATGTGAGGCATGAGTTAAATTACTAACATTCTTATTTGTATTATAAGTACTATTTGCCTTGATCTTTTCCTCTGAGGATGTTCTGACAGGAAAAGGGAGATTGATATTGGATTAAAAGGGAGTTTGACACTTCTTCAAAGGCGACTTTTGATGAGGAGTTCAAATGATTGATATTGAGAGGGAGTTCAAAAGTCCATGTGTGTAAGGAAGTAATGCCTTCCAAATGATTATCACTTGTATTCGCAGAAGTTATTAATTACTCGTACATCGTGTGCTGACTATCGAAACAAGTCTCCATCAAAATCTTGACATATCAAACCATTGAAGAATTTGATATAATAAAATATTATGTTGGTTTGTATAATCGTTGAGGATTATAACATGATTATTGAATAATCACAGATGTTCATTGCGTAGTCCTTAATATTGACTTTATATTCAACATCCTCCCCTAAATATATATTGGTTACTCATCTTTAGTATTGGCCAATTCATTGAAAGCAATTGTTTCTGCCATGACAAATTTTTAAGGGTACAAGGACAAAAAAGCTTGGCACGTGGATTTGAAGGAAGGTTTTTCTGATGCTTCCATAGTTAGAGATTGAGCAATTAGATTTTAACTTTTTGTTGTTGTGTGAATTCTATGTTGATGAGGATTTCAAGTTTTGGCGTAGCTGTATGAGATGAATTGCAAATTGAACTGAGATCAAGATGACAAATTCATTGGTTGCAGCTCTTGAGTAGATAATTTGCGCGAAGTCTTTCCTTGCTGCGCATTTTCCATAATTGATGCAAAATTGTTCAATGATATAAGAGATATTTAACATTGTGGGGGGAATAATAACCAATGTTCCATTCCCACTTGAACCATCTTTAGAAGGGAGATGTAAGGGAAGTGACATCATCAGAGTTTCAAATCTAAATCATCTTTTGATTTGATGCATATGGGCCTTCATTGGAGCAACTTGTATTAAGGATTTTGATGTGTAGAGAAGTATTCTTCTAGGAAAAGAAGAAGATATATAAGGAATGTTGTTGATTGATAACATATAAGACTATGAAATAAAGACAAGACAAGGGGCTCTTTCATCGAGAGGGAGCAAACTCGTATGGAATTTTGTTCTACAATCAAGATTGGTTGTTCAGATGATCTTATGACAGTAGTTCAAGAGTGAGTAACTAGAGGATCTACTTCAGTTAACATCAAAGGATCTTGGACATTTTGTTTCAGAGGGAGTCCAACAAGCAACCTTGGACGTAAAATTCAAAAGATTGTGATCTGCTTAATGAGGAAGAAGTTCGAGGTGAAATTCCTTGTAATATGTTCTTCTCTGTGAGAGATATTTGAGGTGAAAGCCTTTGTTCCACCCTCTAGAAGAAGCTATGATGGATCCACCCTTTGACATGGTTCATGGTGGATATCATATGAGTTACTATTTTGCATATGTGGATAATGTCATGGAAGGTGACAATCTTTCATTGGTGTATTTGTGAGGTCACTATTATAAGATGATGATCTTAACAATCGCTTGACTTGTTATCATGATGGACTACATTAAGTTGATGGCCCAAAATGTGCCGGAGATCATGGTTCTTATCATGATGAACTACATTAAGTTGATGTCTTGGAATGTGCCGGTGATCATGATAACAAAAGTATCATGATAGACTACAAGCTGTCCCAGAATGTGTCAGAGATCATGATTCTTGTCATGATGGACTTTATGAAGTTATTGACCTTGAGATCATGATTGTTATCTGATAGACTACATTTAGTCGTTGTCCTGGAGTGTGTCAGAGATCAGATAACCCATATCCTTCTTGCGTATGACATATTCTCTTGGTAGGCATCATGGACATGATGCTAGTGCACATACCAAGAGAATATAAGTATGATGAATATCATATGGTTGATATTCGTTGTTGAATCATACTTTGGATGATGTCAAAAGATAACATCTATTTTGATGGATATATGTTGATACCCTTAAATATGTTTTTTTTCAAAATATCATATTGAGATGATATCTCTCTATATGCTTGAGAGCATAATTTGTTCTATAACAATCCTCCCTAGCTAAGAGGGAGTGCTAATATTGTAGCTTCAGTTTTCTTGAATTGATCTAGAGTTAATCCCCTACGGTTATTGGTTAAACACTATTGCATTTGATTAATCATCAATTAGACACAATCATATATATTGTTGTTAATAATGTCTAGTGGAAATTAACTTACAAAAACCAATATTTATTAACAAGAGACATGTCTCTTCATGAGTCATGTCTCTTCTACTCTTATATATATGCATTCGGATTTGCACTTGGAAAACACATAAAACAATATACAGTGCCCTTACATTCGTAGTGATCCTAAAAATCAATAGTTCCCAAATAATCTAAGTCACCATAAATATTGGTCAAAGAATATTGGAATGTTTGAGACAAGAACATTCGTATCGACAATAATATATTTACATGGGACTTTGTATTGTCGTGAGTTTTCCTTAGCTTGGCATATGAAATATTCCAATTTGATATTTCCATAGATCCTCTATTGAGCTATAATTTTATTAAGGTGTCGGTTACTTGGCAAAAGTATATATTCTCAGCCTTCAAAATTCAGAATTTTCATGAAAAGACCTTGTATTCCTCCTATTGAGTGCAATACTCTATTTCCAATGGAGGATTATGGTACAAAGGCTGCTCTGCATTAGCTATTACACAAATTAACCATTTATAGTGTTTGGGAAGTTGCAACTTTATTATTAGTGTAGACCTTTGCATGAAATAAGGATTGCTATGATCTTAGTATCACATACTCCGTGGACAAGATTGTTGATTTGCAATAAGAGGGTTTCGATTCTTAGCTTCCCAAATAATTTGCGCTCTTTCTAAAAGTTCAAATCTCCAAAAGAATAGTATTAATTTTTGGGTGCAATTTCTCCAATAATTTGTGAATTTGCAAAGAATATCTCTGCTCCTATCTTAATTGCTGGCCATTGTACATTTTAGAATTGCTTTACTTCCCATAATTGAAGAGTGGTGCAACTATGGGTGAATGTTTTCGTAGTCTGAATGGAAACTAAAAGACGAGGGCCAATGAAATATCCCTAACTGGATATTTGCTGATTTCTTTCCCAGATAACATTCATAACACATATATTTGAAGTTGCATAGTAAAAACTGGTAATATAAATACTAGAAAATATCCCCAATAGTCGTATACCTAGTTGTTTCCTCAAAATCGATATTCAGAACTTAAACCATAGGCAGATTTATTATGAATAGTAATAGACAAACAACAGATCCTGCAATAGATATAAACCCGTCTTCTCAAAATAATATTCAGGAATTCAAGCATATAACAATGCATTACAAAATCAGTAATATAAAAACCAACAACTCTCGTAACTCCTTAAAATATGTTATTGCATTATACAACAGCAATACAGTAACCAACACTAACAAATCCAATCTTAAATACAGTTTAACAGTCAGATTGGAATACTAGAATAAAAACTTGTAAGCGCATATGAAACACTTGAATTGATGTCTCCCAGTGTAAAAACTCTAAGTATGCTTCCGATAGAATTGCCGATGTCAATGAACAATATTACTGTGTGTCTTTGTTTTATTTAATTTTTAGTAGTTATCAGAAGTGCATGGCAAATGCTGAATCTAACAATTCAGCTTCAAATTACATATAATTTTATTGAAGGAAAACAGAATCTGAAAACATAACAAGAACCAAATTCTTAGTAATCAACAACAACAATGAACCTGGTTTTATCTGTAGCACAATCCTTGCAATTGCCAGTTGAAAGAATAGCCTGGAATATATACCAGAGTTGAATCCTTAACACAACATCTTCCCTAATATCCTCAATGCAAGCCAAGGACACTGTCAAACAATCTAATATTAATTCGAATGGCCTCCAACGTAGAACACGGCTAGAAAAAGAATGATGCCCATCTATAATGCAGAATGTCAGTTGCATAGACAGGACATGTGACAATGCAGATTATTTCTCCCTGTCAAATCCCAAGTCTAGCAACAAACCAACTCTCAGCTTGACGTCTCGTTGCTACAATCTCAGAGCTAGCCCAAGTAGTAAAAAACGATAGCCACAGTACCTCCAATCGATTTCTAGATGCACACATTACAATCAATTTCATTCAAAATACCTATCTCCGTAGCCACAATGAACACAGTTAGAGAATTACGACAATTGTTTACCTCAACACAATTGCCAATGATGATTCTTAGACTTCTTCAAACCCTTAGCTAGGAAATTCAATCAAAGAAAATATGATATTCAAGATTATTCTCCTTAGCTATAGGAATACAGTAGGAGAATGTTGGCCAATTGTAGACTTCAGCACAATTGCCAAGAACTTCTTAGACGAGACCCTTATACTTCAGCAAGGGCTCACAAGTTATAGATCAGAAAAAGCCACAAAGGCACAAAAAAAAAAAAAAAAACTTTCGAGCATGCTTTTCCCAATGAAATGAGCTCTCATTTATAATCCTTCGTTGGCCAAAGTTTCTTAAAAACCTCCACTTTAGAAATTGTGGAAGTTTCCCAAAAGAACTCAACACTAGAAACTTTCTAACACATTTTTTAGAAATATCACTTAATGTCATTATTATAATAATATAAACATTATTATAATAATGCAACTTAATAATTCATGAATAAATAAGAGCTCAAGCAATTATTAACTTTATTTATTGCAGGTGACGACCAATTGCCGAAGCCACCCACTGCACTGCCAAAAGATAGACCTACTAAAAATAGTAAATCTATAGCTAGGACCCCCAAAAGACCTTGTCAGCTCACGAGGGTCGCTACGATGAGCTAATTCCATCAATTGCGTAGACTTGCCAAAAACGGGGACATTACACTCAAACAATGGGTTTGCGTCCACTGTCTGCCAGCATAAGGGACTACGTCTTCATACTAGCTGAAAGCTGAAGCTTTTTGAATAATTCTCACAAGAGAGAAAACTGAAACTGAATCATAAATCAAGCATGCCAAGGAATGAGCCTCTTTCCCCTTTTAATACACAAACTAAGACTCTTCAACTCCCCTCTGGCTTTCGTCTTATTCCTCCTTGACCTTTTGCCCTCTTTATAACATTAAATTGACCTTTTAATAATTTGAGTCTATGCTCTCCTAGTCAATTTTAACATTATATATAATAAGACTTCAATATTTCTAATGTCCCAAAAAGGGGACATTACAGCCAACTAAACACTGACAGTTTCTATTGCAGAGACTTCATATGCTAGGGGCAATTGCATGGATGCATAAAACATTAACAATAATCTGAGAGGTGAAGATTTAGCTGGTCAAGTACAGAATTCAGATGCAGACCTGAGTCATACGTTTGCTGAAACGTTTGGAAGCACAAGATGAAGCTATCTAAGGTGGAAATAGTGTATCAGCCCTTGTAGAGTGAGAATGGTATACTTTCATGACGTAGGGAGCAACTAAAGGATCTTCGTCAATCGATTTTTGAGAATCTTGATCATATTGGTTCAAAAGGAGTAAAACACATTGAGATGATTTCTCTAGTGATCAAGAAATTGTAGCAGTAAGAAAACTCTGATTTATGCATGGACTTGCATATGTATAGATTAGAAGGTCTTTATACTAACACCTAGGTTGTCATCTTCCAGATAGATGGATACTTGGCGTGCTTGAGATTCACAAAGAATGTTGTTGAATACTTGGCGTGCTTGAGATTCACAAGTTTGAGGTGCAATTGCTTCTAAACGAGTTCTTCTTCATGAGGGAGAAGTTTGAGGTGTAGTCCCTTGTAGCATTTTTCTCTGAAATGGAGTAATTTGAGGTTTTAGTGCTTGCAACATTATTCTCTATGGGAGAAGTTTGAGGTTTCAACCCTAGGAGCATTTTTCTCTGTGAGAAAAGATTGAGCTTTCAACCCTTGTAGCATTCTTCTCTATGAGAGAAGTTTGAGGTTTCAACCCTTATAGCATTATTCTCTCTAAGAGAAGTTTGAGGTTTTGACCCTTGTAGCATTATTCTCTGTAAGAGAAGTTTGAGGTATCAACTCTTTTAGCATTCTTCTTTGTGAGAGAAGTTTGAGGTATAAGCCTTCACTCCACCTCATGGTACTATCCATGATGGTTATATCCTTTGGGAGCAACCATGATGGTTGTCAACACGTGACGTGGTTGTTCGAAAGGAATCCTCCCTAACTAAGAGGGAGTTTTTCTTTTGGTAGCTAGGTCAGATCCCTTCTTGGGCTGACCTAGAGGTACGATATGCTAATTGGCCTTTCAAGCTTAGGATGAAAGATTATTGATTAATAATAATATGATAATTATATTGATAATATAATTATTATATTATTGTGAAATGTAATTATAATATGAGATAATATAATTATATCGTTATAATGTAGTTATTTTATTTTTTGATAATATAGTTATATTATATTATATTGAGGGGCTCAACATAATCATATTTATATTTAATTAGTTAGGGCCTGCATTTTGGAAGGGCGACAACCCTTCGTGTATCCTATTTGTTTGGTATAAAGGAAGATTTATCTTCCTCTCTTGGATACACAAAAAAAAATGTACAATTGGCTTTAGTAAGAAAATGTTGTGCTTGGGGGTCATGATAAGAGTTTATCATCTATGGTTGAGAAGGCAACAAATCTGATGGTTTGCCTATGGTTAATGAGCACTATCGAAAATTTCAACATGATCGCATGAGTTTCTTACCATCAATTTGCTCTCTCATAAGACTGAGGACCAGGGTAACACTAGTACTGGGGTATGTCGAGATGTTGAGATGAGTTTCTAGGACGCAGGATAAATGGGCCTCATATTCAAAATGACAAGGGCACGACCAAGAGACAGCGACAAGGGGACAATGAGGTAGGGATGGGTGTTGTATAGTATACATCTAGAACATGAAATGCTAGTTATGAAATGATGTTTCAGTAGAACATACCAAACTAAAATACTTGAACATAGCATAATTGCAACATGAACTAGAACCATTGAACATTCAACATAGTAACATATTATATACCCAATAGTAATATTCAAAAATCAAAATTTAGATAGAAATTTGTTGATGCGAGTTTTGTATCACTTACATAACATATTAGCAATTGGACATTTGATACGGAGTATCAAACATACAATTCCTCTCTTGAAAAGTTAATACTCATGAGACATGAGAATAACTCCAATGTTCTTTACTCTTGTGGATACTCGCTCAGTTTTATCGATGTGATTTGCTGGTAATCACGTAGGCGGCCTTACGCTATTCATTCAAGGATGACTTGGACTTTGGTGGGATGAAGGTGATGGTGGTTCAGTTTGTGAAATATGCAGAGGCAGATAATGTTGATAGTGATGGTGATGGAGGGTGTGTCTGCCGATGATGATGTTGATGGAAAGCGGTGGTGGTGGAAGGTGAATGGATGAATTCTGATGCTTGACTTACTTTCCTAACTTCTCTCTTTAAACTTCGACTACCCAACTACTCACTATTCTACTCCTACTCCTATGAATGGAAGGTTAGCAAATGGACGGGGACCGAACCTAATGAGAGCTGATCAGCGGCCTCACTTCCATAGGTGCAATGGTTCAAAGGAACAATAAACTAGTTCACTACACAAGGCTTCCCAACTAGCCGCTAGGATGCTAGTGGTCTAGTATTGACCCCTATCAAACATTTACCAATGCTACCATACAACTATCCACCTACTTTACTTTCACTTAAACAACTTAAACAACTTGAAATGAAATCTAACTAAGTGGAAGTAGAAAACATGCAATAATACCCAATGTTCTTAATCAACATGCAAATCGCAACAATGAAAAGAGAGCAATTTTGGTATTATCTTCGCAACAATTTCTCCAACACTTTACAAATGAGAGCAAATGGCCTTTTATAGGGGCCAGAAGTACAATGGACGGTGGAGATCAAAACGAGATCAACGATCTAGATTGGATCCTAAAACCCCTAATTAGGGTTGCCACCCCATCGGCCAATGAGAAGCCACCACCTCATCAATGGACCAATGAAAAAAGTGCAAAAAGTGGCAACCAATGAGAAGACACCAAAATGGTGGCCAATCAGAAGTAGACACATGTCCTATTCTAGAAGAAAGGGAAATTGCCACTTGGGCTTACATCAAATGATCTTCTAATATAAATCTTCCCTTTTCTTTCATTTTCTTAGCTAAGGCAATGAACTTAGCTAGCCTTTCATTAACTTCTTCCATAGAAGGACAAGGTGTGTGCTTCGCCCTAAGTTCCGCTGACTTCGCCATGCTGCTTGCTGCTTGTAGTATCTTTTTGTGATCCTTCTCATATTCCTTCGCAAATCCAATAAAAGCACTAAGAGAGGAAAGGGTGCCCAAATGCTTCTTCTTGATAGCAACCTTTCCCAACTCATCCAACGTCGATCCAAAATTTGTGTCGTTGACATCCTCTTTGCCAAGGGGGATTTTCCTTCCTTTAGTTTGTCCCTCATTCGTATCATGTCCACTGTACTGATATTGGTGTCGGTTATTTTCTTCATTTTCGAGAAGGGAGTTTTGGGCATCATATCCTCTTTGTCTTTCTTAGTGTTTGCCCTCTTGGGATTCTTACTTGCACTAACATCCTCCATGCTCGTCGCCCTATTATGGGATGGTAGAGTGGTGGACCAGAAGGCAAGAAGAACCAAGAGGAGCAATCCTTAGACTAGAACGAAAGGAGGATGTCAGCATAAGGACCCCTTACAACTCTACATGATGAAAATTCACCTTAACCAATAATCTTATAGCGACTTTTCGGAACCTAGGACAAGACCTCGAGAACTTCAAATCCCTTTGCAAAATCAGAAATTTATCATGCAATTCACTTCCAAATAAAATTACTCAACCTAGGGCAAAAATTGCAGCCTCTTGCAAAAATCATAATTTTATCTCCCACAAATTTCAGCTCCCACAAATTTCGCCCTCCACAAATTTCGGTCTCCCCAATTTCGCCCTCCACAAAATTCGCCAAGCAAGAAGAGTGCAGATCTGCTCTTGCAAAATTGCCAACGCCTTGAGAAGGAGAAGTGAGAAGTGAGGAAGAAATGGGAGAGAGGCCTCCTCTTATACCCAACTTTCTTCTTGGACCTTGGGAGAAAGAAAGAAAAATAATTAATGCAAAATTGTGGCCCACGATTAAATACTTAGCTAAAATTAATTTTGCCATGATGAAAATTAACTTTTTTAAATTGCCAATTGGACCAAAATTGCAAAAAGAAAATAAATAATGCCTTGGAGATGTTAAATGCTTCCATTTAATGAGGATTTAGTAATTAATACGTCATTTAAATTGTATTTTGGCTAACTAAAAGCCATTTTTCAATATTAAATTACCAATTTCATTAAAGGCAAAAAGTTTTCAAGACAATTTTAATCTACTAAAGCCATTTTTTTTGCAATTTTAATTCAAATCAATTTAGCTAAGCAATTTTAGCATTTTAACACATAAAATTATTTCTCTAGAGCCTAAAAATTGATTTTGCAATTTGACTTCACTATCACAAAAATTAATTTTCTTCACCAAAAAAAATTAAGATTTTTCAAAAGACCAAATTTAACAAATTTTTTTTTTTTTTGAAAATTATGCAAAATTATACAATTATGTCCAAATTTTCAAAAGAAAATGTCCAAGTACAAAATTCACAATTTTATCCTGCCAATAGTTGTTCTTTAAAATTTGTTCGGCCTAAGGATGAAATTGGTGGCTCTGGAAAATCAAGTTGAAATCGGGTGAAAATAAATCTAACCCTCTCCCATTGGCCCGAAAGTGTCCAAGGCTCAAAATTCTCGAAAGTTGGACAATCCAAAAATTTGCCGAGGCAATAAAAAAAAAGGGGGTCCCCAAAAGTTTTGGGGGCGATGGTGTGGAAACCTCACAACAAAATTCAAGTACCCATACCAGTGGCATTGCAAATTACTGAATTAGTCAATCCTTCACTCAGAATCAACTATAATCTCATAACAAGCCTTTTTGAGTTTGCAAATCATCAAATTAGTCAACCCTTTACTTAGAATCAAGTACAATCTCAGTAAAAGCCATTATGAGCTTATAGATCACTGGATCAGTCAACCCTTCACTCAAAATCAACTACAATCTCATAACAAGCCATTTTGAGGTTGTTGATCACCAAATCGGTCAACCCTTCACTCAAAATCAGCTATAATCTCATAAGAAGCCATTCTGAGGTTACAAATCACCAAATTGGTCGACCCTTTACTCAGAATATTCTATAATCTCATAACAAGCCATTTTGAGGTTACAAATCGTCGAACCAGTCCACTGTTCAATCAAAATCAGCCATAATCTCATAACAAGCCATTTTGAGGATGTAGATCAATGCATCAGTCAACCCTTTCCTTATATTCTACAATCTCATAACAAGTCATTTTGAGGTTACAAATCGTCGAACCAGTCCATTGTTCAATCAAAATCAGCCACAATCTCATAACAAGCCATTTTGAGGATGTAGATCAATGCATCAGTCAACCCTTTCCTTAAAATCAACTACAATCTCATAACAAGCCATTTTGAGTTTAGAGATTGCAAAATCCGTCAACCCCATACTTAGAATCAACTACAATCTCATAAAAATCTAAATTAAGGTTACATATCCTCAAATCAGTCAACCCTTCACTCAAAATCAAACTATAATCTCATAACAAGCCATTTTGTGGTTATAGATCGTCAAATTGATCAATCGTTCAATAAGAATCAGCCACAATCCTATAACAATCCATTCTGAGATTCTAGATCACCGAATCAGTCAACCTTTCACCCAGAATCAACTACAATCTCATAACAAGTCATTCTGAGGTTGCAAATCATTGAATCGGGCAACCCTTCACTTAGAATCAACTACAATCTCGTAATAAGCTATTTAGGGGGTGTAGATCACCAAATCAATCAATTGTTCAACAAAAATAAGCTATAATCTCTTAACAAGCCATTTTGAGGTTACAGATCAATGAATTGGTCAATCATTCATTTAAAATCAACTACAATCTCATAACAAACCATTCTAAGGTTAGAGATCGCCAAATCGATTAACCCTTTACTCAAAATCAACTTCAATCTCATAACAAGCCATTCTAAGGTTACAGATTCTCAAATCAGTCAACCCTTCACTCAAAATCAACTACAATCTCATAACAATCCATTCTAAGGTTATAGACCATCAAATCGATCAACCTTTCAATCAAAATCAGCCACAGTCCTATAACAATCCATTCTGAGATTCTAGATCACCAAATCAGTTAACCCTTCACTCAAAATCAGCAACAATCTCATAACAAGCCATTCTGAGGTCACAAATTGCTGAATAGGTTAACCCATCACTCACAATTAGCTACAATAACATAACAAGCCAGTTTGATGTTACAAATTGCCGAATTGGTCAACTGTTCAATTAGAATTTGACACAGTCTCATAACAAGCTATTATGAGGTTGCAAATTGCCAAATTGGTCAACCCTTCACTCAGAATCAGCTACAATCTCATAAGAAGCCATTCTAATGTTACAAATTGCCAAATCAGTCAACCCTTCACTCAGAATCAGCTACAACCTCATAAGGAGCTATTATGAGGCTATAGATCGCCAAATCGATCAGCCCTTCACTCAAATCAGTTGCAATCTCATAACAAGCCATTCTAATGTTACACATTGTTGAATTGATCAACCGTTCAGTCAGAATTAGCGACAATCTCAAAACAAGCCATTGTAAGGTTCCAGATCATCGAATCCATCCACCCTGTTAAAGTTGTAGTTTCAATTGGATTGATTCGATATACATTATTGTTATTGGTAAATCATCATTTCCTATATATACATATTCATGTAATAATAATATATAGTATATAATATACATATATACATTATGTATATTATACAAATTATTATTATTAAATATATTAATTAAAAGATGTTTAAACCTTAGAGACATGTCTCTTCATGTCTCCTCTCATATGTATATGAGATCCAAATTTGCATTTGGAACACACCTATAACCATGGTAGTGTAATTACATTTGTAGAAACCGATCTATGTTATTTAATATGGTATTAGAGCCAAACTGCAAATGTAATCAAGCAATCAAAGATATGGTAGAAAAATTAAATGCTTGTGATGGGAGATATGGAGTTGGCGTGCAGAGTCTAAATATACAATCATGAGGGCTTCAAATACTTTGTAGGGAGATAAGGAGAATGACTATCTATGAGAATATATTATTTTATTATCAACAACATCCAATAGACCAACCAACATGAGACACACTTTTCACATATTTAAATCAGTGAAATAGACAAGGAGCCAATGAAATAAAAGATGCATATAAACAAAGAAATATAGTTATGCCCCAAGTAATCTCAATAGGTGAAGTCAAGTGTTATGCCCCCCAAGGCTTTCACCTTTGTCAACGGGTTTGTGATTATAGTGGGTCGGATTAGCAGGGTTTTGCTTGTTCCCACTTTGGGTCATTCCTATTGGCCTCTTTCCACCAATAGCAGGCCCTCTAAAGGAGTATATCTCACTAGCACATTGAACAAAATGAATCCACACTAAGAAGGCCAAGATTTCTGATTCACCAATAAGGTGAAGAGCATAATCTCCTATTCTCCAATGCTTCCCCAAAACACACCAAGCAAGTTAATTAAGACCACTAAAGAGTGGAATATGCCACCCACTTTCTTGATCCAATGATGAGTCAAGATTTCTGAGTCACCAAGAAGGTGAAGAGAACACTCTCCTATCAACAAAGGAACCTTACTTATGGGTTTTAATGTACCTATGAAAGGACATACAACTAGTATATGTAAGCACTTGAAATGAAATAAGGACACAATTTTTTTTTTGTTTTTGCTTGGGCAGCCTTGCAACAAATGTTAAGAGCCCTTTTTTTGCAATTGTTCCCTTTTAGCAATGCAAGCAAGCAAATAGGCTCCTACAAAACAAACAAGGTGAGGGCATCAAAATAATAACAAAACTCAAAATAACTTTGCAAACCGTTGATAGAAGCTTGTTTGAAAACCAAAAAACCGAAAACGAGTGATTAGCAAATCCAAAGTGAAATCAGAAAGTCAGATTATGCAAATAAAACAGGCTGGGTGATACTTCTGGTTCATAAGGTATCGTACAATACTTCCCAGTGTAGTCAGGTGATACTTCTGCCCAATACGACACTCTATATCAAATAGTACTATATTCTTCAAACAGGAGTATGACGAGAGTACAAAATAGAGGTACAACAGTAAAACTAAACAGCATTGTATGTCAGTGCAAAGAGTATTGTGTGATAATGCTGAAAGTATCGTATGATATTTTCGTCTGCAAAATGAAAATCCGAATCTAGAAGTGCAAAAAGTGACAAAAACTAGCAAAATGAAGCTAAACAAAAGAGTCTAGCCCCACGGTGGGCGCCAAAAATGTATGTAAAAAATGTTTACACACTTCTATAGGCCATTATTCTCAAAATACTCATGGTGGAGTGCATCTCAAGAGGCGGCCTATAGCTTCCTATCTATAATGTGCAAGAACAATGAGTTGGTGACTTTCAAATGAACCTAGATTAAGAAACCTTTGCAAGGTACACCATAGAATGGAAGATACAAACAGTAGAGGCAAGAATGCCGATATCTAAGAAGCAAGAGAGTGCAATGCAAATGCAAGTAAGCTAAATGAAATGCAAGGTCTAAAGCTAACAAAGAGTTACAAAGCTCCTAATTAGACTAGATGAACTAAGCTATTGCATAAAAGAAAATCTAAGCTAAGAATCCAAGTGTTAAATATCAGACTTTAATTGTGATGAAAAAATAAATTTATATTTCTTCCTTTTAATGCAGATTTATATGACACTATCACTGAGATCAAAGTGAGACAATAACTCTCAATCAAGTTAGTGAATAGAATATAGACAACGAGCAAAAATTTATTCTACTTATATTCTTGTATATGTATTTAGATAATGATACTTTCTCAAATGTGAGAATCACAGTATTCCCCAAAACCCGACTATGCTTAAACGCTGCAATGCTATTCAAGACTACTAAATAATGTGTCCGATGATTGCTGAAAACAACCAAGTCAAGGAGTACATATACTCCACCAGGGAAACATGTCCTCGATGGGAAATGACTCCACGAAGGAGTCACATCTGATCGAGAATGTGGCTCCGCGATGGAGTGTATATAAACAGTGTTTAACATTTTAGTTAACCATATCAAATGCCCCGATGATACTTTGGTCAACCATTATAATCATATGTTATGTAGTCAACAACAAAATATAATATTATATATCTATATTTCTCAATTATATATTTGTCAAGAATAACAAAACATTATAGCAATTATTTTCTACAAATATGTATATCATTTTTGTCATGAAATAACTAGTGCATTAACACTCCCTCTTAGTTCAGAAGGATAAACACATAAAATAGAACATCACAGGTAATATCTAATAATCTCAACAAGAAAATCTTTGATCAGAACGTTTCCTTTGAATGATATCATGTGAGTATTGGTCCATCAGAATGTCAAACATAAGATATTCCCTGAATACACTTTTAAGATTATATAAAATGAGTATTGGTCTATCAGAATATTAATTAAATAAAATTCAACGAGTACTCAATGTGGTATTCGCCTATCAGAATATCAAGGCAGGATATTCACCAAGTACCGAAAATATATCTATACAAACAACTTGTAGATAGTCAATTAAATGACATCTAACACCTAGTTGTTGATTTATAAGATAAAGCCTTTCATGAACTATTTCAATATTTACACAAAATGTATGTCATGATATAAGTTATTGTAAGGTCGTCACCTTTCAATAACTTCTCCAAGTATAAGTGAAAAATCATTTGAAAGTTGTCACTTTCTATGATAGACATGAGTTTCATAAAATTACAACATTTATAATATATAATGTACAATAATATATTTATTCTGAGACATTTTCTCATAATTTACAATCATACCAAGTTCCTTTCAAAGTGTTCTACCTTTGTCTTCGCAAGTGGTTTGGTAAGAGTGTTTGCAATTTGATTCTCTGTATTGATGTATCTCAACTCAGTCACATTCTTCTCATCCATGTCTCGAATATAATGATATGGTATTTCTATGTGTTTTGATCTATAATGAAATACTGGATTTAGGGAGAGTTTGATAAAGCTTTGGTTCTCACAATAGATAGTGGTAGGTGGTAGAGGCTTCTCAAATAATTCAACTAGAAGTTTCCTTAACCATACGGCTTCATGGGCACCCATAGATACATCTATGTATTCGGCTTTTGTGGAGCTCTAAGCTACTGATGATTGTTTTCTGCTAAACCATGATATCATTGTTGATCCCAAGGTAAAACAACATGCTGAAGTACTCTTCCGATCGATAGAATTTCTTGCCCAATCAGAGTCTATGTATCCACTCAGATTCAGTTCAATGTTAATGTATCTTAGACCATATCCAACTATACCACAAAGATATCTGAGAATGTGTTTTGCTGCTACTAAATGAACTTGTTTGGGTTCACACTTGAATTGACTAAGAGCATTTATTGCATAGCATATCAAGTCTTGTATTCACCAAATGCATTAGAGAGCCAATAATTTGTCAATAAAGTGCAGGATCAACATTCTTAGAATCTTTAGTTGCCTCTTTTAGTTTCTGTAGGTTTGTTTCCATGGGTGTCTTCATTGGCTTGCTGTTCATCATGCCAAATCTTTTGAGTATGTCCAGTGTATACTTCCATTGATTTGAGAAGATCTCATTTGCATGTTGCCATACTTCTAGCCCCAAGAAATAGTGTAGTAGTCCCAAATCCTTCATGTCAAATTCGGATGCAAGATCTTGTTTACATTTGTCAATCAGATGATCTTCTCCTGTAATCAGAAGGTCCTCAACATATAAAACCATAAACAACATATCCCCTTGTAGTACTTTGCAGTACAAATTAGGGTCTGCATTATTTTTAGTAAAACCAAGTTTAGTTAAGGGATGATTTATTCGTTCATAGCAAGCTCGGGGAGATTTTTTTAGTCTATATAGTGCCTTCTTTAATTTACATACACATGACTGTTTATTGTGCACCACAAATCCGTCGAGTTGTTCAAGATAAGCTTCCTCTTCTATTACTCCAATAAAAAATGTAGTCTTGACATCCATTTGATGAATTTTCCATCCCTTGGATGCAACAATGGCTATAACGGTTCTGATTGAGGTATATCTGGCTATTGGAGCAAAAGTTTCCTTATAGTCGATTCCTTCCTTTTGAGAGAAACTACAACAAGTCTAACTTTGTATTTGTCAATACTTCCGTTTGCAGCATGTTTGATCTTGAATAACCATTTGGAGGAGACACAAATTTATTTTTGGGTCTAGGAACAATGTCCCAAACATCATTCTTAAGGATGGAATTATATTCCTCCTTCATAGCATCTTTCCAATTTTGTTGTTTCATGGCTTCTTTTACATCAAAAGGTTCAGACTTAGATATTTCACTCATCAATGCAATGTAGCTAGAAAATATGTTTAGTCATTTTCTTTCTCGAATGGATTCAGTGGGAACGGTACTATTTTCTTTAATTAACTTTCTGGCCCATAGTGGTCTTTTCCTCTCTTGAGAAGTTTGAGTCATATCCATAGGTTTGACATGGTTCTCAATCTCAAAGTCTGGTTCTTCTAGAGAATCTTCAATATTCGACTCATTTTCAACTTTGGATCTTTTATAAGTAGTATCTTCATCAAATGTTACATCTTGACTTAATTCAATGTTCCTTTGTCCAAGAATGTATCCACGGTAAGCTTTAGAAGTTCATTGTATCCTATGAAGATTCTCCTTTTTCTTGAGGGTTCTAGTTTTGCCCTTTTCTCCTTAGGAATGTGTATGTATACAGGGCATCCAAATATTCTTAGATGCTTGAGATCAGGTTTCTTCCTGAAAAATGCTTCTTCAGGAGTTTTGAGTTCAAGATGTGAGTAAGGACATTTGTTTTGAATGAAAACAACAGTGTTAGAAGCTTCACCCCAAAGGAAGGTTTCAAGATTTTGATCATGAAGCATAGGTTTAGCAACTTCAACAATAGTTCTATTCTTTCTCTCTGCTACTCCATTTTGTTGGGGATTGTAAGGGACTGAACACTCCCTCTTGATTCCAACATTTTTACAATAGTTTACAAAGACCTCATAAATATATTCTTTGCCATTATCAGTTCTTAGAATCTTATTTTTCTTTCCAGACATGTTCTCTACAAGGACTTTGAATTCTTTAACTTTTGTCAAAATTTCTTCAGACTCTTTACATTTCAAGAAGTAAATCCATGTCTTTTCGGAGAAATCATCAACAAATATGATGTAGTATAAGAAATCCCCTAGAGAAGGAACATACATTGGCCCATATAAGTCAGAGTGAATAAGTTCTAAGACTTCTTTGATTTTACTGAAACTACTATGAAAGGTACTTTTAATGTTCTTCCTAATGCACAACCTTTGCAGGTTCCTTCATGGTTAGGTTGAAGTTTAGGTAATCCTTTGACGATTTTCTCTAGGGAAGGCAATCCTCGGAAATGAAGGTGCCCTAGCCTCGTCTGCCAGATCTCATTTTCTTTAAAGGTGTCATGAAAAAGAGTTGTGGGTGAACAAGAGTTTAGTTTGTATAAGCATCCATGTCTAGAACCAATTTTGTGAGCATTTTTAATATTTGAATTCTTAGGCCAAGCTAAGACTTTTCCCTCCATAAATATAACCCCGTATCCTTCATCTTCAAGTGCTGAAATAGAGACTAAGTTTCTCTTTATGCCTGGTACGTATAGTGCTTTAGTGAGTTCAATTGAAATTCCTGATTTCAGATTTATAGAGCATGTCCCTATGCCTTTTACTGGATAGCTGGTATCATCTCCAATAGTAAACTCGTCAACATAATCTTCTTCAATTGAGTCTAACTGATCTTTGAAGCCAATAATGTGTCAAGAAGCTCCACCATCAATTACCCATGTATTTGACCTGTTTGATACTTCACTAGAGAGGGCTGAGTAGAAGGTGTAATTTTCAGAATTTCCATTAGAGTTGTTGACATTTGCAAATGAAGCATGTTGCTTAAGTCTGTCAGGGCATTTAGATGCTGGATGGCCATAATAGTCTGCCTGCTTCCTCTTTCCCTTGAATTTTTTATTCTTTCGTTTCTTATTAATTTGTATAGAAAGTACTTGCATATCTTCTTTTGAGGAAGGGATATCCAAGCCTCGAGATATTTGCATACATTCTTCTTGTACGCAGTCAGCTTTTAGTCTTTCAAATTTAGGAAATCAAGTTCGAGAGCATACTCCTTGTCTAAAGGTGTCCCATGATGGTGGAAGTCCTGTTAGGGCCATTATAGTCAACTCTTTTCCATCACAAATGTGACCTATTGTTGATAGTTGATTTCTTAGTTTAGTTATTCTCATAAAGTATGAAGAAATCGTCTCTTCTTTATTCATTTTGATGTTGGAGAGTTTGTCCCTTGATGTAATGATTCGAACGGTATTGTTGATCTCAAACATATTTTCGAGAGCTTTGTACATCTCATGTGCAGTTTCTATATCTGAGATGATTGGAAGTAAATTGGTTTTGACACCGTCCACAATTAACTTCATAGCTTTGTTGTTGTCACTTTCCCACTTTTCCAGTTCATCATTTCCTTTGGGTGGTGGTTCAGATTTCTCAATGAATTTGTTTAACCCATTCTCTTTTAGAGTTAACTTCATCCGTAGTTTCCATCCCGGAAAATCAGAATCTCCTTGGAGTCTGTCTTCAAGCCTCATGCCATTCACCATTTTGAAGAAATATGCAACTTCAAGAATTATTTTACACTAGGTAAGTCTGATCAGGGTTGTCTCTTAAACCTGCTCTGATACCATGTTAAATATCAGACTTTATTTGTGAAGAAAAAATAAATTTATATTTCTTCCTTTTAATACAGATTTATATGACACTATCACTGAGATCAAAGTGAGAGAATAACTATCAATCAAGTTAGTGAATAGAATATAGACAATGAGCAGAAATTTATTTTGCTTATATTCTTGTATATGTATTTAGATAATGATGCTTTCTCAGATGTGAGAATCACAGTATTCCCCAACACCTGACTATGCTTGAATGCTGCAATGCTATTGAAGACTCTAGTAAATAACGTGTTCAATGATTGCAGAGAATGACCAAGTCAAGGAGTACATATACTCCACTGGGGAGACATGTCCCCGATGGGAAATGACCCCACGAAGGAGTCACATCCCATTGGGAAACGTGGCTCCTCGATGGATTGTATATAAACAGTGTTTAACATTTTAGTTAACCATATCAAATGCCCCGATGATACTTCAGCCAACCACTATAATTATATGTTATGTAGTCAACAACAGAATATTATATATATATATATATATATATATATATATATATTTCTCAATTATATATTTGTCAAGATTAACAAAACATTATAACAATTATTTTATACAAATATATCAATATCATTTTTATCATGAAAGAACTAGTGCATTAACACCAAGGCAAACAAATGCAAGTGCAAGATGAGTGTTCCAAGTGCTCCAAGTACTTCAAAAATCTCTAAGAAAACCTGCAGCATAACATTAGCATAAACTAGAATGAATGAGAGAGTGAGGAGAGAACCTCCCTTTTAAAGATAAATGGACGGTAGAGAACAAGAG
Source organism: Cupressus sempervirens (assembly GCA_028749045.1). Lineage (NCBI taxonomy): Eukaryota > Viridiplantae > Streptophyta > Pinopsida > Cupressales > Cupressaceae > Cupressus > Cupressus sempervirens. Next base: position 520,683,019 of record CM053789.1, read on the forward strand.
GCAAAATCAAGGGTGGAGAATGAGTCTTGTGTGATCCATGTGCACAAAAATCTCACCTAAGCAAGGTCAACGATAGTGTTTAAGAGGCAAAATATGTGTGGAAGAGAATAAAGATTCCACCCACATTGGAAAGTGTGCACCTCATGTATAACAAAAATGCCGTTTCCTTTATTTTTAAAATAGGAAAGTGTATTTTCATGTGTACACTTAGGATAAAGAGATTTGGGGATTTTATTTAATTAAGAATAAGTGATAGCTAAATTATGCAAAATCGTTAGAAAGAGGGCTCATAGTCTAGAGGACCATGTTTGGGTGATTACATATGCTTCTTTTATGCAAATCAAATTTTGTTTAATGTTGATCATTCACCTTTCTATGAAGAGATGTACCAACAAAATATACATACAAGAGACCATATATTGGCAACTCAAACCCCACTGAAAGATATTTTGATGTGCAAGGTTGAGAAGTGGCTGATGCAGTGATTGCATACTTCTTTGATGCAAAATGAATTTTGTTTAATGTTGATCACTCACCTTTCTACGAAGAGATGCTCCAAGATATCGATAATTGGACTAGTTGGTTATAAACCACCTACGTAATGAAAAGATTCACACTACTCTAATTGATAGAAAAAAAGTTTAATTAGAGTGACATTCTTCACCAATGAAAAGTGTGTGGCTAATAGTAGGATGCAGTATTGTGATGGATGGGTGAACAAATGCTAAAAATCATCGACTACTTAATATTGTGGTAACACATGGTAAAGAGCCTTAGTTTATGAAGGAAATAGATCGTGCATTGTTCAAGGAAGAAAAAAGCGCAGTTTTTCTTCATAAATAGCCATTTGATGACAGTGAGGAGGTGGGGGTGTCACATTTAGTCCAAGCTGTTAGAGATGTTGCCCCTGTAAAGAAACATGCATGTTGGGGCAATATATTGCACAAGCACATATTTTGGAGTTTGGACACCGTGTTGTGTGCATCCGATGAATAATGCACTCAAAGATATTGGCAAGTTCCAATAGATTTTGGATTTCATAGAAAAGGCCAAAATAATACAAATGTTCATTTGTAACCATCACCACATGCAAGCCATTTTTAAAAATATTGCCAAGGTGGAACTTCTTAAACCTGTTTATACATGGTTTGCCTCTAATTTTATTCCGCTTGATTGTCTTTGTGGAGTCAAAGGTGCATTCCACAGTTTTAGCAACATGTGAGCAGTTTGGGGGGCATCTGCATCAAATATTGCAATTGAGGGGAGAACTATGATACCTGATGACCATTCTTTGGGCTGATGTTAAACTTGTTGGGCACTTTATTAAACCCAAATGTGAGGTGATTCAATTTGCAGATTCAGACAAGCCAGTTTTGGGATAAACTTGTCAAGAAATAGATTCCATATGTGAAAGAGTCAAGAAAGTGATAGATGCAATGTATTTCTCTATATCCTTGACAGAAAAATTGTTACGTGAATGATGGATTAAACTTAAGACACCCCTTCATGGTGTTGTCTATGCCTTAAATCATAACAGGTATAGTATGTAAGTGATCAATTAAAGGGCTCTATGACAGGATAGAGAGGTAAGGAAGTGATTTTGGACTCCAATTAAAAAAGATTTATGGCTGGGGTGAGGACGTGTCAATTATAAGGAATGCATTAAGTTTTCATGTGGACATGGTGAAATTTCTTCCACAGAGGCTTTATATGATATTTGAGTAAAGAAAGACCCTATAGAGTGGTGGTGAATTATGAAGGTGAAATCTTTGAACTGCAACCATTTGCTATAAGATTGCTTTTACAAGTAGCCAACTTTTCATTATGTGAGAGAAATCAAAGTACTTATGGTCTTATTTATTCACTATAAAGGAAATGGATAGGGCTGAAGAAAACATAAAATCTAGTGTACATTCATAACTCATTTCGTCTTCTCTCTCATGTAGATCCTAGGCACAAGGAGGGTCCTTCAACAAAATGGTACCTAATTACTCCTGATGGAGAAGTTGCAGCATGGTGGATGAAGTGGTTGAAGCAAATGGCCTTAGGGATTTACCCTCATTTCTACTACCTATAGAGGGAAGAGCTTTAGAGTGATGAGTATTTGTAGAGCATTATAGTTGACGACTTTGATATGGATGATCATGACATAGAATTGTAGACAATAGATTTCTGATTTTTGTTTTTCATTTGCATATCTGCCTACCAAGTTGTTGAGATTTCTGAAATACAATATGTAGTCTAATATCAAATATTTAGTGTGAACTGTGAACTCTTTGACAGACTGAAATTTTTCATTTGTGTATTTAAACTTTAAGCTAATGTTAAACTAAACCATTGTTCTTGTTTTGAAATTTCGATGTCATAGTTTCTACAAATTATCGTATTGTATTAAAAGTTTGGCATCTCCAAGTAACCCAATCTCTTATTTTAAAAAAAGATGTACATTTATAGGTAGTAGTCTTTCATACCAGTGATCTCCTGGCAACAATGGAGAAGACCTACAAAGTCCTCTGAAGATGCTTGAGGTGGGAAGTGCAAAAATAGAGGCATGACTGTAGTTTGTTAGAATTATGACACTTTCCAATGGATGGTATTGCTGTGGAGATCTAGCAGAACAAGTGTTAGGTCTCGAAGATTTTGTGTTGATATTGACACTTTACAATTTAGACCTCCTTGTTGATTGTACACAAACAGTGATAGAAGATAAACCAAATGTAATGTCTAAACTAGAAAGAGGTAATGCAGAATAAGGGACAGGATGATGTCATTCTTCCCAAAAGAAGGCAAGGGTTGAAAAATGATGAACAAGTCATCATGGGCTTTAAAACATCACCCAGAAAAAATGTGGTGGTACTACGACTATATCCTGAAATGCAAATTGTGACAGTGTTATCCGGTCACACAGCAGTGCCACAGTTTCTTCTTTTCCCAGAAGGTATGTTTTCTGAAACAAAAAGCTTAGGGGTCCACCACTAGAGAATCCACATCCAAAATTCCCAATGATGCAAATTGAAATAGTTGAGGTGTATAATGGATATAGTCTTCAACTAAGTCACAAGGTGATGGCTATCACTGCAAGAGGCATGACTAGAAAACTTGATGTACTAGGTGAATGTTCAGAAAGCAACTTATCTGGAAAGAAGGGAGAGAATATGCTAATAGGACCCTAAGGTGAATCTTGAAGGCACAAGTGGGTTATCCATTTTTGCTATTTAATAACTTGTCAGTGGGTGCAGTCAAGCTGACTGCATATAGCAAGCAACATTTATGGTTGTGTGTGTTGAATAAGAGTGATTTTTAGCTTAGATAAAGAAATTTTCAGAGAAGTAAACAATTAAAATATATTATACGAATTATAGAGGCTGTGCTTTGGGATTAGCCAGTTTTTAGACTAATAAGCAGTTTACATCCGCTTGTTCTTCTGTACGAGGTTTCAACATCTCAAAGCAAGATGTCACTGCTGCAGCATATTTTACAGTAAAGCTATTTTCATGGTTGATGAAAGAGATGCATGTGTCTTTGATGAGATTCTTCACTAGTGGATTTCATTCTTATGATCGAGACATCTCCTATAAATGACACTAAACATCAATTGTTTTGTCAAATATTTAGGCATTGTTTTATGTGCTTTCTAGTTTACTGTATCCTTGAGCTATGAGAAGATTACAAATATTTGGATATTTTTTCATGAAATATATTTTCAAGTATCTGAATTAGATTGTATTTTTCCTAGTTTTACCAAATGTTGTTACAGCTTTTGTATATTTGCTGCATACAGGAAAAGGGTGGAATTCTTAGCAGGAGGAGAGAAATTCTACTATACTGGGCAAAGTGTTACATATCAAGGATTTACAGCTATTATGCCTTGGCTAGGTGTTTCTGAGGAGAGCCTTCCTCCATTTTCCAAAGGAGAAACTGTACATATTTCAGAAGTAGAGCTCTATCAGGTAAAATTTCAATTAATTTTTATGGATGATTCTGTATATGTGACTAATTTATGGTATTAATACTGTAGAGGTGAACAGTTTGTATGGACAAGGTTTTTGTTTGTATTCTATTTAGTGCAACTCTAAAGTATCAGACATTGTTTTTGTTTAACTGGTGGATTTTGGCATTTCCCTTGAGCACAATAATTGTCAGATTTGATTGCATTTTTTATTTTCAGGGACTTACTTCACCCCCTGGTTACCTTACCGAAAGTGAACTAATTTCTCTCATGGAGAAGCATGGAATTGGCACAGATGCTTCAATTCCAGTTCACATAAATAATATATGTGAAAGGAATTATGCACAGGTTATCTAATTTTAGTGTTGCTGGTTTTTTAGCAACATACTGTAGTGATGATGCTTATTTTATTCCTCTGCTATCTATTAAAGATTCTTTGACATTCTCATATAACATAAACTTCAGGTACATGCAGGAAGGCAGCTTATTCCTACAGTGTTGGGAATCACACTAATCAGAGGATATCAGTCCATTGATGCAGATCTGTGCTTGCCAGAAATTCGGAGCTTTATAGAGCAGCAAATTACCTTGATTGCAAAGGGCCAAGTTGACCATGGTCATATGGTTCAGCATGCACTACAACAATTCAGTGCCAAGTATAAATATTTTGTTAATCAGGTACCATATTCTTATTCTTCTAATTGTCTTAATCAGATACCATATTCGTATTCTTCTATATACTTGCACCCTTAATCGTCAAAAGTACTGTATCTGATCATTTTCATTTCTGAGAGCCTAGGTACCACAAATGAGAGGTCTAGGATATGTGAATTCAAAACAATGTGGTTATAATTGTTATGGAACAGTGCATAATATTTCAGTATCAATTTCAAAGTGCTAACAAATTGTGATTTTTTAAAATCTTAGCAAGAAATTCTATTTCCTGGTTAAAATTTGCATGATTGAAAGGACACAGTCACTCAACTAATTACAAATAAACTGCAACCTTCGATCCCCAACCTTCCATTCTTCTCTGATTCATCCACCATCTTTATATTATGGTGTAATGCTGCCTAGAGAGACCTCTTATTTCTCAATTTATTGAGACAGTTATGCTTATAGTTATTATGAAAATATTGCTATATAAACCTTACATCAGGAGCACTTTAGATTATGTTGGCACAATGAACATGAAGTATTATAATAGTAATTACGAATACCATAACTATTGCTCTAGGTGAATTATGGATTCCAAATAAGAATGATCTGCAATATTGTCTCAGAGATATAGAAGAGATCAATGAGAGATAATGGTTTGCGGTGGATTAAGGGAGATGCATTAATGAATTATGATTATGCGATTAGATTACTGCTGATTGGGTCTGATAGACTCTGGTTTCTGATCTTTTGATCTTGATCGCTGTTTCTAATGAATCTCTTGTAATCTTGCAATGTCTTGTCACTGTCTCAGCTTAGTTTCTCTATACTTGTGCATCCTTGACTTTGGTACAAGTGGTTGAATATCACCTTCATTTGGCTCCTAACTCTCTCTTATTAGGGTGCTCCAAATCTGGAATGAATATAAAAACAAATTGCTTGTCTTTGGATGAGTTGCTGATTTTTATTTAATATGCAATGAAGTGGCATGATGTGAGCAGTTGTTTCTCAATCCTCATGACCCTTGTAAACAACTGAATTAGTAATATACCCATTGACACCTCTTCCTTCTAACTAACAACATTATTAGTTTAATTCTTAGATTGTATTTGATCTCTTCTTTGGGCGGGGATAAGGAACTATGTTAGCAATATTTACTAGGCAGCAACAGTCTCAATTTTTTCTTCTTCCCTTGGTAATACTATTCTACTGTCCTAGGTATGTCCCGTCCTTGAAATTGCTTGCCCATGAGCAACCTAATATTTGGGTGTTGGAGTACTTGTTTATTTTCCCATGTTGCATCTTCTACGGGTAGACTCATCCATTTGATGGAATTCTTTGAGGAGCCTGCTTTTCAACTTCTTCTCTCTTATGTCTATAACCTCCTTGATGACCAAAACCAACTTATCGTCTTCTTCCAAGGGCGGAACTTTTATGGCCTTAAAGTTCACAGGCCACTTCTCCAATTCATCACCTTGTGAGGTCTATAGAATCTTGGCTTTTTCCATGCCACTCTGCAGGGAGGATTATCAATATGGTTATAGGAACAGATAAAGCAAATCCTCAATCTCAAAACTTCTCTGAACCCAGTGTTTTTCTGTGTAGATCTTTTGCTGATTTTGGGCATTCTTGTAAATTATTTTGAGGGATTTAAGAATATCTTGACATTCTTGTACCCATTCTTTGGCCTTAGGTACCTTGCTTTCTCAAAATGCCAAGTCCAATTGACATGTGGTAGTAGCATTATACCAATATTCTCCTAAATGGAGCCATTTGATCCATGTCCTTTTCTGGCTTGCCACATAGTTGCACAAGTAGCCTTCAACCCATTTATTTACAATTTCAATCTGCCTGTCTATTTGCAGGTGGTAGCTGGTCTTGGTGACATCTCCATGCCTAATAGCTTGAATAATTTGGTCCAAAAGATACTAAAAGACTCACTCTCATGATCACTTAATATGTTATTTAAAAGTGCATAGAGCCTAGGCCCTAAATATCTATTTGAAGAACAATCATGCAACTTGTGGTGCTTTGTTTTCTGATGCAATACCGAAGAAATGTGCATACTTGGTTAATTAATCGACAACCACAAAAGTGCAATCTTTGCCATGGTATAATTTCTCCATTTTCGTGAGCATCAAAGTTTGTTTGGATTCACAAATCATTGGCCCTTGTAGGCTAAGTCAGATGGTTTGAGGGTTACCAGTTGGCAGAACAGGAGGCTCTTTCCCTTCTAGATTACAAAAGCATTTAGGATTTGCTCTTCATTTTGTCCAGTTTGAAATACTTACTGATTACGGTAAATTATCTATCCAACATTTCTATGTTGGGTAGGGCACTAGACCAGTCTTAGTTGCAATGATGACCTTTGATACCTTTATTTATCAAGTATTTAGGGAATTAGTAATTATAGTAAATCAAAGGCTGATAGAGATGAACCCTTACTATTTTCAGTAAGGCACTCTAGTTAACTGTGAATGCAGTGGGTTACCTTCTAGTTCTAATAGAATATAGAGATAATGAGTATCTTTGGAGTTATGACATTTTAATTTTTAATAAAGTAATACTTTATTAATAATTATTTAAAATTGCACATCATTAAATGTTCTTTGAATTTATTATTAAGAAGGTTATTTAATGATCATAAAGTCAAGTTATAAAGTGCATATGAGGAATAATGTAAAGTGCCAATTTAAAGGGAGATAAGTGATTATTAAAATATACTTTATATTATTTTGTTGTGCGCCAAATGGAGGGAAATATAACAAACTATTATTTCAAATCTTGGCAACAAAAGAAAAAATGTTAAAATGCCTAAGTTGGATTTAAATCATGTAAACAATATACAAGAAGCTAATGGTCGATTGGGATCGGAAGATATAAATGCATTCAAGGCAAAGGGAAAATCATTCTATTGTGCATTTGACATTGCAAAATTGGTGATTGAATTGTGCCTATGTAATGTTCCCAATTTTTTTAATAAAATGACTTAATTGAAATAACTTATTAAGTGGTCCAAGTTTTAGATAATATAATAAAGGAACTTTAATTAATTAATTAAATTAATAAAAAAGGGGCCCAATTAATAATTCAATAAAATAATGTCGGCCAAATGTAAATCTCGGGACACTTCTTGGAGGACTTTATAAGGAGATGGATGCTTCTTCGTATTTTCGGAAGCTGAAGGCTGAAGATAGTTCTGTAAAAACCCCAATTGGCTCACACCACTGGATCCACTTGTACTAACTTGTGATTTTTAAAATATTTTCAAAATATAAAATTTGCAACATCAGAACAAACAACTAGATACCATAACAGATTTCACAGAATTCCCTTAGCATAATTTTAACTGACAGCATTAACTGAATTCCAGTGCCAACCGAACAATCATATACAGTGGATTTGTTTTTAGTCAACTTGCTATAGCTTGTAAACCCTACTAGACTGAATTGATATATCAGAAATTAACATCAAGGACAATACTGAAATATAATTTGCTACCTATTACCCAATTACCCAATTCTTGAATGACATTCAATTTCGTAATTATGGATATAAAAATAACATTTGCTGCATCTAAACTGAAAATCACAATGAAGTGAATAACCTGGAGATGTTTAGCATAACCATTCACAGCAGGCCTTATCAGATCAAATACTCCCAAGTGAATGCATCTTCCCTCCATATTTGCTCACGTGCCTGGCCAGGTATTGCTGTGATTTTTGCAGAGCCTATTCTCCACAATTGGTGACAGCTGAATCTGACTAGGAGATGTGACAGCTGAATCTGACTAGTATCTCCTAGAATTGGCGTTTACAATAGTAGAGGAAGAAACGCCAAAGCTTGTGTTGGATTGCAGGCACTTACACCCAATTATGGTGCTCCAACTCGCAACAAAGCTTGCCTCTGTATACAGATTCAACTTACCAAAAAGTAAACACCTAGACTTATTATTTAGTGTCCAACTATGAAGATTATTGGCCACCAAGTTTGCCCAGATTTGTGGTGCTAAAATCAGGATCCAATTGATGAGCAGAGCAGAGTTATTGCTCACTCAAATACAAAACAAAAATCGCACCAGTATGTGTAAATATAGTCGACTCAATTTCCAGAATTTTCCCACTTTAATTCTCAACACAAATTTTTCCAAATTCGCAAATTGAAATGCAATTAAATTACCACACAACAATGACTTCCAACTACAGTCAATACAGAAGGAAGATCATATATAATAACCCAAAGTACAATACCTCAGCAGTGATTTGAAAACACTTCTAAGCTTCCCTTATACCTCAGCAAGGGCAAAAGCATTCATAACCTTAGAAAAGCCACAAAGGCAACAAAACAAATAAATATTCAAGCGTGCTTTTTCCAATGAAATGAACTCATATTTATAATGCTTTGTTGATAAAAGTTTCCAAAAGAACTCAACTTTAGAAACTGGGAAAGTTTCCCAAAAGAACTCAGCTTTTGAAACTTTTGAAACTTTCCAACACAACATCACTTTAAATATTTAATACTTGGCTTAGACATATAATAAATGGCCCCTTCCAATGACAACTCAACCCTCAACTTAAATGAAATTATAAAGTTCAATTATAACTTTATAGTAAGCCATTTAAAGATTTAATGATAATTTGGCCACTAACAATATAATAATGCTCAAAATACTCATCATTAAAATATGTCATCTGAAATAGGAGACACCTATTATTTCTCCATGTGACCAAATGCTCTTTCCAAAAATAGAAAGGGTCCATCTCAATCAACACCCAACTTACCACAAATAGTAAGTACATAAATCTAAGCCCAAATGAAGTCCAATTTGAGCCAAAGGAAGACCAACTTGTAGCTTACTGAATTGTGAAGAAGACACGACCCTCCCAAGCCAAACAACTACCTTAGAAGACCCTTTATCCACAATAAAATGCCTACGAGGATCACAATAATAGGCTAATACTTGAAACTCCAATGTTGGCAAAAATGGGTACATTACAGTCCTCCCTCCCTGAGATTGCTTGTCCTCAAGCAATCTGGCAACACAGTGAACACCAACCTCCACCATTATCCCAAATGAAGAAGTGTGACATCCCTGTTGACACTGAACCAAAGTGCAAACTAGCATCATCACGACCAACCATATGACCTGGAGCATAGCACCCAAAACTTGTGTTGATGATGTAGAAGTCAGAATGTCACTAGAAGGTAATTCCATAGAAGATTAATGCATCCTCTTCTTCCTTGTATCCACCCACATAATATTTATTGGACTGAAATCTTGATCATCACCAACAATCCTTGAAAAAGACGTACCTACAGGAGAACCATATGCACTCATGACAATTGTATCAACAATCGATGTAGCCACGTCAAAGTATGTGGACGTAGGAACATCACCAACTACCGCTACAAAAAACTGAACCAAATCTGTAGATGGTGAAAATTGAGTCCAACTCCACTCAAGTGAGTGATCAACATCAACCTCAAACAATAGATTGTCATAAGACAATGCTACATCCATGTCAAACATAGTATTGTCCACGAAGTGAACCTCACCACTGTGCTGATCTGAACTATAACACGACTCGCCTCATCATCAATGACGTGTATTATCATCAGGGCACACATCTACAACTGTTTAATTTGAAGTTTAGATTTATTGAAATTCACTCATTCACATATATGAACTTATTCTCAATCTTTCAACAAAATTATGATGAAATATATAATTTATTATATTAATTTAACTTGCAAAGTATTTGCAAATAGTATATCCTATTTGCACGAAGGGCTCTTTTATCTCTTATTTAATAGGAACACTTGTCACTTACCATCCTACTCAAAAAGGGAGATATGATCCTATGCAAGTTGTGTTAGTAGGCTTTACAATCTTAGGCAAATCTTTTACTGCAAACATATTACTAGTTTTCACAATGTTGTCAGATTTGATATGACAAATTCTCTTATGCCATAACCAACTGTCATCTACCTTTGCAACCAAAAATGTCATTTCAGTGGGATTCAACTGAAATACATTACCTCTAGATCTGGTTCCTGTTCCAAGTACCTTTCCATCTTTGTCTCTGATCGTGCAAGTCTTCTCTGTAAACTACAACTGATAACCTTTATTCACTAGTTGTCCAACACTCAAAAGATTGTGTTTCAAAGCATCAACAAAGTATACATCCTTAGTGTTAGTCTTACCATCAAGAGTTATAGATCCGATACCTTTAACATGGAAAACTGCATTGTTTCCGACTCTGACAGTGCCTCCATCGTAACTTTTGAAATCAACAAACTTGTTCATATCACCAATCATATGATGTGAACAACCACTGTCAATTATCCAATTAGATTTCTTTTCAACCTGTGATATCAGAGTCATTTTCTCTAGACTTTCTTCTTTAATAGCCATAAATCCTATTACATCATCACTGACACTTATTGCTTGTTCGTCAGATTCATCTTCTTCATTGACATACAAACAATCTCTATCTCTTCTAGGTTTGAACTTTCCTCTATACTTTTTCTCTCTTTTAGGACACTTAGATGCATAATGACCAAACTCATTACAAGTCCAACATTTAGAAATTTTCTTACCATCTTTTTCTCTTCTCACAAGAAGGGCTACTCCATCTATCTTTCTATCCTCATCAGATCTGCTACTACTAGCAAAATCTCCTCTAGCACTTGTGCTCCTAGACAGATTAGGTTGAATGTTTAGGGCACTGAAAGTTGTCTCTGTTCTAGACAATTCTCCAGATTGTCTAAGCTCATTGTCAACTGCTTCAAGTCTCCCAAGTAATGTTTGCTAGGTGAAATCTTTGGCACAAGGGATTAACAACTGTATCATTTTAGTTGCCTGCTTAAATGGTGGTGTTAAACTCTTCAATATCTTCCAGATCACTGCATCATCTTCCTTGGTTCCTCCTTGAGATATGGTACCTGTAGGAATTTCTGATATTTTTCCTACATATGTTCTTATAGATTCATCTTCCATCATTTTAGTATCTTGAAATGCACAAATCCAATTTTGTGGCCTCATTTTCTTAGAATGTACATCACCTTCAAAACTATTTTCCAAAACTTTTCAAATCTTATGAGAAGTATCAAGTGTTTTTACCTGGTTGTACTCTGCTTCAAGAAGTGCAGACAATAATGCTTCCGAAAAGTTCTCTCTCATCCTCGGTACAAGTTTCCAACTCACTTTCAACAATAATTGTCTTTTCTGATTTTGTCAAGATCCAATATCCTGGACCCATACACAGCAGATGTGTTGTGATGGACTCTGCTAATTCTGATTAAACAGTAAGGATCTGGTCTGTAGGAATTTCGTCAAACAATTGCCACTCTAGCTATTCTTTTAACAAAATTAATACTGTTCAATTTATGAAATAACTTCTGCATAAATCATTCTAGAAATTGGATATGGCAAACAATATTTCCAATACTTAATAAATCATATAACCAGAAGATTGATCTCATGAATGATGCTTGACATTTATAACTTTCCTAAACTGGCATCAGAGTTACAGTACCATTTTGTTGTATAAATGAAATGCAAAGTTACAGAGATGACAGACCCGTGAATGATGAGGAATTCGTCCAGAACTGATGATGCCCAAGGATATCACTTCCGACTCACGCCCTAACTCCTAACCGACCACTGTTAGAGATAATGCCAAGTATGCTCCGAACTCAACCACGTCTACACTTCCTTGATAACCTGTCATGGACTCGTTTACTGTTGTGGACATGATGCTAGATGGACAAGCCAACAATCTGCCCGAGTTACTACTGCAGATGGATGGATAAAGTCGACCTTAGTCCAAACAAAATGTGAAGAACCTGTGCTTAGACTTTCGACTTGGGTAGTAATGCTTGCGTCTACTCATATACCCGACATTCGACTGGAGGTTTCTTCATGGCTTGACCCTTCATTCTCAAACACTTGCTATGCGGATAAGAAGCTCTTGTGTTGGTTTAAACAAGTGACGCCCTGCTGTTGTTCAACGTGCACCTGTAGATGAATTCCTAAACTGTTCACGTGCCAGTCTCTTTTTCAGAATATGGAACCCGTTTGGAGATTTCACCATGCAATATCTCACTCAGACTGCCCACAACCTCACCTTCCTTTAATGTAACAAAAGTGATGTATGAATAAGAATATTCAGTCGTACTTGCACTTTGCTCATTACTGTCAGATTGACTGTTGAGTAATCCTTCATATACCTCTGTGTGTAATCTTCAGATATAATGTGGCTTCCTTCTCTACTCAAAACACTGTATATCTTCTGGCAAGCCAAAGAAGAGTTGGGGTGATGTCCAACCTCTTCTCAAAAATAATTGAAGGGTTTTCGTCCTCACAGTTCAAAACCCAGTCACATTAAAGCAACTGGAGCTTGGAGTATTTGATTTCATAAATTTCTTGTGTGTTAATCCCAATACAAGCTCTCATTTATAGCCTCAATGTGAGGGAAAATACAAGGAGCAAGGAATGTGGGATTAAAACTTCATTTTCGTCTTGTAGTCACTTAAAGCCATTTTATAAAGTAAATAGCTTTATAACATTAAAATGACTTAATTCCACTCACTTTAATAAAGTTCTGAAGTAAATTAAATTAAATTCCCATTGTGACTGGTAGGCATCCTGTTAGATAATGTCATTAATCTATCCGAATGTGGAGATAGAGTAAATTGGCGCCCAAATTACTAGTGTTGAAAAGGGGACATGACAGTCCTCCCTTCCTGAGATTGCTTGCCCTCAAGCAATCTCAATGCTGGATGCTGCAATATAGACTCACCTTCCGAAGTGGCGTCTTCATAAGGTAAGTTTTTCCATCGAACTAAATATTCCTTGATGGTTTTGTTACGCAGCCTCATCTCTCGGGTTTCAATCACTTCATCCAACACCAGAATAAGCTAACCCACTTCATCAAGCAGGGGCAAACTCTTTGAAGGTTCAATCTGCTGGCCCACAGCCTTCTTGAGGCATGAAACATGAAAAACATTGTGGATTCGGCTATCACCCAACAAATCCAGCTCATAAGCGACCTCTCCTAACCTCCTAGTAATATAATAAGGTCCATAGAATCTGGGCTTAAGTTTCTCTAACCCACTTTTCTTCAAGGAACGCTGTCTATATGGCTGTAGACGATGAAAAACTCTATCACCCACCTCAAAACTCCGCTCAGTGCGATGTCGATCAGCCTATAACTTCTGCTGATTCTGTGCGTGCTGAATATTATCCCTGAGAGCTCGGAGGATATCTTGCTGCTCCATTATCCAATCTTTGGCTAGAGGTGCCAGGCTATCCTCTAATGCCAAATCAATAAAAGAAAGGACCTCATAACCATAAAGGGCACGGAAGGGGGTCATCTGAATGGACATATGGTAGGTGGTGTTGTAACAATACTCTCCCAAATACAACCACTTAACCCATGCTCTCTGCTGCCCTACAATGTAGTTCCTCAAGTACCCTTCCACCCAGTTATTCACTATTTCGGTCTGGCCATCTGTCTATGAGTGATAGCTCATGTTGGGAGTCAACTTTGTACTTGTCAATTTGAAAATCTCTTGCCAAAAGGTACTGAGAAACCTACTGTCTCTGTCACTCACAATAGTCCTGAGTAATCTATGGAGCTGGAAAACCTCTCAAAAAAATAATTTAGCTAGTTGAGAAGCTGACCAGTTTGCGGCTATCACGAAGAAATGCGCGTACTTGGTCAATCTGTCCACCACTGCAAAGATGCAGTCCTTGCCTTGGACCCTCGGCAACCCGGTAATAAAATCCATGGAGATACTCTCCCACCTCTGGGCTGGAATAGGGAGGGCTGAAGTAATCCTGCAGGAAAACCCTGTTCAGACTTATTCTGCTGACAAGTTTGGCACTCTTTGATATGCTGCAATACATCATCCTTAAGCCCCTTCCACGAGAATCTCTCCTTGATCTGCCTGTAGGTTTTGAAAAACCCTGGGTGCCTTGCTAATGGTGCATCATGTACGGTGCACATAATGTCCAACTTCAGTTTAGATTCGAGTACTAGGTAGATTCTATTTTTGTAATATATAACATCATTCATTACCTTGTACCGCTCATCCTGAAGTATAACATCCAAAATCTCACAAGCATGAGCATTTTTGGAATGCTCCACTAATAACTGGGATCTCCAATTTGCTGAAATCTTTGAAATGGCGTAACATGTTAACACTGAGTGTTGACGAGAAATAACATCAACAACTATATTATTTCTCCCTTTGACATATTCAATGTCAAAATCGTAAGCTTGTATCTTGCTGACCCATTTCTACTATTTTTCGTTCAACTCCTATTCCAGGAAGTAACGCAAACTGTTATGATCCATCTTAACTGTAAATTTACTTCCCACCAAGTACTGCCTAAATTTGGCTAAGGCGTGCATTATAGCTAGCATCTCTTTATCATAGGTGGAATATAACAACTCGCTGCCCCTAAGTTTCCTACTCTCAAAAGCAATGGGATGACGGTCTAGCATCAATACTGCCCCTATTCCACTTCCGGAAGCATCACACTCTAAAACAAAGGTCCTAGAAAAATCAAGAAGTGCTAGCACTGGGCATGAACTCATCACCTGTTTCAGCTTATCAAACGCTGCCTCAATATCCTCTATCCAAGTAAATGCCCCTTTTCGTGTCAAATCGGTAAGGGGTGCTGCTACCTGTGATAAACCCTTGGCGAATCGTTGATAATAGGAACAAAGACCAAGAAAACCTCGTAACTCCGATACATCCTTCGGTGGTGGCCAATCCAAAATTGTCTATATCTTCTCTTGATGCACCTTAACCCCCTCAGCACCAATCACATGCCCTAAATAGAGAATCTCGGTTAGCCCAAATTCGCATTTGGACTCTTTTGCAAATAAGAACTGCTCCTCCATGAGACTAAGGACCTCATCCAAATGTTGCAAATGTTCTTCCCAAGTCCTGTTGAAGATTAAAATGTCATCAAAGAAAACAAATACACTTTTCATTAGCTGTTTCTTGAAAATATGGTTCATGCATGATTGGAAAGTGGCAAGTGCATTAGTGAGCCCAAATGGCATCACCAAAAACTCGTAGTGTCCGTAGTGGCATTTGAAGGTTGTCTTATGCACGTCCTCCTCACGGACTTGAATTTGGTGGTATCCTGACCGAAGGTCTGTCTTTGAGAAATAAACTGCCCCATGAAGCTCATCTAGTAACTCATCAATGCGGGGAATCGAATACCTGTTCTTAATGGTCCTCTTGTTCAGTGCGCGGTAGTCTATACACATCCAAAGGGTGTCGTCCTTCTTCTTAACCAACACCACTGTAGAGGCAAAGGGGCTAGGGCTGGGTCTGATATGCCCCATATCCAAAAGCTCCTTCATCGTCTTCACTATTTCTTCCTTGTAGTGCCTGGGGTGATAATAAGGGGTAGTGATAATAGGTTTGGCTCCCTCCTCAAGCTCAATAATATGCTCAAACCCTCTATCTGGTGGGATTCCAAGAGGTATATCCTCAAACACTCTCCTGTGCTTATCTATAACTGTTTGAATGTCATAATGATATCGCTGCCTTGGATCCTGTGTCTTCTTTGAGGAGATGAAACATTGTGTGGCCCACTCTATATCATCATGTCTCAAAATGGCCTCCATCCTGTGAATTGTAATTAATCTGGGTCCACTATCTGGTATGGCTTTGAGGACTACTAATCGATCACCCTGTAAGAACTCCAACTGCATAGTCTCATGATCAAAAGTGTACCTATGGAGAGTCCTTAACCACTGTCTACCCAGAATGGCATCCAACCCATCCAAGTCAACAACGTAGAAATCAGTCTCCAAAAGATAATCATCAAATTGTATCTGAAGACCAGCTACCTTCCCTGTACACTCCAAAACTTCACCGTCGGCTACCTTCACCTCAAACTCGGGAATGTCAACTATCGGCAAACCTCTTCTAGATACCATCCGTGTGCTGATGAAATCATGTGAAGCTCTTGTATCCAAAAGGCATACAATGCGCTGCCCCTTAACCATGCCCTTCACTCTCAAAGGATGACATACCGGATCACTAGAAAGAGTGGCTATAACTGGAGTCTGTTCCGTAACGGTTTTCTTCTTATCTTTTAGGGGCTGCTCTTCAACTTTTTCCTTCTCGCTGTCCTCAACCTCTTCATCTTCCTGCTGCTCCCCTTCCTCCTTGGAGAGAACCTCAACATAATGTATCTTGCCTTTCCCAAGGCACCTATGATCTGGGGTACAAGGCTCCCTACAAGTAAAGCACAATTTCTTCCTTCGAAGTTCATTCCATGTTTCAAAATCCAACTTGGGAGGAGTGGGTTTCTGCTGGTTTTTATTTCTTTGGTTTGACGTAGATCCCCTGTAAGGTTTCTTCGGAGGCTGTAATATCGATGAGGTTGAATCCAAATCATGAGCTATCTTGATCGCGTCATCTAAAGTGTTTGGTTGAAGGACCTTAACCAAACCCCTAAATCTATCCTGTAAACCTTCTATGAATAACATCACCTTCTGTTGTTCTGACATATCTGGCACCATAACTGATATACGTTGAAATTCATCAATGAACTTATCTAATGATCCACTTTGATGTAACTGAGCCAAATCCCTGTAATAGACTTCAACATCCTTCCTATCAAAGCGGGTAATCAACTTAGAGCTGAAAGTCTCGTATGAAGTTATGAGGCCATGATTCTGCGTGACTAATCCATGATGCCACCAATTGTATGCAGCTCCCTCTAGGTGTATAGTCGCAAATCTGATGGCTTCGGCTTTAGCCATGGGCTTAAGTGCCAAATAAGTATCCAGCCTATGAATCCAAGCTCTAGCGGAAGTCTAACCACTACCATTAAAGGTGGGGAGAGTAAGTTTGTTCATAACATGTTTTAAATCCCTGTTAGGTGCTCTCGGTCTCTGGTCTTGCTGCTGCCTATCAATCTCTCTTTTCTGATTTAAATACTGCACGAAGGTCAAATTTTGTTTAACTTGATCTGGAAACAAATCCCACTCATCAAATGTTGCCATAACATTATTTGGTAACAAATTCGAGGCTGCAGGTGGTACAACTTCCTCTTCTTCAGCATTAAAAACTGGCATCAAAGGTCTGTCCATGTTATGTGTGGGAGCTCTAACTGCTCCGGGAGACCCAGCTATACTACCACCTCCACTGTGATGACTAGGAGCCCTTTTGTGGATTGGAAACAATTGCTGCATAGTTCCTACTAACAGCTGAATAGCATTTGTAATGTTGTTTTGCCCATCTCTGATAGCCCGTATAGTTTCCCATACTTCCCTTTCTTGTTCATCTCTGTTATGTGCCATTTGAATATTATTTTCCGGTTCAACCTGTCCCAAATGAACAACCTGTTAAGTAATATCAGCTTGTCCACCTGTTTCCAAGGTTATTTCCTCATCAACAGAAAAACTATCTTCAATCTCTATGTACTGAGGAGTCTGCTTGTTCTGGCTGTAGGTGACTAAATTTATGAAGTCTCCTAATGATTCCTGGCTGTCATCTTAGGATGATAATGTTTTGCAAAAATTTAATTGTTTCCCACAAGATGACAAGTCTTATGGCTCTGATACCACTGTAATGGACTCTGCTAATTCTTATTAAATAGTAAGGATCTGGTCTGTAGGAATTTCGTCAAACAATTGCCACTCTGGCTATTCTTTTAACAAAATTAATACTATTCAATTTATGAAATAACTTCTGCATAAATCATTCTAGAAATTGGATATGACAAACAATATTTCCAATACTTAATAAATCATATAACCAGAAGATTGATCTCATGAATGATGCTTGACATTTATAACTTTCCTAAACTAGCATCAAAGTTACAGTACCATTCTGTCATATAAATGAAATGCAAAGTTATAGAGATGACAGACCCGTGAATGATGAGGAATTTGTCCAGAACTGATGATGCCCAAGGATATCACTTCCGGCTCATGCCCTAACTCCTAACCGGCCATTGTTAGAGATAATGCCAAGTATGCTCCTAACTTGACCACATCTGTACTTCCTTGATAACCTGTCATGGACTCATGTATTGCTGTGGACGTGATGCTAGATGGACAAGCCAACAATCCGCTCGAGTTACTATTGCAAATGGATGGATAAAGTCAACCTCAGTCCAAACAAAACGTGAAGACCCCGTGCTTAGACTTCCAACTTGGGTAGTAATGCCTACGTCTACTCATATACCCGACATCCGATTGGAGGTTTCTTCATGGCCCGACCCTTCTTCATTCTCAAATACCTGCTATGTGGATAAGGAGCTCGTGTCAATTTAAATAAGTGACGCCCTGCTGTTGTTCAACATGCGCCTGTAGATGAATTCCTTAACTGTTCACGTGCCAGTCTCTTTTTCAGAATATGGAACCCGTTTGGAGATTTCACCACGCAATATCTCACTCAAACTGCCCACAACCTCACCTTCCTTTAATGTAACAAAACTGATGTATGAATAAGAACATTCAGTCGTACCTGCACTTTGCTCATTATTGTCAGACTAACTGTTGAATAATCCTTCATATACCGTTTTCCTGTGTGTAATCTTCAGATATAATGTGGCTTCCTTCTCTACTCAAAACACTGTATATCTTCTGGCAAGCCAAAGAAGAGTTGGGGTGACGTCCAACCTCTTCTCAAAAATAACTGGAGGGTTTTTGTCCTCACAGTTCAAAACCTAGTCACATTAAAGCAACCAAAACTTGGAGTATTTGATTTCATAAATTTCTTGTGTGTTGTTAGTCCTAATACAAGCTCTCATTTATAGTTTCGAAGTGAGGGAAAACATAAGGAGCAAGGAATGTGGGATTAAAACTTCATTTTTGTCCTGTAGTCACTTAAAGCCATTTTATAAAGTAAATAGCTTTATAACATTAAAATGACTTAATTCCACTCACTTTAATAAAGTTCTGAAGTAAATTAAATTAAATTCCCATTGTGATTGGTAGGCATCTTTTTAGATAATGTCATTAATCTATCCGGATGTAGAGATAGATTAAATTGGCACCCAAATTACTAGTGCTGAGAAGGGGACATGACATGTGTCTTCATCTTTTCCTTCCAACTGTCATAATTTGTTCCATCAAACTTTGGACTATCCTTTCTAAATATGTTAGCCATGGATCTCCCAAAGTTGTTAAACTTTATCTTCAAGGACCTGCTACTCTAATACCAATTGTTAGAAATAATAGTCCACCAAGATAACTGAGAGGGAGGGGGGTGAATCAGTTATCCAACTAAAACATTTATAAAACCTTAATTAATCTTAACTATTCAATCAAAGTAAAAAGCAACCATAACAAGATGCAAATACACAATTACACCAAAATTGTTAACTAGGGAAACCCTTGATCAGAGGTAAAACCCCGGTGGGAATGATGTCCACAAAGATATACTGATATATATATTCCTTGTGATGTGAATATCAGGATTTAACTGTGTGATTTTGAGTCAAACTCGATGACCCATGTTTCATGAGTAGTGATTCAACATGAATCCATCTCTCATGAGAATAAATGGAACACTTAGCACTCATTGGATCTAGGTGATGCTCACAGGGGTGAAGCACCGGGACTTCCTTGTTAAAGGATGGACCCTGTTAGGAGTCTATAAACACATTCAGTACATAAGAGTCCCTGTTAGGAGACTTTGAATCCTTGTTAGAAGATTCCAACCCTGTTAGGAGTTGTAGAAGGTAGAAGGACCCACTGTCCAAACAACTTCTGGAGCAAGACCACTGAACTTCACTGTCTAATTGATTTCTCAACTATTCCTTGCAAAATAATTGTTCGTACTGTGCTTTATCCTTTTTCCTCTGTCCTGTCAACTGGACCAATCACTATTAGACCTTGTAGACCAGGTCATAAACCTCGGATCGAAATATCAAACCTCAGCAACAAAGTTTTCTCCAACTTCGCCCTGCTCTACTTATCTTTGTAATTACTCAGCATTCATATCTTTTCTCCTCTTTTCCGCTCTTCGTACTTGATTCATGCTTTTTTATAACAAAGGAAAATGTCCTTTTATACCAAGTCCATAGAACAATTCCCTTGACTTGGCTGTTACACTTTCTCAATTAATTATTATAGGACCTTATTAAGAACACGTTTTACTTAGCGATAACATCACTGTGTCGCCTTGTAACTTGAATAACTTTTCATACGTGTAATATTATGATGATCGAGCTTAGCCACGTCATCTCCAACATGTCTTCTACACGCCTTTAACCTTGCTTCTCAAAATAACAACTTTGCTAAGAGATATAACAAGTTTACCAGAACATGCTTTTGTAAACTCTATCTCAGAATAGTCTTCACCAAAACTTGCATAACTTCTTCCAGACTTAAATATCTTTTGCACCCGAGGTTAGTTGCATATACTAGACACTTAGTAGTATCTTCCATTGACCTCGCTCGTGAAAATACTCAACGATATGTCTGTACCAACTTAATCTTTACTGTTGTTCTTCTATCAGATACCACAGAAAATTGCAATGTTGACAATAATGACAAACATAGTCATGACTGTAATATATCATCATGATAATGATTTAATCATGTTTCTACAATACTCCCCCATAGGAATATCATCAGCATTCATGCTTCCAACACAACTATGTTTGGTTTAAATGATCTTGAACTTGCAAGTCTTGCAGCAGTTGGAGATGATGAGAGTGTGGATTATTTTGAGAATCCTTATGATTCTGAATGACTGAATCTGATTAGTGTATCTTGAGTTTTGACTCTTGATTGATCAACATTGAATCATGGACTAAGTTCTGAATTTTTGATTCAAATTGCATTGGAATCATGAAGTTGAGTAATTTACTAATTAGTTATTTCAATTTGTATATTGTGTTTGTGGAGTTTGGAGTTGAACTATCAATGGTGAAGTATCATACTATGGAATGGTTTATATTTGTATATTTCTTTGCGCACACACACACACACACACACACACACATATATATATATATCCAAAATCCCTCCCCAAAAAAAAAATCGCACATCCGATTCTTGCATCCGCACACACGTTAGCATCAGCATCAGCATCGATATCAGTAGCTCAGTCATACGGGAATGAGAGAGGAAGAATGCATGCTTAGTTTTGTTGTTTGTGAAGTTGTGAATAATCAAATGCTTGAGAAGTAAAGAAGGTTGATCTTGTGCATCGATCTATACTTATACCACAAATGCAGTGAAATGAAAATATTTAACTTCTTTTAAGAAATGTTTTGTCACCAGCACACTTGAATACTGAATTTGGGTCCATTTCTGAAATCTTTTTTAAAACATGCAATTATTGTTTGAGAAATATAATGTCGAATATTTTTGGCGCCTGCTACAAATTATTGCAGGGTGCTTTCAATACTATAAATCAGTCTTTGCTGAATCTAGTTATCTTCACTGCCCACTGTGGAAAGTTTCACACACATTTTGAGTTTACTTGAACATGGCTTCCATGTGGAAATGATTATCAAGCTTATTCATTTTTTATTTTGATTTTCAATTTTTTGGCTCAAAGAACTGTAGAAAATAGTTCATTTGTACATTGCTTGAACACCCCAGATTATCTAAGTGTTTTCATTACTATTTTAAGTGACTCACCTCTGTCACCGACTTAATAAGAAATTATAGGTTTAACTGTTAAAAACAGGAATGATTGAGCCGTTCATGGTGGAAATCCATTTTCAGAACTGCATAAGACATGTATCATGCTTATATACACAGACATTGAAATGTTTATCTGGGTAGGCTATCACATTCTATTTTGGGTGTGGCACACCCCAACAGAATAGATTACGTACAAGTCCTGAGTGAATTTGACAAATGAGATATCCCTTGATGAATATGATGGTATTTGAGCCAAAGGACACTCTGCAAGGGGGTCCACCAATCAAAACAATTTCATAAGGCTTACTATGAACCTAATTATTTATTCTTATCCTCTCTAGTTTTGTCCATCTTATATGGAAAGAATTAGTAAATGTCACCGTGAACCTCATCATTGATGCTTAATATTGTTTAGAATGACATCTCGTATACTAGTTGCACTGTTTGTTGGCAGATCAGAGAAAATGCAAATCATATATAGCTTGCATGATGACTTTTTATTTTTAGAAGATAAACATTAGTTAATTAAAATCTAGAAGTAAACTTACGTAGTTTCTGAGCTTCGTTGGGAATCCCACCTGTTCTTGATGTTATTTACTAGGAAATCAGACTAACAGTTTTCTTTTGTTGGCAGATTGAAAAAATGGATGTCCTCTTTGAAGCACAATTTTCTCCACTAGCTGAGTCTGGTCGTATGCTAAGTAAATGTGGTAAATGCATTCGTTATATGAAATATATTTCTATCCGACCAGCACGCTTGTACTGTGCAACCTGTGAAGAAGTCTATGCTCTCCCTCAAAGTGGTACCATCAAGGTGTGAATCTGCATGTGCAATCGATTCGAATTCAAGAGGATAGTAATTTAATGAGGAGAGCTATATAAATACAAATTAAACATGGTGTCATTAATTTTCATAATCTGTTTTTATCTTCTAACAGTATCTAATGCATTTGTGGTTCCTACAGCTATACAAAGAGTTGACATGTCCTTTGGACAATTTTGAGCTGGTCTTGTGTTCTTTGCCGGGACCAGATGGAAAGTCATATTCTCTTTGTCCATATTGCTATAACAATCCTCCATTTGAAGGGATAGAGACTGTTTTCAGTGGTCATTCCATTGGAAAGGCTAACAAAAGTGGGGGTATGCCCTGCAGTCTTTGTCGACACCCTATATGTCGGCATTCAGTCATCAAGCAGGGTGTTTGTGCCTGTCCAGAGTGTGATGGTACATTAGTTCTTGATCCTGTCAGTGCTCCAAAATGGAGATTAGATTGCAATAAGTGCAATTGCCTTGTTTACCTTCCTTATAATTCGCATAGGATATCAACTACTGATGAACATTGTAATGAGTGTGGATCAACCATTCTTGAAGTAGATTTCAATAAAAAAGACACTCCACTGAAAGATGGTGCTACTATACATAAAGCATGCGTCCTCTGTGATGAATTATTGCATTCCATGGTAGAGATGAAGCATGGTAAGTCATTCTTCAGAAGACCAGGTAGAGGTAGAGGAAGGGGTGGTGGTCGGGGAAGGGGAAGAGGAAGGGGACGGGGGCATGCAAATAACAAAAATGAAGACCCTAGAATGAGTTTTCGAGACTTCTAAATCCTTAAGTAAAGTGGGGCGATTCGAGCACGCCACTTCATCTTACCAGAAGATTGATGGCAAGTGATCTATCTTACTTTAGAAGTTTTCCAATTCTTTGTGGATTGTAGGAGAGTGTGGGAGTATATAGACTTATAGCACACAGGTCTGCAACACATCTTCATGGAATGATCATGTTAAATGAATAATCAGTGCAGTGGAATTTAATCTCCTGTATTCTGTAATAGTAGATTACCTGTCTCTTATCATAGAGCTTTTATGGTAACTATACTTCTTTCGAAGTTCCTGAATTTTTAGATGATAGACATTTTCAGTCTTTCCTGTTAATGAACAATAATATCTGTGTTCAATTTCATTTTCCTTTTCTGTTCCCAATCTTCAATATGGGCAATGTCAGAAGCTTTCTTTCTCCTTTCTTGAAGTGGTATATGGTTTAAAACATCTTAGTGTGGGAGCCAAGGAATCTTTTCTTAGTTGCCAGTTTGGCACCTTGGATGCTCGAACTAAGTCCAGGTGCAAATCGGATCCAGATTTATGCACTGGTCCATGCTGGATTCGTCTAGGGTCCATGAACATAGATCAATGATCAAGATTTAAATTTTTAATGTTTATCTTTGACATTTGGCATTGATCAATGATCGAGCATCATAGATTCATACTATGAAATGATTTAGTTTCACAATTATGTATATTTCTCTTTTTTTTGGTATATATAATGCGCGCACACACAAATGATGTAGTTTTACAATTATGTATATTTCTCTTATTGAGTTGTATATCTAATGCGCACGCACACACACCCATACCCACACACACTCGCACACACAGACACACACACCTGCACACGCACTTGTACACACCCACCCACAGACACCCACGTGTGCGCATGTGTGTGCATGTGGGCACACACACATGTGCAGGAGAACCCATACAAACCATAATGGAAAAAAACAGGATCATGAATCTACAAATTGGGTTTTCAAATCCGTCACTAAACCCAAACTGGTAACATAGAACTATGGATTTATGAATATGCAATATCCTTTTCTAAACCATTTCCGTTAGTTTTACACGTTTTAGTATCGGCTTCCTTCTCGCTGATGGTTTTGACTCACAATGAGTAAAACATATCTAATATTAATAAAGCCTATTTAATCATTTGAACCACCTACACATGCATTAGATGCATTTTGTTTTCAAAATAGTACAATTCGTTTCTGTTGTGTTCTGCAATCATTTTAATTTGATAGTTCAGATATTGTCAGAGTGTTCTATTCTTACATTATCTGATTATTCCCATCTTTACATGTAATAATGCTTTCTTTTTTAGAAGTGATTTCCCTGTCGGTGAGATTAATTGGAAACACCGCATATACATCTAAGCTTTATCTTTGTTTGGAAGTATAAATGTTATATACAACTTAAATCTATTTATCGGCCATGGCCAAGCAAGACATCATATTGGCATTTGTGACTTATTTGTAGAAGCCCTCGAGGGTTTTTCTTTCCAATTACATTCTATTATTAGTCAAACAATACTGACATAAGAACCATAGAACAGTGTGCTGCAGAAAACAAGAAGACCGAATGGTCTATAATTATTTGGCCATTAGGTTGTGAAATATCGAAAACCACAAGGGCTTAAAACCCAAAGAAACTATGGTACGTACGCACCAGAAAATGTCCTAATTAATACTGACTAGTTTTAAGAACTTCACTATACTAACTTAGACTTTCACTTGGTAGGTAGTGAAGGAAAAAACTTTGCTAGGGCTTAAAGTTCTGCATGTTTTGTAGAGCATGAAAGACACAGTTGTGCAAGGAAGTCCTTCGACATAAACTAACAAAATCTTATCAAGTGCATCTTGAATGAATCTTCAATTGGGCCTCGGAAATAGAGATTACAAAGCTTAGTAAATGAATTTGAACGGGGAGCATTGTTTGAAATTGTACTTTAGGTAAAAACAATTATAGGCTGGAGAAGGAGAACAACAAAGTATTCCTCCATTCTCTCACCCTTTCTTTGACTCTTCCAATATTGTAAGAGACAAGAAGGAAAAAATGACTGAATTGTAAATACTTGGTTTTTAATGGCACAAAAAGTACGAGGAATTATTTCTCGATTGGTATTTGGGCGACTTTACCATGGATACTTGTCAATGTTGTGGCTTAGGCTTAATTAATTGAAGAGGCCCTATTTTCCCTGTTTGGTGAGGTTGGAGTCAATATAAAACAATGCTATATTGAGGAAGCATTCAATGACGTGGAGCGTGCAATGCATGCATATATCAAACCCACCTTGTATCAATGACTTTCCATATCAACATGTGCCTATCCATCTCATGGTCTTTCTTTGTCCTAACAGCGTCTATGGCCCGTCCGTTATCTCATATAAGCAACTTGTTGAGTATTTATTCCCATTCGCTAACCGCAAAACTTTGACTATTGGCTTGAGAAGTAACATATTTTCATTTGGCTTTGTCCAGAAACTTTGTGGCGAAAACATGGTTTACTACATTTTCGTCATGTATGTGATTAAGAACGCTAAAATGTAAAAGCTTTTTCAAAACTAACATTTTTTTTCAAATTCATCTTTCAACAACAAAACGTTTTTAGGGCAAGAAAGTGGGTGACAAATCTTGTCACCCTAGGCAAAAGAAGCTCCCTCCCATAGGTGAAATCACACATGATATGTAATATCTTTGTATAATTGTAAATGAATTTTGTGATGTTATTGGCTTTGTCTAATAAATATTTAATTTGTTGAATTTTTCTAATATATGAACTAGGTCTATATGGAGATATTAAGTTGCATTTGGACTCTAAACTAAGTGATATTTGTCCATCAATAATTTCTCTACAACAACACATTACAAAAATATATACAATAAATTGGAGATCAATGCACCTACTTCTACTATATTCTCATCACATAGAGTGATGGCGCTTGTGATAGTTTTAGTCTATTTGATGCATCCATTGATCACAAAAACACAATGTCAAATGCAATAAAGAAATTTGTGAGTATAGTTCTCATCTATCTAGTCATCTAGCATTATTTTTCACCATATTCTAGCTTTCATATGATGATTTGCAATGGCATTGCTTAAATCCTTAACTACTTCTATCATTATGCTAGTTCTCAAAGTCTTGTTTGAAGGGCTTAAAACTTAGGACATACATTGCAATTTCATATTGCATGGACTATAGGTATAGAGACCTCATAATGGGGACGAATTGATATAGTAGTATAAAATGTTAGCATTGGCCTTTAGTAGTCTTGTCTCACCTCATGCCATCTTAACTTGGATGTGATTCATGTGTATTGTGAAGAAAGTGTTAATATGCCAACTTTGAGTTAGTTCTTTGTGATTTTAGACAAGGTACACTAAATATTCTATTTGGTGATGTCTATTGTCTTTTTGTACGTTGTGCAAGTGAGAAATTCTAGCACTAGGTTAGGGGAAATTTGAGTTAAAAAATGATATCTTTAAAAAATATTAGAAATAATGGAGTTATTTTCACATTATTATTTAAAATAATAATAATAATAATTCATGAGGAATATGTACATACATACATGCATTTATTATGAAGTCAAACTTGTAGTACATTGTCATTCTATAATGGTAGCAAGCCATTTCATGTTGTTATTGTGTAGATAAAATGAGGACACAATTTAGATGTATATTTTAAAAAGCTTAAAAGTACTAATTAAATAATAATCAGTATAATTAATTATTAAAATAAAATGCATCTATGCATGCATGCATGCACACACACACAATTTGATCAACAATAAATATAAATGTATTAGTATGATGAATATTTTTTATTTAATTTTTAAAAAATAGTAAACAATGGAAATAAAATGGAATAATGTTTGAGCTAGAAATAAGAACTTATTTTTCTATGTATGTTTGTAGTAAGTAAAATATGTTTCAAGTAAAATAAAAGTTCTTAAACATATAAAACATATATTTAAAATATCTATGTTAATTTTTTTTATTTTTTATCGGTAAAAGGTACAATGTCGTATGTATTATATTTCAAAATAATTTTACAAAATGTTTTTACCCCATTCCAAGTGGAGACACTTGGAGGAAAAGAACAGGGAAGAAAACCCTCACTATTGCATGGGACAATCAATGTCATGTATATGCGTTGATACATTTGCCTATGTTTTTGACATAGTGCTTTGAGAGGGCATACCCTCCCTTATATTGTTTATTCCCCTATATAATTTGGGGATTTAGGAAGGCATACCTTCCTTTTGCAATTTTGATCTAAACATTTATTAAGATCCCTAAAATGGGATTACATGAAAGATTTGTTTGACCAATTGATTGCATTCATTGAAACATTATGGATGCATGTGCTTCTATTCATTTGTTCATGTAAAACCTTTATGAATGTTCATTTTGTCATATTTTCATCTTGTTGCCTTCCTTTTGATGTTAGAACCCATTTCCTTAGTTTCACTTCGTGTTAATCAAACAAGGTGCAATCTCATAGAAATTGGTTAGCTTGATAGTTTTAATGGATAGATGTTGAATTTTCTAAGCTAATGGATTTTCGATTGTATTTTCTGAAAGATTTTTTTGTTTCCTTTCTTCCCTAATCCTCTAAGCTTAATTACTCTTGACTTTGATTAAATGAAGTAGATAGCTTAGTATTATGATTTTATTTGTGTTTAAACAAATTAGTTTAATTAGGCAATATGGTGGATCTTCTTAGTAGTGATTATCATGACCTTATTATGATCGTTAAGTCTTTTAAATTTTTACCTTTTTTGTTTATTATGATTTTAGGCTAATGTAAAATTGAAGTTCAGAAGACCGCACATAGCATAACAAATCAACCCTTTGTGACAACATATATCTTAACCAAGCTACTAAGAAATGATTGATTTATTAAAGAAGACTTTAATTCCACCATTCTAAGGTATGAACTCTCATATATATATAATCATTTGCATAGCTTTCTTAATCATTGTTACCATTAACCTAAAAGTTGCTTCTTTGAAGTAGACACCATTAAACTTAGCAATATACAAGAGTCACATGGGACTAAGTTGACAGATAAACAAGAGAGACCATTAATCATCTAGCATAATCAAGGGGGTGTAATGTCCCCACTATTAGGGTTAGATGAGGACAAATAATAATTGCAAAAATAATTGATAAAATCCATAACAACCCAAACTATGCTATCCTTAATTACATGTGTCATTTATTCATTATAGGGATGATCTTTAGAAATTATTAAACTCCTCTAATATTTTGAGCTTAACATTCATATTAAATGTTCTCCACCAAGCTATTCTTGGATCATTCCATAACATTCACAATGAATGCCCTCCACCCAATGATGACTTGGATTGTTCCATAACATTCACAATGAATGCCCTCCACCAAGTGATGACTTGGATCATTCTCCACCAAGTTATGACTTGGATCATTCCATAACATTCACAATGAATGCCCTCCACCAAGTGATCACTTGGATCATTCTCCACCAAGTTATGACTTAGATCGTTCCGTAACATTTTCAATGAATGCCCTCCACTAACTAATGACTTGGATCGTTCTCTACCAAGTGCACTTGGATTATATTATGGCATTCAGAGCGAATCCCCTCCACCAAGCATAGCTTGGATCATATTTGAGATTCAAAATGATTGCCCTCGATCAAGTTATACTTGGATCATATTTGACATTTACAATGAATGTCCTCAACCGAAATAACACTCGATTTCATTCAATCTTTTATTACTTTTGATCTATTAATTTCATATATATATATATATATATATATATATAAGCTTGTATATATGTTCATTATCTGTTTAAAATAAGAAAATGTAAGATGAATGTCTACCACATAATTATTACTTCAAATACACTCATATGTTTGTCAGTTTATGAATAAACTAAAAATCCCTTATGTACCTTTGCTAGGAGTACGTGGGCCAATTTTGTAAGTACGGGCTACGGTCCACCATGGTTGCAACTTATATGTTTATTAGTCTTATACGACGCCATCTACGGTGCCAGAAAAATGTACCTCTTGTAAGTGTTAATATAATGGACTTAGCACAAAAACACATCGAGAAGGGGTGCAAATAAGTTGTCTCGTAGCTAGAACCATCTTATCGTTTGTGTACGATTTTATACACGTGCTTGTACATGGTTTGATGACTTCTTGTTGGCAGTGGACTTAAACTTGTAGTCTCCCTTATTATCTAAGCTAAGTCGATGTTGATTTCCTTTGCCTCTCATGTACGGTACCGGCCGGCTGCCCCAACTTCTGCGGCTGCCCCAACATCTCTGCCAAGTGATGGGACAGACATGTCAGGACTGATCGGATGGACATGTCGAAAAAAAATTTCTGCTTTTAATCATATTCCAATACTTATATGTATTGTTTTATTCAAGTCATATATACTTATAAATATTTTTTCATCTTGAATGAGCAATATATTTCTAACTATAAAGTTTACTATGAAACCATTTCATAATTTTTAATAAACTAATCATATTTTATATTTTGAATTTTGAATATGAAGAAATGTTTTTAGAATAAAATTTTGAAAGTAAAAAAAGATTAATTTCATAATTGAAATGAATTTAAATATTTTTGTAAAGATAGTGTAGTTTATTTTTATTATAATAATAAACTTTATTATTAAGTTTTATTTTGTGTCTTTATTTCAATAGTGTTACAATTAATAAAATATTTTTATTATTATTTTGAATATAGCATTCTAATCAACATTTAGAGTCATATTCTAATTTTTTTGGGATCACATTTTATTATGAAATAAGTACATTGTTGAATTTTTTTAAACATGTAGTTAAAAATGCACACCAATCATGTTTTTACTTAAAAGAATCTTTAAAAGAATTCTAAATACAAATAAAAAAATGCACATGAATGAAGAACTCAATAGTATAACCATCTAATTTTTATAATTCAATAAAACTCTATAGTTATAGTTGTTTTTTACTAAATCATGTTTCACCATCAAAATATGAACTTACTCTTCAAGAATAAAAGAATTCTAGACACAACCATGTTTTTACTTAAAAAATCTTTAAAAGAATTCTAGACACAAATAGTATAACATGATTTAGTGTTCTACATTTGCTAATATGTAGCCTAAAGTTTAAATAATTTATTTTAGTTTTTTTCTAATGTAGAATATTTTAAAATTTTAATAAATAAAATTTGTAAGATTCCATTCGAAATGTTATAAATGAAGTAAAATTGCATAAAGTAAAATCATATTTTGATGGCGAAACATGATTTAGTAAAAATATGAACTTATTCTTCAAAAGTAAGTTCTTCATTGGTGTGCAGTTTTTGATTTGTGTCTAGATTAAGTGAAAAAAATGGTTGTGTCTAGAATTCAAAATAATGATAACAATATTTTATTAATTGTAAAATTATTTGAACTTTAGGCTACATATGAAGAAGTCGTGCTAAGATAATTTTATCAAAATAATAATAACAATTCATTGGTGTGCATTTTTTGATTTGTATCTAGAATTCTTTTTAAGATTCTTTAAAGTAAAAAACATGGTTGTGTTTAGAATTCAAAATAATAATAACAATATTTTATTAATTGTAAAATTATTTGAACTTTAGACTACATATGAACAATTCATGCTAAGATAATTTTATCAAAATAATAATAACAATTCATTGGTGTACATTTTTTGATTTGTGTCTAGAATTCTTTTTAAGATTCTTTTAAGTAAAAAAACTGGTTGTGTCTAGAATTCAAAATAATAATAACAATATTTTATTAATTGTAAAATTATTTGAACTTTAGGCTACATATGAAGAATTCATGCTAAGATAATTTTATCAAAATAATAATAACAATTCATTGGTGTGCATTTTTTGATTTGTGTCTAGAATTCTTTTTAAGATTCTTTTAAGTAAAAAACATGGTTGTGTCTAGAATTCAAAATAATAATAACAATATTTTATTAATTGTGGAAGCTCAGGCTATTTTATATGTTGTGGAACAGTGTTGCTTGCGGGGATGGAGTAAGATTATCTGTGAGTCTAATTCCCAGGTGGTGGTGAACATGCTTTCTTCGCAAGAGCTTGAGGATATTAGTTGGCAGCTGGCCACTGTTGTTAAGCAGATTCTTTTCTTCTCTTCCTCTTTTCAGTTCATTAGGTTCACGTATATTCCTTGTGAATGGAATAGAACTGCTGATTGTTTAGCCAAATGGGCATCTAGTCATGATCCGGGTTGGAATATTAGGGATAGGAGGCAACTATCCTTTGAGATGGTGCAAGAATTTGATGATCTTGTTGCTCAGGATCGAGCTCCTTGTTGAGCTCTCCTTGTTGTATTCCTTTCTGTCTTAATAAATTTTTACCCCTCTTTTTGCGAAAAATGGATTTTATTAATTGTAAAATTATTTGAACTTTAGGCTACATATGAAGAATTCATGCTAATATTATTTTATCAAAAATTATCTTAAAATAAACTTATTTTCACATCAAATGCCTTATCCCACATATGATAATTTTTGATGTGCAATTGTTTATTTTAAGACAATTATTTAAGAGTAAAAGAATTCTAGACACAACCATGTTTTTACTTAAAAAAATCTTTGAAAGAATTCTAGACACAAATCAAAAAATGCACACCAATGTAGAACTTATTCTTGAAGAATAAGTTCATATTTTTACTAAATCATGTTTCGCCATCAAAATATGATTGTACTTTATGTAATTTTACTTCATTTATAACATTCCAAATGGAATCTTACAAATTTTATTTATTAAAATTTTAAAATATTCTACATTAGAAAAAAGAAGTTCTTCATTGGTGTGCATTTTTTAAATTTGTGTCTAGAATTCTTTTAAGTAAAAACATGGTTGTGTCTAGAATTTTTTTACTCTTGAAGAGTGAGTTCATATTTTGATGGTGAAACATGATTTAGTGAAAAAACCATAAGTATAGAGTCTTCATTGGATTATAAAAATTAGATGGTTATACTATTGAGTTATTTATTCGTGTGCATTTTTTTTATTTGTTTCTAGAATTCTTTTTAAGATTCTTTTAGGTAAAAACATGATTGGTGTACATTTTTAACTACATGTTTAAAAAATTCA
Source organism: Cupressus sempervirens (assembly GCA_028749045.1). Taxonomy (NCBI): domain Eukaryota; kingdom Viridiplantae; phylum Streptophyta; class Pinopsida; order Cupressales; family Cupressaceae; genus Cupressus; species Cupressus sempervirens. The sequence continues at coordinate 520,716,021 of CM053789.1, forward strand.
ACAATATACTTATTTCATAGTAAAATGTGATCCCAAAAAATTAGAATATGACTCTAAATGTTGATTAGAATGCTATATTCAAAATAATAATAACAATATTTTATTAATTGTAACACTATTGAAATAAAGATACAAAATAAAATTTAATAATAAAGTCTATTATTATAATAAAAATAAACTAAAATATCTTTACAAAAATATTTAAATTCATTTCAATTATGAAATTAATCTTTTTTTACTTTCAAAATTTTCTTCTAAAAACATTTCTTCATATTCAAAATTCAAAATATAAAATATGATTAATTTATTAAAAATTATGAAATGGTTTCATAGTAAACTTTATAGCTAGAAATATATTGCTCATTTAAGATGAAAAAATATTTATAAGTATATATGACTTGAATAAAACAATACATATAAATATTGGAATATGATTAAAAGTAGAAATTTATTTTCTGACATGTCCGTCCGATCAACCCTGACATGTTTGTCCTATCACTTGGCAGAGATGTTGGGGCAGCTGTAGAAGTTGGGGCAGCCGGCCGGTGCAAATAAGTTGCACCATAGTCGGTGCCCTCACGTACCACCTCCTTAGATATTGCTACACATTTCGCAATGGGTAATTTATTATTATTTTGTATCTGCTCGATATATCCCATTGTCACCCTTATATCCCCATATTTATATCATTCATTTCCATAGGTCATGGGTCACTACCTTTTGTCTCATTAATATAATTCTATTAGTTTATTATTAGTAATGTTGATATATCTAGGGGTCAAAATAATTATATTACTAATGTTGTATTAAGATCAAAACTAATATGAATATTGGGTTAGATATGAATTATAAATAATTATAATATTATGATGTGAATATCAGGATTTAACTGTGCGATTTTGGAGTCAAACTCGATGACCCATGTTTCATGAGTAGTGATTCAACATGAATCCATCTCTCATGAGAATAAATGGAACACTTAGCACTCATTGGATCTAGGTGATGCTCACAGGGGTGAAGCACCAGGACTTCCCGGGAGGTCACCCATCCCAGTACTACTCCAGCCTAAGCGCGCTTAACTACGGAGTTTCCTCCACAGTTAAACCCAAAGCTTGCAACCCCATTTGCAAAACCTTCACCAAGTGTTGTGCCTTATGAACCATTCATTAGGAAGCCCCTTAAGCTCATCAATTGATAAGTAGGAGATGATTTCCACAGCTAGTCAAATTGTGATGTGAATATCAAGATTTAACTGTGCGATTTTGGAGTCAAACTCGATGACCCATGTTTCATAAGTAGTGATTCAACATGAATCCATCTCTCATGAGAATAAATGGAACACTTAGCACTCATTGGATCTAGGTGATGCTCACAGGGGTGAAGCACCGGGACTTCCCGGGAGGTCACCCATCCCAGTACTACTCCAGCCTGAGCGCGCTTAACTACGGAGTTTCCTCCACAGTTAAACCCAAAGCTTGCAACCCCATTTGCAAAACCTTCACCAAGTGTTGTTCCTTATGAACCATTCATTAGGAAGCCCCTTAAGCTCATCAATTGATAAGTAGGAGATGATTTCCACAGCTAGTCAAATTGTGATGTGAATATCAGGATTTAACTGTGCGATTTTGGAGTCAAACTCGATGACCCATGTTTCATGAGTAGTGATTCAACATGAATCCATCTCTCATGAGAATAAATGGAACACTTAGCAATTATAATATTAGTTATTTGAATATTAGTAATCTATTTAGTTTTGATAACATAGTGACATTAGACTTGTTTATGTATTTAAATGAGATTACTTATTATTATAATTGAAATATTTTTTAAGGATAAGACATTATATATACATTTGAGAAATATGTTTATACATTAATTTGGGTTCATGACTGGAGGATTGAGGCTCACTCTCCTCAAGCACTTCCTCCTTACTTCCTCCTTCCCAAAATTGGGTAATTCTAGTATATTGGAGTCCAAAACTGAGTTACTTTCCCAAGCATCTACTTTATCTTTAGCTAAGTAGATTTCCATCCGATCATTATCACTTTCAGAGTGTACATGGAAGAAGATCACACACTAACGATTGATTCCTAGACTAAAAGTGCTAAATAGTCAAAGTTGACTACTTTTTTCCAAGTTTAATTTCTTCGTTAGTGTGTGATGTTTAAGGCTGGCCTTTAGCTACTTCAAATAATTCTTGGTAGGGATCGTTATTATAATGTATCTCCAATGAAAATAGATTATCATTATTTCTTTGCGTCAGTATTTGAATCTTGTCTTGTTGATTATTGAGGTTTGCATACTTAACAAATTCTTCATAGATTCATACTATGGTTGTGTGCAAATATTCTAATCATAGCTCTTATAATATAGTCTTTAAAAAACTTCTTATATAATCAGCTTTAGTCTCCTTTGACATCAATGACAACATTTCCATCATAAGCAACATGGTGAAGAAAGGAATGAGGATCTTTAAGAAAATCCTAAACATGTCGACTATAAGAAATCTTCCTCTCACCATTGGGAGGTCAACTTTTCTCCCTTCTCTAGTGATCCTACTCACAACATTGAAGCTGAGATACAAAAGGAGCATTTTATTCACTTAGAATTAGGAGACCTAAGAGAGGACATAAACATCACGTTGAGCATTCTTTATAATGCTAAGGCCACATATATTTATTCTTTATGAATTAACAACTATATAGTTAATGAGGTTAAAGATCTTCATGGTAAGATTAAGAATATTGAGGAAACTATGGACAATGTTGGCGACAATATTGATTTGAAGAAGGTAAAAATAACAAAGATTCTTTTAAAGAGGAGAAGGTGATGGCTAATATTGAAAAGAAAAAGATATTGTGGATGAAAAAATGTAGCAAATGAATGATAGAATGGAAAGAATGAGACTCTTCTTAGGTCTATCCTCATCCATAATCATGACGGCCTTAAAGCCTCTACTAGTAATATGAAATTCCTTTATGTCATGTTGGAGAATGAAAACAAGAAGATCATTAATATGGATCTTTAAGGGGCCTTCATTGTTTGTTGAAGTGAGAGACCTGAAAAAAGAACTAGAGGAAGTATGAAGAAGAAAGCCATAAAGGACAACAAGGATCAAGAGGCTACTGAGATTAATGAAATGAAGACATCCTTTTAGAGGATGGAAGAACTTGAGCTGGAAAAAATAGAGTTTCCCAAAAATATTGTCTAATGTCCCATTTCTTGCTTCGTTTTCTTTTGTCATCCAATTCTGCTAGTCGTGAATGTTGGCATTGCATTCTTTTATTTCTTTTGTTATGTTTGTTGTGAGTTTGTTCTATTTTTTTCTATAATGACTATGAGCTTAGTGAAAATATTATATAATCTTGTTGTAAAGGGTTTTGGGGATCCCTTCAAAACCTAATTTTCAATTAATCAAAAAAAACATTCATGAGCATAGGCTTATCCAATGTCACTTGAAAAATTAAAGGATCTATAGAGACCCTCTTTAGATACCACATTTATGAAATAATTCACCTTTGAGTGAGAAAACTTTCACTTTGCCAAGTTTCCACAAAGCTAGTTTTCTTGTTGAGTGGAAATAGCTAAGTGGGGATGAGAAACAATTATGTCGATACCCTACCACTGCAAAAATTAATGCAATTGGAAATAATATCCTTTTTCATTGAAAAAATAAGAATGTTATCAAAGAATAAAAGGAAAAATCAAAAAATGGAAGGTACAAACCACCCTACTTATGAGGCTTATAAACATCAATGGAGCATTAGTCAACCCAAACATGGTGGTCATAAACATGTTATGTTTTTAGAGTCTAAGATGTATTTCGTTGATGGCAATTGGGCTTAAGGTGAATATTAGACAATATTTTACTCCTTTCTTTAATAAAATAGGAAATCTATTCTTGGTTAAAGGATATCCATTCTTTACCCTCATCATATTCAATTGCTAATAGTTGATGTATATACAAAGAGTCCTTCCGAATTCTTTACAAAGGTGATATGTACACCTAAGGGGATTCCATCATAAATAACACCTCTCTCCAATAACACCTCAATTTTTACTTGTGTTTACTTAACACTTAAGTGGCCATCCAATATTGTGCACATGAGGTGCATTGGATTATAGGAATATGATCAATGTGAAAGCTTTCATTTTTCAATAGTAACATACTAATAATGATACTTAAAAAGACATCCTCAGACTCTTTGAGAAGAGGATGCTCATTTAAGGAGGCCTAATGGTAATTACTCTCTTTAAGACCACTCATAAAGGTAACTAACATCTAGTATCCTTTATGTATACTCTCTCTCTTAATTGCATAGGAAAAATCATGCAAAATACATGTCTCTAAACTTTTTACCTCTACTGGATTACCATGATCACCAATAGACTTCACTATTTTTTGAAGATAAATATCACATTATGAGTATTAATCCACTCATCTTGAGGATAGTAAAAATATGTATAGGATCCCACTATTTTTTAACCCACAAAAAATAGTGGAAGTGAATGTAGCTAGGCCTAACACAATCATTATTTTCTTGGAAAAACTATGGAAAGGGAGACGTGTCTTTGAACTTATACAACCTCCTCTAGATTATCATGATCATCAATATAGTTCACTATCATTTGAAGAATGATCAAATATGAAACAATGAATATTTAACCAATCTATCCTAAGGACACTATGTATGCAATTTAGTAATAGAGCCCAAAAATCAAGAGTGGAGGTGAAGATACCTTGGCCTAACACACAATCATGCATGAGTTTTTTTACAAATTTAGTATATTTGGCCAACTTAAAATGATAACTACTACTTGCCCTGGTGGCACAAAGCTACATAATTCAACCAACAATGGCGAAATAAAGAAAATTTCTAAAGCAAATAGTTGGTGCATGGTTTGATTATTTCCTAAATGCGCTTGAATCCTATTACATACGATTAAATTAAAATATATATTTATATGGTTATCCAAGTGTCAGTTTTTCAAAAATATTTTCCTATGTGTTTCTATTGTCCTTATCATGTTGTAGAAGTTTCAAGGATCCTTAAAAGTTCTAAGTATGAAGGTTTTGAGGGCATTTCAAATAATTACCTTTTTAGAGCTTCAATATTTACTTTTCATAGGTATTTCCTCGCAATCCTACATCTTTCCTCTACCCCTACATGAGAACCTACTTTCCCACTTGCAAATACTTTTCATGCATTCTTTTCCTTCATCCTCATTTTCCTACTAGGATTTTATAGTTTCCTTCTTGGAACTCCTTTCCTCCAAATATTGCTCTCTTCACTTGTCTTTGTTAGAGTTTGTTTTAACTTTTTCTTACTAGGACACATTTCTTTAAAACCTAGACTCCTTGATCCTTTACACAGAGTTACTTAATGGAACTAGAATCTAACCCATCCCTTTACCTAGGTACTTCGTAGGTATTTTAATCCTTATCATTCAATGTATTCCATTGTATACTTTTTGGGAGTCAAAGGGGAGATTTGTCTAAAGTGGTACTTCGAGCATGTCTCACGGAACAATGTTCATCCATTGTTAATTTTATATGATATTATTTCATTGAAACTAGAAGCTTGAGTATTTTCCTATTTTGGTTCCTCATAAAAGAACTATAAAGCTTGATCCCTAACATTGTTTTCTATGTTATGTTATTGAAATTGGTTTTGATTTTACCTTATTCAAATATCTTAAGGAATGAATTATTTGGTACCTACGATCCATGACTCCAACAATTTCCTTCATATATCCTTTGGAGTTGGACATGTAGAGATACAATTATACATTTTATTTAACCATCATGTATGTAGTAATTGTAATTCTTGCCTCCTTGAGAATGACATTGCTTATGAAGCATTCCGCATTCTTGATTCCTCAAACTCTAAAACTCTCATACTTTAGATTGGTCACTTCTACCTACCACTTTGCATGATCTAGATGACCATTAATGATAAAACTTAATTACACAACTATTCTAGAATGGATTTTCCTAGCCAAAATATAAATGTCCATCTTAAGGGTTTGAGTTTAAATCAAGTGATAGATGTTAAGGAATATCATGACATTATTAGGCCACGCTTATATATAAGCAAGGAATTAATCTTTTTAATTTCCCTATGTCTATTGATCCTTACAGTAAAAAATTCTTCATTTCTAAAGTTTACAGAGTTCTATTTTTAGAATTTAGTTTCAACAATTAATTTCTAACTTTAGATTGGTCATTGGTAATTTTCCTAGTGTTATAATTATTTATTTTAACTCAAAAAAGGGAAGATGAAAAAGAATGAATTTAAATTTATCCATCACTTTCATGTTTTGTTTTGTCGACTAATACTTAGCTTCCATAAATGCATATAGAAGTTTCTAAGGGCTTTTACATTTTATTAGTCAATGGTGTTATGTATTGCCTATTAGCATGATATCCTCACCATGACTAAGGAGGAGTAAAGAAAATCTTATGCTTCTTATAAGCCATACATATATATTTGATGGTGTGTTGGTTTTGTAGATTAATACTATTTATAAATATATTAGTAGTTAATAATTATAAATTAATGATAAAAATCAATATTCAGATAAATTTTTAATTAATTTCTCCTATATAAATTGATTCCATATTTTGTATTTAATTAGTTTTTACTTATAAATTTTTAATTATTTTCTTGTATCTTATTACATTTTAAAAACTTGTTACAAATAAAGAATTATTAAAATTTATTTATTATTAATGTTGATATATTTCCACGATATATAAACTATCTATTTTGTAGTGTTTTTGTACCTCAACATTGAATTGGACTCGTTGATTTTTTTAACACTATCAAATCATGTTAGAAATAGTAATCTTTCCTTAGTTGAATTTATTTATTAATTAGAATAAACTAATGTATCCCATATGTATTTTTTGTCACTTGTTTTTCCTCTTGTCTATCTGTAAGGATATGTGATTTCTATGGTTCCTTTATTAAGGAAAATAATTTATTCCTCCTTAAGAGGATCATGGCACTTTGTACACACACCCTTATGAATGTGTCATTCATTCACTTTGAGTTACTAAATAACTCCTCTTCTCATCTCTATATAAGAGATGCTTCCCTCTCATTCTCTATGCACACTCACTACGTAGTTCTTGTAATGAGCTTGTGGCTCCATCTCTCTCTTTCATTCTAGGCACTTGCCTCATTCATATAATTTAAATGAGATTTTTTCTTGCTTTTCCCCCTTCAAAAATATCTTGCCTTCTTGTGTTGATCTTTGGAGTACCCTTGTTAGCTCTTCATTTTAGGATATAAATATTTTCACAAAACTCTCTTGGATTCTTTTCTTGCGTAGTTTTTCATTTTACTATTTCTTACATGGTATCAGATCTTGGGTACTAATCCTTGTTTTGAGTTTTATATGTTAAAGGTTTCCATTCTTTGGAGCTCACCTATTTGGAGATACTCTCGAGAGAACTTTTTTTTATGGGTGAAGCCACAATAATGGTCCCACTTTCCATCACAAAGAAGTCATATGGAATGCGTGGATTCCATTTTTTAGAGGCTTCTAATGAACCCTGACCTTCGAATGAAGGTCACTAGGGGCTTCAAATGAATCCCTGGGCTTCTTTCCAAGCCCTTAAAGCCACCAGAAAAAAATTAAATTCTCATCATTTTTCTTTTTGTCTCATTCTTATTTGGGTGATTTGGTAGACCAGGGAACTTAGAGTGAAGTCTATAACATCATAGCTTGCATAAACATCTTCATCAACCATTTTCTTACCTCTTTGGAACATTCAGGTATGTCTTTTCTTCATTTTTGTATTTTTTAATGAATATTTAATTGTTTTAATGAATATTTAGTTATTTTTAGTAAAAGTTTAGTTATTTTTAATGAAAGTTTAGTTATTTTTTAATGTATATTAATTAGTTTCATGTTTACATGTTATTATAGTTAGTTTTATTTACATATATTTGTATTTTTTTACTATGTTAGATAGTTTTGAACACAACAATAGTTAGAAAATATTGAAAAAAACATAGTTAAAACTATAGTTGGAAAAAAAAAAGGTTTAGAAAACAAAAAAACAAGTCTAGTACTAGGTGGATAGAAAACAAAAACCAATTTAACTCACTATCTCCTCTCACTTTCTCTCTCCGAGTACTTTATCTCTCCTTACTTTTTCTGAACTCCGCTCTCTCTCTCTCTCTCTCTTTAGTTGCTCTCTCCTCTCACTTTCTCTCTCCTCACTCTATCTTTAGTCTCCCTCTCCTCACTTTCTCTCTCCCTCACCCTCACCCTCTCTCTCTCTCTCTCTCTCTCTCTCTCTCTCTCTCTCTCTCTCTCTCTCTCTCTCTCTCTCTCTCTCCCCCCCCCCCCTCACTCTCTCTCTCCTCACTCTCTATTCTCACTCTCTCTCTCCTTTCTCTCCCCTCATTTTCTCTCTTTCTCTTTCAATGTTCATTTTTAGATGTACATTTAATTTATTTTGATATGCACATTAACACCTAATATGACCTATTAACCCCTAATAAGACATAATATGACCTATGCACCCTTAATAGGATAGGTCTTAGGGCCTAATAGGGCCTCTCAATTTAAATAACATATTCAGATGTCTAATATGACCTATTAAAACCTTATAGTCCACCTCTTAAGTTGTAATAGGATAGGTATTGACATTTAATAGGGCCTAGTTAACATTTAATTTGCACATGTTACCCATGTAGATATGGCATCACAAGATAGAGATTAGGGTTAGCCTTAGGGTCAAGGACATGATCATGGTTAGCCTTGAGATCAGGAATAGGTATAGGATCATGGGAAACCTTAGGTTCCTAGACTAGGACATGGGCATAGACATGGTCAAAGGTAGGGAAAGGGAGAGGGATAAGGATAAGGATAGGGAGTGCATGTTCACTCTCATACTCCTAATATGGATATTATATTCCATTTTGTGTCTATGGAGATGGCATGACTCAAAGAGGCGATTGATAGATTTGTTGATCATTTATATAGAGGCATTTGTGAGAAGATTTATATGAGTCTTCAAGATCTTACTAATAGACTTAGATCATAGACTACATTTGCACTGTAGTCTATTGATAGGACATTTTTGTAGAGTTCAAAGAAGAGGTCTTGGGTGATATGTCCTTAGCGGAGGTTTAGACCTTGGTCCCTAAGGAGATGATCAAATGAGAAGTATTCCCATATTATGAGGGCCTGACCCAGGTTAAGGGATATTAGGTGACAAGATGTGTTATGCCATAGATTGCATGCATGATATACCCTTGATTTCTCTTGCAAAACATGGTTGTTATCCCAATCACGACCAAATACCATTATATTTTTCCTAGCAGTTGTATGTAGAGGTCTATTTGGGGCACAAAGTTCAACTATTTAGATCTTCCAAGATATTATGGTCAAGGATGTGGCAGTGTTGCAAATTGTGATGAGTATCATCTGGTTGGTCAAGCTCGATGTGATCCTCAATAGTTGGTGGGTCAAAGGACTCTAGTTGTGACCCCATTGATGATTGCTACTACAAATAGAGTTTTTATTCCTTCTCAGACAGAAGCAATTAATATGATATTACACATTGCAACTGTAGAAAGTAGCATTACATCTGACACTATGGGTAGAAATATTATGAGTAGACCTAGTTGACCCATATGATCTTCAGAGACATTATCCAGTACTACACCTACCGTGTTGAGTGATGAGGTATATAGAGCTTCACGTCTTTCTACTCAGAGAGATATACATAGCCTTAGTGGGGAGCACATACATATGGATATGACATTTTATTTTTTAGATGATCTTTAACAGGAATATTCATACATTGCCAATATTCAAATGATACCTTTACAAGAAGTTGCATATAGGATGAGAGATACATAATAGGGTGCATAAGACTTTGGTGATCAACACTCAGCACAACACCCAAAACCCAACACATTTTTTAGCTCAACAGTCATCTCGACACTCAACTAAGCACCCATCACAATACTCAACACAACATCTAGATGCACAATAGTCTATTATAGCTCCATTTGAGGGGATACAAGTTGCAGATGTTACTATTACTACTGATGGACTAGACATTCTCGAGGAGCAACTGCAAGAGTTGAGTTAGATTAAGGTTTTCACTAGGATGAGATCATATGTGGAGATGATATTTGGTCATAATACCAGTGACGCTATACCACTTCCATCTCAGCTGGTTACCCCTTTGCACTATTTATATTATTACAGAGGATTGACATGATTAGAGATGGATTATCTTTTGAATATGACACTACAAACATGTCATGGATGACGCTCTTTCTCCTCAGACTCAAGTGTCCCTTTTAATTATTATTTTTTACAATAGTTCAATTGTGTACACAAGTAGATATACATGTATTGATATTTGTGAATGAATAATATTTTTCTAGGCACAAGAAGCAAAGGCTACTTGTTCTAGTGTGGGATCCAATCATGGAGGAAGGAGAAACATTATCGATATGACACCTACTACTAGTGGGAGCACATATATGATGGATGTGACACCCACTAGTGCTCAGATGATATTTAAATTTAGACTTTTAAATTAATTTAATTTTCACACACACACATATACATGTATGTATAACAAATTGTTATACACTAAATTTGCAGGGGTCGGTTGATATTCTGCAAGCACATGATGATGCTCATCAATCTTGCTCAAAGGATCAGTATGTTCGTATGTGCTAGATGACTCTCTAGTTTAGGATGTATGCAGGGTATGTTTATTTTATCTTTTATCTTTTAAGAGATACATATACATGTTTATGATTTGAAATTTATAAATTTATTGACATGTATGTACATGTTTAAAGTCCATTTATGATGCATGACATATTTATAACTTTGCTAAAACGTAACCACAAAAAAGATATTTTTGTATTTTTTGATTTATGATGAATCCAATTTTTGATCAATGCAACTATATAAACTCCTAAACAAGTGTTTGAAAAGAAAGTAATGAAGATTGAGTAGCTAGTTTTGTTGATCAAATGGTGAAGGACATGCAAAAAAATATTGATCTTTTGGATAGTAGAGTTGAGGACACTGAGAATGTTTTGAAAAAGATTGTTGATCAGAGTTGCTCCATTTTGAAAGGTATTGCTGATAATATCAAGGTTTTGTTGGATAAGCTGGAGTAGGGGAGAAAGAACTAGGGCACAAACAAAATTAAGGAGGATCATGGTCCCATCAAATGCATAGAGGAAAATTCAAAGAAGACTAAGGTCATGGATGATCAAGAGATCGATGAGTTGAGGGCTTCTGTTGTGAACATGAACATTCTGGCTGATCAAGTTGTTGACTTGCTGAAGCCCTTATAGTTGTCATGTTGTTGTCTTTTTGTTGTTTTTCTATTATTTTTATCTTCTATCTATTATTTTAGGGCTATTTTTTTGGCTTGTTTATCTTTTTGGTGTTGATGCACAGTTTCTCTTGGACTTTTCTTGTTTCATTGTAAAAGATTTTGGGTCCTTCCAAAACCTAATTTTACTTAATCAAAACAAGAGATTTGAATAAAATTATTGAAAGGGAAATTCCTAATGGACATAAACCAAAGTAACAACAAGTCTGTAGATTAAATTATCAAAAAGATCTGGTAGGAAACCAATGAAATTAGCACTGCTTCCTCAACTCCACTGATGCAATCGTTGATGCGAACATCAATAAAAGTCAAAAGATATTTCACGTTTCATCAAATCCTGAGGCCACAAAAACTATGGTCACACGAGATAAAATTCTATGTAAGAAAAATAGTGATCCTTTCTCTAATTCATCACAACGAACATTTTTTTCACATAAGCAAAACACTAGAATTAAAAGATCACACAATTATAACAATGCAATAAAAACTATTAGCTCCATTATTATTCATGAATGCATTCACAAAGAGTAGCACACTCTACGAGATTTACTACACTTAGAAAGAGAGAGCCAATAGCATTTATTATTACATCAAAATATCGACCTTGAATACATATTACATTCATATATTTAAAAGAAATCCTCTCCTCCTTTTGTCTTAGGAGCGAGAGCTCTTCTAATGAAACTCATGCTAAAGAACCAACCCTATTTAGAATTCAAAGATCTTTGCAAAAATGCATTTTTTTGTGAAAAATGTGCTAATTTGCACCTTAAAATGATTTTTCATCAAAAATCAAATTATTTTTTATAAAAAATCAAAAATATCTTAGAAAATTTTGAAAATTGGATTAAAGCTTTTTTAATGTGTTTCTAATCTGCAAATCAAAATTTAGACCAAAACACCAAGTCATTTGGAAGATATGATTAAATCTTTAAGATCTAGGGTTTTTTATCTCCAAACAAATCCGTACAAGAGGGTTAGATCTAAAAATGTCCAAAACCAGCAAGTAAAGATGGGTTTCCCAATAGTGGATGCCAAAAATGTATGCCTAAAATGTGAGCACACTTCTATGAGTCATTACATCCAAGATTTCTCAAGAATGAGGTCTCCAATGGTGGCTCATAGCTCTCTATTCATGGAGTGCAAGGGTTTGTAATGGGGGCCCTCAGTTTGACCTAGTTTGTGCCCATGCAAGTACACCATGAAACAAGAGATTCAAGGATCAAAATATGCATGCAAATGAAAAAGAAAACTAATCTAAATGATGACAATGCAAAGAAATGTAAGAGAGGAAGTATAATCTATGACAGGAAATAACAATGCAATATTAATCTATGAAAACAAATATGGATCTAAGCTAATATGAAAATGCAAGGATGGATCATGATGATGGAAGCCATGGATGCGTGAGAGAAGAAGATAGGAATATAGAAGTTCTCCACAAAAAGCTTTAGCATTCAAACTCCTTCAAAAATCGCTCTCCAAACCTACAACATAACAATAGCCTAGAGTGTGTGTATGTAAAATGAGGAGAGGGTTCTCCCTTATAAAGCAGATTGGGCGATCAAGATTAAGAGGCAAAAAGATTTAATCAAGGGTGGAGAAATAATGATCTGTGTGAAATAAAGATCCACCAATGAGAAAATAGGAAAAAAATAAAATGGAATCCCACTTAGAAATATGTGCATTTAAGTGTAGAGGAATTTTTAATTTTTATTTATTTTATTTGCTCTTTAAGTGGGGATTTATTTAATTAAAAGAGAGAAAGTTCTTTTAATTAAATAGGAAATATTTAATTAAATTAAAAGAGGAATTTTTCTCTTAATTAATTAAATGTGGATGAATTATTTAATTAAAAGAGAGGTTTTCTTTTAATTAAATATGGACTTATTTTATTTAATTAAAAGGGAGAGTTTCTTTTAATTAAATAAGACTTAGGGTAAAATGATCAACCTTAGAAAATATTGAAATAATCAGATTGGATCAAGGAAATTGAATTGAATTAAATTAATAAAATATTGCAAACCATTGATTTAGGAAATTGATGAATTGAATAATGGGGGCCCATAGTCTAGGCGACCATTTTAGGGTGAATACATTTTTTCCTCTTTGACTAATGTGTAATCAATTTGGGAACACATGTAGTCAAAGAAAGAAATTAAAGTGTGAGATTGATTTGGGATCACAAAACAACCCAGATGTGTGGTTAATTCGGGAACACATCAGGACAAAGAATACAAATGAATTTTGATTTTAAAAAGTTGAGGATAAAATTGATAAAACTAAATCAAGAATTGAAGTTTGATAAGTACTACTCCTCGTGATCAAAATCAAAATAAGATAGGGGAGAAACAACAAATTGATCAAATAAACATAAAGATAAGGTTCTTTATGTAAGATGAAAGATATTAGAATCACAAAACCAAGGTAGATCATCAAGCATGAAATATTATGCCCCAAAGTTGAATTAGAAGAAAAGAAGTGGGATGAAAGTGAATGGAAGGTAGAAATTTGGAAGATATGGAAAGAAATAGAAAGAAGAAAGAGAATTATCCTAAGAAAGAGAACGCTCCAAAATCAATAACTATTTAAGATAGAAAATTTTGATTGAGATCACGAAAGAAGATAAGTAAATGAAGATCAAAACATTACCACAGTTGATGAAAAGTCCACAATAAAGATGAAGGGAAAGTAGAACAACTGTGACATAGGATTTTGTGTTCATCATTCATTAGAGAATGTAAAGGAACTTAATTTCATCATTGGTCCATTATAAATGGACATCGAAAAATCACATAATCATCACTAGTCACAAGCGCAACTATGAAGATATGAATGTGATTTATATCAGATTGGAATGTGGAAATATTCTAACATAAGCATCAAAGACATAAATCTCAAGATGACTTTGATGTTAGCTTACCCAATTTAATGTAGCAAATAAAACATATGCCTCATGCCCCATGTCCTTTAACTATGCATCCCAGAGAAACTTAGGAACAATGAAACTCAACAAAAATCAATAATAGTCAGCACACAAAGAAAAGATCATGATATAGCTCAAACATTAGGTTTTTATGTTTAAAAGTTTAAGTGTGTTAACTAATATCGAGTTCCAAGGATAAGGATCGAGTGCTTGCAAATAGGTAAGATTACATGACAAAACTAGGTAAGACCAAATCAATAAGGGTTGAAAAACACTTGATGTCAGGGGTTGCATTGAAGAATACAATTGGGGTGGTGTTGAAATATATCGTTTGTGAGGTGTCCTAATGACTAATGCATCTAAGAGACCAAAGCTAACACAATTATGCCCCCTAGACAAAGACCAATTCCAGACCAAGACAACAAGGACAAGGCATGAAGGAGAAAGGCTAAGTGTCGAGGATGCACACTAAGAAACAGGGGTACAAAGGCCTCAAGTGCCCAAGTTTTCACCACTTGGATTTATTTTATTTTATTCATTTTTTTGTATTTTTGCTACTAAGGCACTTGTTTCCAGGTTTTCACCAATTGGATTTTTTTATTTTTTAAATTTTTTTTTAGGACTTTTAATAAAAAAAAATTTGTATTTTTGCTACCAAGGCACTTGTTTCCAAGTTTTCACCAAGGCACTTTTTCTATTTTTTTGAATTTTTGAATTATTTTTTGAATTTTTAGAAAGAACTTAAGTTATTTCAATTTAAATAGTGCTCCTATAGGAAAGATGAGTCATGATAAGCTAAGACCATAGAAAGGTATGCTCAAAGATGCTAATAGGGTGATGGAAAGGAGGTGGTATGTAATGTATATGGAGGAAAAGCTTTTATGCTTTGGAAAGGTATAAGGAATATGGATAGTAGATAAGTATAGGCTTGAAAATATTGCATAAGTGTAGGTGAGAAAGTAGGTAAGATCAACATCGACACACAACTTGAAGGGTTGCAAAATGATGGATTAATCATGGAGGAAATAGTTTGAGGTTTAGATGTATGAGGAAGTAAGAGAATTTTGGAAGGAGATGGAGTGGAAATCTTTAGAAGCTTCTTAGGAAGATTTTTGAAAGAAGATGGAGTGGAAGCCTTTGGAAGCTTGAATGCCAATTTTGAAGTATTTTCAATATTCAAGTCTTTCAAAAGAGACTTTGGAATCCATATAGCTTTAGTTTTTTCTTTTCCTTTGGATGCTTTAGAACACATTTCTTCAATGATGGATTTAGGAACCCATATTTGCTTTCATTTATCTCTTTGGGTAGTAGACCTTTGTGGTCTCTTGAATAATTGTTCTTTCTTTTCATTCACATGTTGATTAGATGGGACATAGTGATATTCATTTTTAAATGGATTCTTATGTTTGTTTTTAAATTGATCATCCAAATTGCTTCCAAAAGACTTGGGATTTGTGGATGAATAAGGATTATATGACTGGTTCATATGGATAGATGAATGAGAATTTATCAAGGATGAGTGTCTTTGTTGATCTTGAGGTATGATAGGAGAGCTAGAAGATGAGATAGGAGTGAAAGTAGGATATAGAGGAACATAAGGTCCCAATATAGATGGAAGGTTTGAAGGCTTTATCTTTGACGGATAAGGACCAAAGATAGATTTAGGAGATGCAAAGGGATAGTGAATAGGGATATTAGAATCTTTAAAGTGAGCAATGTGACCAAGGCCATAAATAGACTCATGAGTATCTTTAATAGGAGTATTTGAAGCTTGAGCAGAGTTTTGAACTAAATATGGAGAAGTAGAACAAGAAGATGGAAGAATTTGATCTTGACAAGTTTTATTGGATAAAATAAGCATAGAACTTTGTTCACAATTTTCAGTAAGCTGAAGGGAAATAGTGGAAGTAGTTTCTTCATCATACTTACGAGGTGGATAAGATATACGATATGGAGGGATGACATCTTGAAGGAGATGAAGGGGTTCTTGATATTGATCGTTCTTGACATTTTTATTTTTATATTTTTTTGAGTCCTCTTTACATGAAGCCACTTCTACGGACAAGGGAGTATATGAGGTTTGCATGATAGGATATTGAAGGGGTAATGAAGTACTAGCTGAAGTGGGCATAGTAGACATAGCGTCACATGAAGGTTGAGGATGTTTAGCCTTAGAAGCATGAAAAAGATTTTCAACCAAGTGTAGATTAGCTTGGGTTTCTTTAAGAGGTAGCCCTTGAGGATAACTATAGGGAACTACATGAAAAGCATTAGGACCTTTTTTTGATGGAATAATGTTGGATAGATTTGAAGCTTTGCAAGATGCATAAGTAGTGGAAGAAATGGAGGTATCAAGGAAACCATCACTAGAAATAGGTTCATCAACATGATCTTGCTCAAGAGAAGCATCTTCATTACATAGGTCTTTAGGAATTTCAACATTAATGATTTCATCATCAATAAGATCTTGAATTATATGTTTAAATGTAGTACAATATTTAATTTTATGACATTTTCATGTATGGTAGCCAAAATAATGATCATCTCTCCACCAATAAGGTTTTACCTCAGGTTCATAAGGTGTAGAAAATTTGTATGGCAAAGTAATGATCTTTTTTGCAACTAAGGTCTCAAGCACCATGTCATATGAAAATACAAAAGGAGTAAAAGTTCTCTCAAAAGTATATCTAGGACCATTTTAATCATTCTCATCTCGATCAAAGATAGGCCCATCATGAAATATTGGCATATTCTCAAAGGATTTATTACTCACTTTGTCTCTCAAGAGGTCTTTGGATCTATAAAATGAAGATAATTGATGTCTTGGAGTAGAAGATGTAGACCTTGAAAAAGAGAAACTAACAAGTAAGTCTAGATATTTTTTAATGGAAGAGGAGAACTCATAATCATCTAGACTTGATTGAGGTTTGGTAGCATAGGGTTTGAAGCCCATAGTGGTTTTGAAAGCATATAAAAGGAAAGAATCCTTAAGGCTCAATTTGATGAATGTGTCCCCTTTTGTTCAAAGTGGGGAAGGTTCTAAACATTCAAGCACATCAAACACACCAACAATCTATTCAGGTTTCTGTAAGGATACACAAGCTCAACTAGGGGATGTCCTCAATATACATAAGATACGTGAGGCCCAAATTCGTAAATGAAAGAGAATATTGCCAAATAGCCGAGAGGAAATGGTAACCCAATCTCCACCTTCACTTTCCAAAGGTATAAATTTCTTTTGGGCTTAGCCAAGATTGACAATATTGCTACTTTCAAGAGACCTATGTTTAGATTCAAGTCACGCTATTTATACTCCACCAAAACACAAGAGTTGAGGTCATCCCCTAGAGTGATCACTTCTCTAGGCAGCGCCCCCCCCCAAAAAAAAAAAAAAATCAAGATCCCTTATTTAGGTTCCCATCAAACTCCTTAACAAGGATGCAAGAAGAAAACATCAATAAGAAAATCTTGGGGATTAAAAGACAAAAGGGTTTTTTTAATTTTAAGCTCAAATCCAAATGTGAATGATTCATTTTAAGCCCTTTTTTCAATGTTGGGAAGACACACCAAACAATTTGACAAAAGAAAGAAAATTATTGCACAATGAAAAAGAACACAATGATCACTTTTTATAATTCAAATGAGAAGGTTTGGAATGTGTGCACCTTGATTTCACGATTTCCAATTTTTTCCATTTTTGCTCTTTAGATCTTCAAGTTACCTTCACAAAATTCAATCAAGTGCATGAAATCATGAAGAAATAGGAAAATTCACATGAAATTATATTGAACTATTTGATTTCATGAAAAGTGACAACTCATATCATGCATTGAAATTTGTACAAGTAAAGTGCAATTTAATCATGATTTTTAACCTAGTCAATAAGATTGAACCTATATGATATGAATTCAGATCCAAAACCCTAGATATAGAAAAGAGACCCCTATCAAAAATTAGAGAGCTTTTCAAAAATGTCAAAATATTGAAAATATCTTTTCATTTGTGCCCTAGGGAGCCATTTTGTCAAAATAGACCATTTTTTGCAAATCAAATTATTGATCCTTAATATAATCTCTAAAATCAAAACACAAAGAACCAACCCATTTAGAATTCAAAGATCATTCCAAAAATGAATTTTTTTTTGAAAAATGTGCTAATTTGTTCCCTAAAATGATTTTTCATGAAAAATCAAGAAAGAATTATAAAAAACAAAAATACCTTAGAAAAATCTAAAAATTGGACTGAAGCTTCTCTAATGCGTCAACAATCTATAAAAAAAAATTCAGACCAAAACACCAAGCCGTTTGGGAGATATGATTAAATCTTTAAGTTCTAGGGTTTTTTGTTGCCAAACGTAGCCGTACAAGAGGGTTAGATCTAAAAATGTCCAAAACCAGCAAGTAAAGGTGGGTTGCCCCATGGTGGGCACTGAAAATGTATGCCTAAAATGTGAGCACACTTTTATGGGTCATTATATCCAAGATTTCTCAAGAATGAGGTCTCCAATGGCAGCTCATAGCTCTCTATTCATGGAGTGCAAGAGTTTGTAATGGAGGCCCTCTATTTGACCTAGTTTGTGCCCTTGCAAGTACACCATGAAACAAGAGATTCAAGGATCAAAATATGCATGCAAATGAAAATGCAAACTAATCTAAATGATGACAATGCAAAGTGTGATGTCCCCACTCTGACATATAATTTAACTAATAAATAAGTATTATATATAAAGTAATATTATTAATAATATTAAAATAGTAATATTTTATAAAGTAATATTATATTATAATATCATATATATCATATTATAATAATAATAATAATATAATATAATAAATAATAATATTATGATTAACACATATTTTAATGTAAAAATGTTATATTAATAAATGTATTATAATATAATAATATTTGATATATTATTAAATAATATTTTTAACAATATAATTATTAATATAATACATCTTAAGATATTAATTAATATAAGTAACCTTATTAATATATATTTAATATAATATAATTATTATGAAAGGAGGCGACCCTTTTGAAAAATACATACATACATATATACATATATATAAAGTATCAAACAATGAAAAGGATATTAGATGAAAATATAATGAAATCTATACAAAATAGAGAAAATCCATAAATGCCCTAAATGGAACATTACAAGTGGTATCAGAGCATAACCTTGCCATCCTGAAAATTTGGACTCATACAAATATATTAATACATCATTGAATAGACAACTACAGATGACAACATATGAAGTCTATTTGCAACCAACACTAAATAGGAAGAGCATTGTGGATTCATAATTCATTGTATTGATGTGATATAGGACATTGAAGATAGAAGAAGATAGACCAGAAGCAGAACCAAATAGTTTTGAACAATCATGGAGCACTCAATTATTTTGATGAAAATTTCAAAGTATTATCAACCCTTATTGAATTTATACTTGATGTCATTAAAATCAATGGTAACATGAATCACGAATATGCAGTCAATGAAAGTATTCAAATTATTTATTAAATAAAGTGTCCTTGACAATACATGCGTATAACTCAAGGATAAATGAGAAACAAAATCTTCAATAATTCTTCATGCTAAGATGATATGTGTATAATCCCATTGGTACGGCTGGACATGGAATATACTTGTACAAGTAAATACGAGGAAAAAATACAAAGTATACAAAACAAGGGAGAGATAAATGGATTTCTCTATTCCGCCATAGTTTTATATCTGCCACTCTCAAAAAATGAGACAATACAGTCAATGAACAACATAGGGGAGTTGAAGGAGGATTCAAAAAGAAACATCAATATATGTTCGATTCAAAATTATTATTATGACTGCAGTGAGTCGTGACATACAAGAAAAATATTTGAATTTGGACATTGCCCATGGAAGAGTTGCTACATATCTTTACAACTGCGTGAGAGGTATTTAGAGGAATCATAGAAACCTATAGTTGATAATGTGGAAGATTGACCAAGCCACACCCATAGTCAAATAGTATAGTCAAAGCATCGGGGCCATACGCAAGAGATTATACCTCTGCCTGGCAATATTGGTGCAGCGAACTATCAGCACCCTATCATGCATATTGAAGAACTAAAACCCCATGGTTGAGAAGGAACGTGAGAGCTTTGTTTCGGGGAAGAAAACAAGGAAAAAGACACATTTATTTTTTCCCTATGCCTAAAATGATTCGAAAGATGGAAGTGATATCCATTAACTGCCATATATCAACTTTATAGAGTGAAGTAATGCATAATATGTAAACTAACTTAAGGTGTAGAGAGGGGTAGGGTTAAAAACTATCATACCCATTCTAGAATCTTTCAAGCTACACTCTGTCTCCAAGAATTTGTTGATGAAGCCCCAGTAATTGACCCAACAAACTCGTAGCTTCTATAGTCATTTGGCGCAAGATAGCAAATTGTAGCCTTGTGTGTCCATAAAGAAAGGGGCCAAGCTAGACTGCACAAACAAGTTCTAGATATTTTTAATTTTCATTATGATTTCATATAGATCATGTATTCCCTTTATCATTACGGCGTCATATAGATCATGTATTCCCTTGCTATAATTATTCCACCACAAACTACATGTCATCCTTGGACCCATAGCTAGTAACAAGATGTGTAGGGGAACTTGCTAGCAAGGTACCAAGTATTGAGACCTGTACATAACAAGAGAAATTTTATCATTAGTTTTGGCTATTCAGTGGTTGAGAAGTCTTTATGTTGTGACGAATTGATCTGATGTCAAGAGAAATAATGTAGTAAGATATGGATGCGACGTCATGGGAAATGTGGCTTGAAGAGGATCCAACTTAGCAATGAGATCCAACTTTCAATTGGGATTTTCCCCGGTTATTTTGTTCTTTTACACAAACAAGATGGTCATGCTTAGAAAAAACTTTGACCGAGAAAACAAGGAGTTGGCATTTTCCACGTGGAAACCTACAAAACAGAAGTCATTACAAGTTTTCGAGTAATTAGTGTGGGAGAGACGACAAAATTTTCTATTTTTTTGGGTTGCATAAATCTCGTCTATACCTCAATGACAAAAGAGAATAGGGTTTATACTAGAAAATTATATTTGAATATAAGGCACCTCTATGAAATAATTGCACATTATAATAACCAAATCATGACCTATGATGGTCGAAAAGGAATAAGTAAAGAGAATTATTTGATAAGGGTGAATATCTTATGATTCAACACTTACTGCAGCCACATCTAAAATAATGGAATATGAAAACCTATGGAGGGCAAGGGTTTTTAGAGGAATAGAAAAGAAGAAAAGTAATATTGGGAAATGCAAGTACGAAGATGGCATGATGGCACTATTACTTGTGAAAGATCATCACTCTATCATATAAGATACGAGGTAAGCTATATATCTTTTATATTGTTGTTTTGAAAAAATTATTAATATGAAATGTTACTATTATCATATTATTATTAACAACTTTTATCAACATATTTTGTTATTGTGATGAATATTGAATAGTTTAACACCTCCTATCAATATTCTAATTAAATATTTATAATAAAATGAGATTGGTATTCAAGTTGATAGGAAATAATCAATTTATTATTATTATTAGATGTGATATTTATGATTAAATAATTATTGAATAGAGTTACGTTTTCAAAATTATAATAAATAGAATTCTAAGTGAGATTAGTTTTCAATCATTATCACAAATAAAATTATTAAGTAAAATCAATAAGGTTATCATCTTCCAAGATAAGATAAGGCCTACAATGGAATTGGTTGGGTGACACCACTCAAAGGTACTAGGTAAGGCCTGTGGTGAGATGGGCATTGGGTTGCATCATCCAAGGGTACTAAGTAAGGCCTATGGTAGAGTGAATACCCCAGGGTAATCATACAAAGGCACTATCTTGGAGATGATGATCAGAGAGAGATAACAGTAATGAGGGAGAACAGTGAGGCTCATGATTGGGTAATAGGGCACCCTGTTATAGTTTCTCCTCTCGTACTCAGACAATGATGAGTTAATAAATAAAGTATACTTTTGATTAACAAGTCACTAAATTGAGACCATGGATACCTTGTTAGGGGATTGATATAAGGATATCCAAAAAAGGAAAAATTATATATAAATGCATATTAATGATTTTGTGGGTTAGGTTCACAATCAAGGAATTGTATAACATGTATCTTCATCTCTCTGCGTCATGTTTGCTTCATGTCTTCACCTGTTTGCATTGTGTATGTTTCATGTTTTCATCTATCTACATCGTGTATGCTTTGTGTTTTCATTCATGTATATTTCATAAATCTCTCTGGTCTTTGAATGCAAATATGTTTTTGCATCTATGACAAAGCTTGTGTATGAAAGATTTTGCTTGAGGGCAAGCTAATTTGAGAGGGGAGGACTATGATGTCCCCACTCTGACATATAATTTAACTAATAAATAAGTATTATATATAAAGTAATATTAATAATAATATTAAATAATAATAGTAATCTAATATAATAAATAATAATATTATGATTAAGACATATTTTTAATATAAAAATGCTGTATTAATAAATGTATTATAATATAATAATATTTGATAAATTATTAAATAACATTTTTAATAATATAATTATTAATATAATACAGCTTAAGATATTAATTAATATAAGCAACCTTATTAATATATATTTAATATAATTATTATGAAAGGAGGTATCCCTTTTGAAAAATACACACACACACACACACACACACACACATATCAAGTATCAAACAATGAAAAGGATATCAGATGAAAATATAATGAAATCTATAAAAATTAGAGAAAATCCATAAATGCCCTAAATGGACATTACACAAAGCAATGCAAGAAAGGAAACATAATCTATGAAAGGAAATAACAATGCAATATTAATCTATGAAAACAAATATGGATCTAAGATAATATGCAAATGCAAGGATGGATCATGATGATGGAAGCCATGGATGCATGAGAGAAGAAGACAAGAATATAGAAGTTCTCCACAAAAAACTTTAGCATTCAAACTCCTTCAAAAATCGCTCTCCAAACTTGCAGCATAACAATACCCTAGAGTGTGTGTATGTAAAATAAGGAGAGGGTTCTCCCTTATAAAGAAGATTGGACGATCAAGATTAAGAGGCAAAAAGATTTAATCAAGGGTGGAGAAAGAATGATTCATGTGAAATAAAGATCCACCAATGAGAAAATAGGAAAAGAATAAAATGGAATCCTACTTAGAAATATGTGCATTTAAGTGTAGAGGAATTTTTAATTTTTATTTATTGTATTTCCTCTTTAAGTAGGGATTTATTTAATTAAAAGGGAGCAAGTTCTTTTAATTAAATAGAAAATATTTAATTAAATTAAAAGATGGGTTTTTCTCTTAATTAATTAAATGTGGATGAATTATTTAATTAAAAGAGAGGTTTTTCTTTTAATTAAATGGGCACTTATTTTATTTAATTAAAAGGGAGAGTTTCTTTTAATTAAATAAGACTCAAGATAAAATGATCAACCTTAGAAAATATTGAAATAACCAAATTTGATCAAGGAAATTGATTTGAATTAAATTAACAAAATATTGTAAACCATTGATTCAAGAAATTGATAAATTGAATAATGGGGGCCCACAGTCTAGGCGACCATTTTAGGGTGCATACAATGCTAAGTAGGTCTCTACCCTTGTTTATATTAATTAATGGGTGCATGAGCCTTTACATGACCTAAAACAATAAAATAAGAAAAAAATAAGAGGGAGAAGCAAATGAGATGATCTAGGAGTCATTAAGACCTCTAAAATTGGAAGCTTGGCCTTCTCTAGGTATTTTTGGGAGTTGAATTGTTGTCAAAATGCATTTTGATTCATGGAATGCTCAAAAATAGCAATTGATAGTTAATTGTCAGTGCACTGCTTCTTCTTCAAAATTGTTAGTATATGTCTCGATTTGGCACACCTTGAAAAAGTTCACCTTTGTGTTAAGACCAAAAAATATCAAAATTTTGCTAAGTGTCAAAATTGAATTTCAAGCATCTGGGTTTTCTTCCCCTTTATACCAAAATGATGTATGGATGCTTGCTCTTGAATTTCTCAAAATTTTTCGTGATCTCCTTAGCCTCTGGTAAGTCTAGTGACTCATACTTATTGTGTACTACCTAGTGGTAGTTACTTATTTTGATCCTTATATCCGTAGAATCTTCTAGCTTGGAAACTAACTTTGGTAAAGCTTCTTCTATTTTGAAGATCTGTCTTACATCTTCTTTTGTCGAATCAGATTCAAATGATGACTTGAATTTTTTAACTACTACTTATACTGAAGAAAGTTGATTTCTTGACTCATCTCCAAAAATATCTAGGCTAGCAGCATTGTAGTATTTTTCTACTTCCAAAAATTGCCCTAGAGCTTTATTCTTTATCTCCTGGATGACCTCGTACAATCCCTCCATGACTTTATTCCTTTTTGATACTTTCTCAATCCAATCATCTAACTCATCTAATTCCTCTATCATATAAATCTCCATTAACATCCAGTACCTTTTCCCCTTTATAGATTTTGGTGCTTGTAAATCATTGGCCTAGGTACATACCTCATCCATCAACCCAAAATATTGGTTTACAATTGTAACCAACTTATTGATGTTTTTTTGGATACTATTTAGAAGGTTCAAATTACCTTTTATTATTTTCACCTCTTTTTCTTCAAAACCATGATGCCACCTTTTACAAGCATTCAAAAATGAATCAATTTCTCCTAAGGCGTGACCCCCCTCCTTTCTCTCTAATGTCACCCCTAGAGTAATATTTGGGTGAGAAAGGTCTATAGGATCCACTATCTCATTCAAATATACCCGTAGACTATCATTTTTCTTTCTCAGAACCAAAATCTTTTATTAATCTTTGTTTAGGTGTGTGAATACTTGTTTCAGACCTGTGGTGATCATAATCTTTTCTCTATCCACTATGGGATTCCCTAACACTATCTATTTTATTCGGTAGTCCTTAGGGTTCAACTCTTATGTATCTACATGAGGAAGTGGAAGAGAAATATGCACCAAAAGATCTTGGTCCTGATTCTTCATAATGGAAGCCAATATTTTAGCATCACCCTTGGGTGGCTTAGGCTTCTTGACTACTTTTATCAACTTCGTCATGCCCTATTCTTCTCTCAACTCCACCTATCTCTTCTATCTAAATAAGACCTCCTTTTTCAACTACAATGGTGTTTTTCCCATTGGCAACATATATTTTTCCAAAGAGGTGGGTTCTAACGCTAGTTCTTTCCCCTTATCACTCCTCTTTGGGCTCTTCTCGTATTGAGGATAGATTTTAGAGTGAGCTTATGTATCAATGTGATTTGGGGACCTAGCCTATGTCCTAGGAGGAGATTGCTTCCTTTCTTCCACAATGTGTCCCTCTTATGATACTTCATTGGCATGTAATTGAACATATTCTCCTTCCTTTAAGGTTTGACTCTCAAGTTTAGCCATGGGAGGAGGTAGGGAAAATTATCCTCGATCCATTTGAGGAGGCACAACTAGAAGATCATGTGATGGTGGAGGAGGAATACCAAGAGGCCCTTGTGGTAAAGGAAGTAGTTGATTCCAATCTTCTCCTAATGTCTCATTCCAAGGAGTATCATGTATCTTCTCCCCTAGCATCTTAGTTTCCACCAGCATGAAATCAAAATATAAGATCTTAAAAAAAAATTCTCCCTCTCCTTCCATATATTCAATCCACTTATATTGTTCCTCTTCCAAGGTCTCAACATAGACAGGCTCTCAAGGAATAAAAGACAACATTTGAGTTAAAATCCTTCTTCTTTCTTCTTCTATGATTGTGGCTGAGCAAGTCCTCATGTTCAAAGAGACATTCTATTTTATCTCCCTCCTCATCTTCCACCTTGGGGATGGTTTCTAGCACTAATGTGATGGAGTTCTCTTTTTCTTCAACATCTTCTTTTCCCCTACCACCGTCATCTCAATTCTTTCCTTTTTAGGTACTGATGGGGAGGCTACTTCTATAGAGTCTTTAGGCATTATACTTCCTCTTGTGTTTTCTAAGCCTCTTCTTCTTTACGTTGGGTTTCTTCTCCTTGGGTAGAGGGCTCTCCTTGAGCCACTTCCTCTTGATCTTTACTCGAGTGACCCTTTTTCACTTCTTTCCCCTTACCCTTTTTATCTCAAAGTACTCTACCTCCCACTTGCGTTGATGTACTATTTTTGGCCTCACTGATGACTTCGCAGGGTAAGTAGGCACAATAGCTTTGGTTCCTTTTCCTTTCTTTAGTTGTGTTGTGGCTGGAAGAGTTGGAGCTTAAGGATCTGGGTCCAAATGGAAAGGCTTCATGATCCATTCCCTTATCAATTTGATAATATGTCAACCTCGATGATCACTATCATCATTTTTCTCTTGCCCAATTTATGTGTTTATAATGGGCCTTTCATATATCTTGTTCCTATTGTATAAAGGATCCAACACTTTGGGGGCATCCTTGTTCTAGGCCTTGAGAGGTATTTCCATATTAAGCACCTTTTCAACATTTGTAGACTCATCCTACAATAGTACCTAATTCAGACATTGTAATCATCTATGATATTCATCCAACGATCTTCTAATGTTGTTCAAGCACAAAATTATTGCCCACCATATATTGCACCATCTAGATATTGTGATAATATGGGCGAGTGAGGGCGAGGTGATTGGTAATCATCAAGAGGATATTGATCCCCTTCTGAATCAAATGTAGCAATGTCTTGCTTTTTTTTTACTTTGAAAGCCCCAATGGTGATTGGCCTTACCCAAGTCTTCTTATGTTGTTTCCTTACCCTATCATAAGTAGAGGCCAATTGCCTTGCTATCTCTAATAGTAGTAGCCTATCAAACAACTATCGTGGGAGCTTCTTCGAGCATAAGAGAGTACCAACTACCTGAATATAAGTGAATGTCTTATATTGGATGTAATAAGCTCTAATTTGTGTTATTCATGATGTTCCTTCTACTAATATTATTTTGGCATAATCTCCTTAAATGAACCAAATTATGAAAAATATGAACCCATCATTAACCACCCTATATTTGGAACTTTGCAAGGGAAGTTTCTTCTTTACCAACTAGGGATAAACTATATATGATCAGGCATTTTCATCTTGCATACTTCCCTTCCTATACATTTATGGATAATATGTGGGTCTTTCCACTAAAAGATACACCATGTAGGAGGTCATATAAAACTAGGGGTCATTCTTTACCAAAATCAGTTGCTCATCTAGATTTTTGTTGAGTATAGCAGCCCAATCAGTAGGCTTTGTCCCCATTCTTATGGTTTCTATGAAGTGCACCATCAATGTTTCTAGATGACAAGTTGCAGGAAGGCACATGGCTCTACTCAGAAGAAAAATTGAGTAGCTAATATCATCTAGCATATAGCCTCTAGTCATATCAACCTTTCGACTTCTCTTACCCAAAGGTGTTATGTCAATTAGGTACTTCCCTTGTACCAACTTCTTGGCTTCTATCATATTCTCCCTGTACCATCTATTTATGTTGTCATACATAATCTAGAGGTACTAATCTACACATGGAAGACCTTCTCAATGTTCTAAGGTCTAATGTCTAGGACTATCTCTCCAGTCACACTCGTGACCACTTTCTATTCTAGCACATAGTGATGTGCCAAAGTCATAATTAGTTCAAATGATTGGACTAATATTGGGTGAGAAGAAACAGTTACCAACCCACTTTGGATCAATGTAGGACACCATGGATGACTTCTCTTTGGGCTTGTTACCTAATAATAGAAAAATAATTCTAGTCAATATGCCCCAACTCAATGTCTCAGATATCAAAATTCTTTTCTTGAAATTAAGATTTCTTCGGCACTCCCTGATACTTGAAGGTGATTGGTTTTAGTTCTATCTTTGTGGCCATGGAGGATGAAGAGGATTCCATTATATCTACACAAAAAGAGAGGTGTTAGTATTAATGTTGGAAACCTATGATGACCCTAAAACCTAACGAAGAATAGAAGACTAACTAAAAACTCCTAATGTGTTTGAAATGCGGGCATGCACACCTAATGCACATGGTGCACCTATGCATGTGTGCATCTAGAAGGCTTATCAAAAAATTAAGTGTGCAGTTTTGCACTTAGTGTACCTACACAACTGTGCACTTTACTTTGTTTACTTCAAAACTATTTTGAAGGGAGGCTTTAAGTGTTTCTACTCACATTGTGCACCTATTGAGGGTGGGCACATGCTTATGTGCACATGTGTGCATCCTCAATAGTTGGATTTTACCTTGGAGAAGGTAGATGCACTTGATGCAGATATGTCAAGTTGATGAGCTTAGGAGGGTGTGAAGTTGTGTCATTTCAGAGCTCTAGAAGATGATAAGTGAGGGTTGAAGGAGGGGGAGTTATATTTATAGGTCATGTGCTTCATAGTGCGCATCTCCAAGGGTGCGCACATGTGCAAATGTGCATGTGCACATCCTCATTTAAGAGGTGAGTGCACTTTTTGCACACCAAGCACACATGTGTAGGTGCGCTAGGTGTGCAACTACACACTTTCTACACTATGAAGAAAAAATATTATGTTTATGACCTCTACACAAGACTTGATTTTTCCTGACCAAGAACCAAGGACTAACCTAGACTTAGAGGAAGGTCCTAATCGACTGAGCCACTTGATTGGGTGCCTCAAAAGAATTTTAAAAAGAAAAAAAGGGGGTCCCCAATTTGTGACTCAAAATGGGGAGTGTGTTGTGAGACCAAAACAAATAGCCCCAAAAAAAGGGGAGAAATAAAAAGACATTTATTCATCAACAAGCATTCTTCAAACATGTGTCAAGTGACAATTGGAATCCAATTGCTATAAATATCTTTCAAGTACTTGGAAACCAAAAACTCTAAATCTTAAATCTTTAGGCTTAGTGTGTGCTTAGTGTTCCAATTCCTTTTGATGTTTCAAGATACCATCCATCATGAGTGTCTAGCAACAAGGAAATAATCTTTCGCTTAATCTAAACAGACATTGAAAATCCCCACAAACCTGATTATCCATCATTGTATGACCAAATGAGAGAATCCATTGTAATGGATCTTAACAAGTTATCGATTTCTTTCTTGTGAGTCTTTGATAATATTCTTTAAATTGCTTCATGGAGCTTGCATTTTTCCTTTTGATTCTTCCTTGAATTCTTTTCTCATTGTACATAATAGGATAGAAATTCATAAGTGTTATCCCTATATTTGATTACCTTTTACAATTGTCTAGAATATTATGTGTGACACATTTATGATTATTTCTTTCTTTCTTTCCTACCCTGACCACATTTAAATTGTGTGGCCAAAGTATTGGTGTTATTTTCTAGATTGATTTCTAGTTTGATAACTCTTGCATTCCTCTTTTAATGAACTTTTTGGGAAACTCTTGTGCCAAATAGTGATTTTTATAGGTCTTTGAAGAGTCCCTTTATTTAAACCAGTAAGTTTTTAATTATCCCTTGCTACAATCAGTCTTAGATTCTAACTTTAAGACAAGAAGTCCTTTATGAAGTTACAAGTAACACTTGTATTTCAGTTCATACAAGAAAAAATGTTATCCAAATGCCTTGATAGAGAAATACCTCTTCCCCAAAATTGAAACCAAATGGGGTGGTATTGGTTATGCATCAAGAAGAAATCTTGATTAAACTTAATCCCCAAACCAAAAAAGAAAATAAAACAAACTGACCAAACGTAAAGAAAACATGCGACTAAAAGAAAACAAACAACAACTTTTTTAAGGTAAGGCTTGAAAATAATGTATCATAAATTGGCCATTAATTGGTAATGGGACCAATTCCCCTTGTAAAGTACTGAGCCTAAAGGTATTTTCCCTCAAAATCTTTACAATTTGATAAGGACTAATCCACAAGCATTGAAACTTGGTATGAATGCATGGTTTTTCTTTTGCTTTATCCCACAAAAGAACAAGGCCTGAGATTCTAAAAGATTTGATCGTGGCTTTCTTGTCAAAACATCATTTTATGACCACTTGGTGTTTTGACATATTTTCTAAAGATTTTTTCCTTTTCTCATCTAATTCCAAAAGATTCATTAATTTGATTTGGACCCTGTCAACATCCTCAACATATCCTCTCATGAATTTCAACATTGGAATCTTGAGATTGAGTAGGAATATTGGTTCTTGGCCATAGACTAGTAGATACGAGGATGTTCCCAAAGAATTATTTATCATGACCATGTCTGTCCATAATGTGTATTTGAATTGGGTATGCCAATCTTTTGGATTTTCTATGAGCAAACATTTAATGAGTGTAATCAAATCCTTGTTGGTGGACTTGGGTACATCATTCCCTTGTGGATAATAAATGGATGAGAATTTGGTTATGACTTGATTCTCTAATGTCCATTAAGTAGGAAAGAATGACATGAAACATTATCTGTTACCACACACCAGGAAGAATGGCATTCTAAACCTAATCACAATGTGTTCCTCTAGGAAGTCAGTGACTAGTTTTCTTGTACAATTTCTGAAAGTTTCAGCTTCAGTCCACTGCGTGCAATAATCTATAGTTGTTAGGAAAAACATATTCCATGTTGATGATGTTGGGTTTATAGGCCCAATGAAATTTAGCCCCTACTTGGGAAAGGGGCGAACCTCAAATACTGGTTGCAATGGCATGGTTGGGTTTCTTTCTCTATTAGCACTTATTTGAAAGATGCAATAGGAACGTATATGTTCAAATGTTTCTTTAAAAATAGTAGGCCAAAAGTACCCTAATCTCATAATCTTATGGGTCATGGCCTTTTTTGATCCATGCCCAGTGTTGTACTAGTCATGGTATTATTCTAGTACTTTTTTTGCTTCTTCACGACCTAAAAATTTCAAATAAATCCCCTCATAATTTTTCTTGTAGATTTTTCTATCTTGAACCATGTAGGATTCACATTTCATTTTCAGTCCTTGGCATTGGCAATTGTTCATACATTGAGGGTATTGATTTGGAAAGAGATAAAATACAATATCTTGGTACCAGACATCTGTGATTATGCCTTCATTGGTGTCTACTTGAGACACTATGATTTTTTCTTCATTGTCAGTTATCATCTTGCTTAATCTATGGCCTCTCACTAACTTCATTGGTTGAATTTCTATATCAAAATCTTGTAATATAACCATCCATTTCCTCTTCTTTACCCTAACTCATTTTGAATTAGAAATTATTTGACTATAGGATCTGGTACAATAAAATGTACCTTACTCATGAGTATGTAGTGGCAAAATTTCTTGACTTTCTTTGCTAGGGTGAATGATTATTTATCTTGGTTTGGATAATTTAATTTGACATTCTTCAATGAGAAACTCATGAATGTGATGGGTATTTCATCTTCTTTATCTTTCTTTTGTGTGAGGATACATGCACATGAGTGTTCTAAAGAAAAGAAAAAAGATTTTGAAAGGCAACTCATAATCATGACTCGTGAGTACTAGGGTAGTGGAAATGATCACTTTGATATCTTCAAAAGATTTCTTAACTTCAAGAACCCAATCAAATTTTTCTCCTTTCTTTAGTAATTCACTGAGGGGGTGAACTATCTCGTCAGACCCGCTAATGAACTTACATATAAAATTAATCTTTCCAAAGAGATATTTAAGCTCTTTGCAACTATTGGGGGGTAATAACTTCAAAATTTATTCTATCCTTTCAAGATCAATTGAAATACCCACTTCAGAAATGATTCATCTTAAATTTCCCCTATTATATCTATGATTTTAGTAATTTCTACTTTAGATCGAATGACCATTGAGGTCCACCCTTGACCTTTCACAAAGTGTCTTCTTCTTTGAACTTTAATCATTCCTGGTGGAGTAGAAGATAAAGTTCCCCCACCTAAAGAAGTGTCACTGTATGAAGCATTTAGATATTATTTTATCTCCCCTTCATTATTCATTATTCTAGATGTGCATGAGTGACTTGTATTGTCTTTGGGTATTTCACTTGTGGTTTGATCGGTTGTAGGTGTTATCTGAATTAGTACCTAAGAAATTTATTCTTGACATTCTAAGAACTCAAACTCAAAATGGCTTGCCCTATGCAACCTACAAAATCATAGACAAAGTAAGATATTGGGATTTTCTTATTTCCCTAAACACTATAAATTTGTGACCATGTTATCTATGAACCACATCATAATTTCTTCCCATGGAGTAGGGTTTTGTGATCTTGAAATCTAGTTATCATATTTTTTACTTAAAGTTATATCAAGAACCATTACCCTATAAGAGCCTAAGTCTAATTAAATAAATGCTACTTCATTCAGAGCATTATACTTTGTGAACATTGTCTTTACTTTTAGTTTGGCATCTATTTTAATCTGGTTGTTCAATCCCTTCCAAGGCAACCATAATTGGTGAAGTTAGTTGAGAACCAGCCTCTTGCACACTGGGTCCATTCTCTGCTTAGTAATAGACCATATATTTCTAGAATCTCTACCACATGTATGTCAATGATATCTTGGATCTAGGGATCTATAGTCAACTATATGTGAATTTCTTTCAACACTCCTATGACCTTCACTTCTATTTTGTCAAGTTGGATCACTATTAAATTTTTTGATTGTAGGATGACTCCTAACTTATGAGATATTGAAAGTGGCATGACATTATAAGAAGCTCCTGAATCTATGAGGCAATTGTGAAGATTTCTTCCAAAGATTCTGAGACTGAGCAAGAAAGGGGGCACTTCAGCCTTTTTCTTTATATATGGTAGGCATAGCCTTAGAGGTGTTGACCTATGATGATATTTTCTTTTGAGGGCTAGCATTGGGTATTGTCTTTGTATGGTCAAGAGTTTTCAATAGTGCTTCTCTTTTACTAGGAATACTTTGTAGCATATCATACATGGAGATATTGGCCTTGGTCCTTTTTAATTCTTCAATGACACTATACTTTTTAGTTGACCATACAGAATTCTTTAGTATAGTAGGTATGTTTCCTTTTGTCCAAATTTGTTGTCTAGAGAAGGGTGCTCTTATAGGTGTAGGATTATTATGGCCTCTTGGGTATGGTGGTGTTGGCTATAATCCAAAGGGAACTCCATTAGTCATGGGTTCCCTTTGATTACATAAGTTGTAAGTATTTTGGTTATCATTTCAAAAAAAAAAAAAAAACATCTATGTTGGTTTAGGATCTGATTCTTGGTTGAATGGAAAGACAAATTCTTTGTTGACCTGATCTCCTATTTTAGTGTTCTATGGAGAATTATAAGATTCTAGCAACGTGGTGTTGAACTAAGTAGGGTACTCATTATTAGTGCAATACAAATTTTGCTTCACTCCTTGATTTTTGTTGAATAATGCTCTGCCATCATTTGGTATATTTTGACTGGTATTTACTTGATTAAAGTCAAAAAAATGAGTATTATTATTGTTATCTACGGGGATACTTTCATTGTTTGGATGGGTATTTCATTATCGATTATGTATTTGGAAACCATTGTTACAATCTGGTGGGTTAAAATTGTTCCCTGCATTATTATTTATGTTGAAATCCTTGTTGTAATTTTGACCATATTTATTGTTGTAAGGAGCCGCATATGTGATTTGGAAATTTTTATGCTACCCCTGTGACAACCTTAGATGGGTTAGCTCATTAGTTATTTGATACATGGTCTTTTTCATTTGATCTAGCTCAGTTGTGACATGATTTTCTACTTGGTGGATGGTGCGGCCTTTTTCTCAAATAAGGCATCTTTTGGGGGTTTGTATCATGGGTAGGTTATCATTGGAGCTGAGGTAGTTGGTGTCTATTGTAATGGGATTGGAGTTAATGGAATGAATTGACTAGGCATCACTTGCGCTCGAGCATGGTATGGTGGTATTGTCATACTGGCATGAGCTAGAACCATCATCCCTCCTCCAATAGAGGTAGCCTATTTAGTAAAGGTGACTTCTTCTTCAAAGACCTTTTCCAGTGTGTCAATATTTGTAGCGGGCAACCTCCTTAGGAAGATAATAGTGAGGTGGTCCATAGAGTTTAGATATATTTGAATTATTTCCCACACTAGTATGGTGTAAGGGGTTTCCAACTTATGCCATGTGAAAATGATGGTTCAAACATGAGATGTTCTCTATTGGATCTCTCTTGATAGATATGAACTAGTAGTGTATCATTGTCGGATTGATGAAAGTTTTAAATTGATCCAAGAACAACTTTTCAAAACTTTCCCAGTTTTGAATAGATCTCGATAGCATATTCACATACCAGTTAATGCAACCTCTCCCAATGTATATGGGAACAAATGAAGGACTACATTCTCTTGTTGAATCTATTTTTGATTGCATATTTCTTTGAAAACCTTGATTTGATCCTCAATTATTCATGTTTCTCCATAGATGAACCTTGAGAAGAATTTCTCAGGATTCTTGGTAAGGTCATTGAGTGGTCCTTGCAGATTGATTGGTGAATCTACTATGTTTGCAAAGAAAGCCATTAATGGAGGGTTAGGTAGAACAAGAGGTGGAGGTAATTTTGAGTGTGGAACAGATAAAGATGATGAAATTTGAAGTGGGAGTGGTTGGATTCTTGGTATCCCCTTATCACTATGAAAGTGAATGAGTTCTAGGAACTCATGTCTAGTGGGTGGAAGACCTAATAGCTCTCTGAAATGAAGATGGTGGGTTAGGATCTTCTAGTTTGTGTTTACTCAAAAAAGTGCACCTTTAAAAAAGAACACCTCCAAAATGAGTACCTTCAAAAATTGCAATTTAAAAAGTGCATCTTCAAAAGGCACACCTTCTAACACTGACAGACTTCAAAAAATATATAACTTTGAAAATTGCAGAACTGCAAAAAAATGACTTCATTTTTGGGTAGAATAGTTTTCTAGCCCTCCTAATGCCATTTCTATTGAGCAGTCATTTTGCATGATGCTGAATGATATAAATCCTTTTGAATCTCTCTCTTGAAAAAGCTAATCAATGACTAACTCCAAGGTATTGGATGGTTATTTTTCAACCTGTTGGCTAACTCAATTGAAGATAAATGTGAATATTCACAAGGAGGCTTTTGTTGGTACCTACCAATTCTGCATAACTTTGCTGAAATGTAACCACAAAAAAAGGATATATTTTTGTATTTTCTATTTAATGTTGAATGTGATTTCTAATCAATGCAACTATATAAATTCCTATTTTAACCGAGTGTTTTAAAATAAAATAATGAAGATAGAGTAACAAGAGATTTGAAGCAAATTACTAGAAGGAAAATTACTAATTGACATAAACCAAAGTAACAACATGTCTACAAATTAAATTATCAAAAGGATCTAGCAGGAAACCAATGAAATTAGGAGTATTGCTTCCTCAACTCCACTAATGCAATCATTGATGGGAACTTCAATAAAAACCAAAAGATGTTTCACGTTTCATGAAATCGTGAGGCCATGGAAAGTGCACTCACACAAGACAAAATGCTATGTAAGAAAAATAGTGATTCTTTCTCTAATCTGTCACAATAGTGGAATTTTTTAACATAAGGTAAACACCAAAATTAAAATATCATACAATTATAACAACACAATAAAACTATTACCTCCAATATTATTCATGATTATGCATTCACAAAAAAATAATACACTCCGACAAGATTTACTACACTTAGAATGAGAGTACTTATAGCATTTATTATTACATCAAAATATCAGCATTGAATACATATTACATCCATGTATTTAAAAGAAATTATCTACTTCTTTTGTGTTAGGAGTGAGAGCTCTTCTAATGCAACTCATGTGAAAGAACTAATAAAATAAACCTATTTATATACAAACTAACTCTCTAAATGGTACTAAGTAGGTCTCCACTCTTATTTATATCAATTAATGGGTGCATGAGTCTTTAAATGGCTTAAAACAATAAAATAAAAAGAAGATAAGAGGAGAGAAGTCATGAAATGATCTAGGAGTCACTGCGACCTCTAAAAATGGAAGCTTGGCCTTCTCTAAGTGCCATCAAAATGCATTTTTGATGCATGGAATGTTCAAAAATAGGAATTGGTAGTTAATTGTTGGCACGCTACTTCTTCTTCAAAAAATTCAGTGCACCTCTTGATTTGGCATACCTTCAAAGAGCTCACCTCTGTGATAGGACAAAAAAATATCAAAATTCTGAGGTGTCAAAACTAAATTTCTAGCTTCTAGATTTTCTTCCCCTTTCTACTAAAATGATGTATGTATGCTTTCTCTTGAATTTCTTAGTTATTTATGTGATCTCCTTAGCCTCTAATAAGTCTAGTGACTCATACTTATTGTGTACTAACTAGTGGTAGTTATGTATTTCGATCCTTATATCCACAAAATATTCTAGCTTGGAATCTAAATCTAGTAAAGATTCTTCTATTTTGAAGATCTATCTTACATCTTCTTTAGTCAAAGCAACTTAAACTAATGACTTAAACTATTGTACTACTACTTGTACTGAAGAAATTTGAGTTCTTGGCTCATCTACAAAAATCTCTAGGCTAACAAAATTGTAGTTGGTTTTTAGAAAGTTGGTTTTTATTATTAACCTCAAAATATTACTTCCAATTTTGAATGTTATTTGGCAATTCATCTTATCTCAGTTTTAGAAAGCTTCACAAAAAAAATCTTCTTTTTTCGAGTTGTTTTAAAAATTACCAAAAAAAAAGGCAAAAATAGTTTTATGAAAAAAATTGCCAAAAATGGTAATTTTGGATTTGTAATTAAAATTTTAGTTTCTATCATTGTAGGATGAGGAGTATTTGGAATAATAATAAAGAAGAATTTGGAGTTCAGATATTTATTTTTGTGTTCTTTCTCTCTTATGTTTCTGTTAATTATTTGAGGAATTTTGGCCGCATCATCATTTCCCCTTATCACTCCTCTCTGGAGTCTTCTTATGTTGAGGAAGGACTTCAAAGTGATTTTTTGTATCAATATGGGTTGGGGACCTAGCCTCTATCCTGGGAGGAGATTTCTTCCTTTCTTCCAAAATCTGTCCCTCTTCTGATACTTCATCGACATGTAATTGAACATATTCTCCTTCCTCTAAGGTTTGACTCTCAATTTTGACCACTGGAGGAGGTAGGGAAATTGATCCTTGATCCAGCTGAGGAGACACTAATAGAAGATCATGTGATGGTGGAGGAGGAATACAAAGAGGCCCTTGTGGTAAAGTACGTATGTGATTCCAATCTTCTCCCAATGGCTCATTCTAAGGAGTATCTCATATCTTCTCTCCTACCATCTCAGTTCCCATAGGCATGAAATCAAAATCTAATATGTTTAAAACATCTTCTCCCTCATTTTCCATTTCTTTAGTCCACTTATTTTGTTTCTCTTCCAAGGTCACAACATGGATAGGCTCTCGAGGAATAGATAGTGATGTTTGAGTTAAAATCCTCCTTCTTTCTTCTTTTTCAAAGGGAAAAATTATAATTCTCTCCTTCTTCCTCATCTTCCACCTCGAGGATGGTTTTTAGCACCTGAGATGATGGAGTGCTCTTTTTCTTCAACCTCCTTGTCTTTTCCCCTACCACCGTTGTCTTAGTTTTGGCTTTTTTAGGTACTAATGCAAAGGCTTTTATTATAGAGTCTTTAGGTATTGGTGCTTACTCTTCTATTGCCTAAACCTCTTCCTCTTTAGGTTGGGATTCTTCTCCTTGAGTAGAAGAATCTACCTAAGCCTCTTCCCCTTGATCCCTTACTCAAGTGACCTTTTTTCTCTTCTTGCCCTTTACTCTTTCTATCTCAAAGTACTCTACATCCCACTCTAGCTAATATACCATTTATGACCTCACTGGTGACTTTGTAGGGTAAGTAGGAACATTAGCTTTGGTTCCTTTTCCTTTCTTGGGTCATGTTGTAGCTTAAAGAGTTTGAGCTTGAGAAACTAGGTCTCGACAAAAAGGCTTCCTGATCCATTCCCTTGTCAATTCAGCAATATGTCAACCTCAATGATCAATGTCATCATTTTCCTCTCATGCAATTTCTAAGTTCATAATGGGCATTTCATATATCTTGTCCCTATTGTATAAGGGATCCAATACTTTGGGGGCATCCTTGTTCCAGGACTTGAGAGGTATTTCCATATTAAGAACCTTTTAAACAATTTGTAAACACATCTTACAATAGTCTCTAGTTCAGAAATCATAATCGTCTACGAAATTCATCCAATGATCTTCTAGTGTTGGTTTAGGCACAAAATTATTTCCCACCAAATGTTGCACCATCTTGATATTTTCAAATTATGGGCAAGTTGATTGGTAATCATCAAGAGAATATTGATCCCATTCTAAATAAAATGTAGCGATTTCATGCTTTTGTTTAACTTCAAAATCCCTAATGGTGATTATCCATACCCAAGTCTTCTTATGTTGATTCCTTACCCTATCATATGTAGAGGCCAATTGCCTTTCTATCTCTAATTGTAGTAGCCTATCCAACGGATATCATGGGATCTTCTTAGAGAATAGGAGAGCACCAGCTACCTAGATATAATTAAATGTCTTAAATTGGATGTAATAAGCTCCAATTTGTTTATTCTTTTTTTTGCTTCTACTAGTATTCTTTTGGCATAATATTCTTTGATGAATAAAATGATGGAAAATATGAACCCATCATTGACCACCCTATAATCAGAACTTTGCAGGGAAAGTTTCTTCTTTACCGGTTGGGGATAAACTATGTATGTCAAGCATTTGCATCCTGCATACTCCCCTTCTTGTACAATCCCAGATAACATATGGGTCTTGCCACTAAAAGATACACTATGTAGGAGTTCATACAAAATTGGTGGTCATTCTTTACTAAAATTAGCTACTCATCCATATTATCACTGAGTATAGTGGCCCAATCAATAGGCATCTTCCTCATTTTGATGGTTTCTATGATATGCACTATCCATTTTATTGGATGACTAGCTGCAAGAAGGCTCATTTCTCTACTTAGAAGAAAAATTGAGTAGCCAATATCATCTATTATATAGCCTCTAGTCATATTGACCTTTCCACTTCTCCTACCCAAAGGTGTTATGTCAATCAAGTACTTCCCTTGTACTAACTCCTTGGATTTTGTCTCATTCTCTCTATACCATCTATATGTATTGTCAAGGTGATCTGGAGGTATTGATCTTCCCATGGAAGATGGAAAACCTTCTGAATGTTCTGAGGTCTAATGTCGAGGACTATCTCTCCAGTCACACTCTTGACCACTTTCTCTTTCAGTACGTAGTGATGTGCCAAAGTCATGATTAGTTAAGATGATTGAACTAACACCGAGTGAGAATGCAACATTCACCAACCCACTTATTATCAGCATTGACACCATGGCTAACCTCTCTTTGGGCTTGTTACAGAATAACATAAAATAATTCCAATCAATATGCCTAAACTTGGGATCTCAGATCTTAGAATGCTTGTCTTGAAATTGAGATTTCTTTAGTGCTCCCTGAACTTGAAGGTGACTGGTTGGTGTTATCTTTGTAGTCATGAAGGATGAGGAGGATACCATTATATCTACATAAAAAGAGAGGTGTTAGTATATTATGTTGGAAACCTATGACGGCCCTAAAACATGACCTAGACCAACAAAAACTTGATCGATAATAGAAGAAACTAACTAAAAACCCTTAATGTGTCTGAAATGTAGACATGTGCACCTAGGGCACATGGAATACTCGTGCATGTGTGCATCTGGAAGGCTTATTAAAAAATTTAAGTGTGCAATTGTGCACTTTACTTTGTTTAAGTGAAAACCATTTTTAGGGAAGACTTTAAGTATTTTTGTGCATATTACACACATATTGAGGGTGTGCACTTGTGCATCATCTTTAGTTATATTTTACCATGGAGAAGGTAGATATGCTTGATGCAGATATGCAGGGTTATGAATCTTAAGAGGGTGTGAAGGTGCAACATTTTGGAGCTTTGGAAGAAGATAAGTGTTGATTCAAGGAGGGGGGTTCTATTTATAGGTTGGGCACTTCATGGTGTGCACCTTTGAGGGTGTGCACATATGGAAGTGTGCATGCACACATCCTCATTTAAGAAGTGAGTGTGCTTGTTGCACACCAAGCACACATGGGCAAGTGTGCATGGTGTGCTAGGTGTACAACTATGCACTTTCAACATTATGAATAAAAAAGATAGTATTTCTGGCCTCTAAACATGACTTGATTTTGCATGATTGAGAACCGCATGAACTGGGGACTGACCTAGACTCAAAGGAAGGTCCTAATTAACTGAGGCACCTGATTGGGTGTCTCAAGAGGATTTTTTAATTTAAAAAGTGGGTCCTTCATTTTGTGACTTGAAATGGGGTCTATTTTGTGAGAACACAATAGTATCCAATAGGACTATTTTGTTTGTTGGGCATGCATAGTTCTAGTGTGGGATCCTAACTTGAGATGGATCTAAGGTGTATCCAACAAGTTTGTGCTACAATTTTTTCCCTCTAGCATGGTTGAGGTGTAGGCATGATGTGGAGATGAGTTGAGGTGCAATCTTGGGGATATGCTATGTGTTGTTCCCACTGGCATGGTTGTGGTGTAGGCAAGGTGTGGAATTGAGCTAAGGTACAATCTTGGGGTTGCACCATGTGTTGTTACCACTAGAATGGTTATAGTGTAGGTGAGGTGTGGAGCTAATCTAAGGTGTAACCGTATGGGGTAATTATTGGTGTACATCAAGGGTGGATTAGGTAGTTGACCTCCCTCGAGAGGGATGAAGAAGAGTAGTCCTTCCCTCTAGTCTCCATATGAGAAAGAGGTGACACATAGTATTAGGAGTGAATAAGAGTAGCTCCACCTTATAATGATGTGTTGAGGTTTGGTGACAATGAAAGGGTCCCTATCTTAGTGAAGTGGAGAAGCTAATCCAATGTGGAGGATGACTCAAGGGGAGTTGTCTAATGTTTGAAAGTTGAGAAAGAGTACCTAGTCTTCTGGTAGGAGAAAAATGGTTTGTCTGAGTAGAATTATTGGGGGTTTATGGTGAGCTATGTGGGGGATGTGTTGTGAAGCCAATTATTAATGTAGAGCGGTATCAAAGGGGTGGTGCACTAGGTGTACATCAAGGGGTGCTTAGTTGGTTGGATTTGCATTGGGATAAGATATTTCAAGGGTTGTGGTGGTCTAGTATGGTGATTGGGATAAGGCATTTTGGGCAAGTGCTCAAGGTGAGCCAAGCCATGAGGTAGATCCCTGTCAAGTATCTAAAGAGGTAGTTGTAGGGCATGGCTTGAAGAGGTGGGTCATGATGGATGGATGGAAGAGATGACTTATGATGCATGACTGAAAAGGGTGAAGTGATTCATAGGTGAAGTTGTGGTGGCATAGCTAAGTTGGAAAGGGAGTAAAATGTACAAGGGATTGGGTGGATCATGGAACAAGGGCATGGTGCTCAAGTAATTATTTATTGCAAAGGAATCTAGGATGAGTAAGATTGAGAGTGTGCATGAAGGGTTGGTTTGAGTGTAGTAGATGCATGAGGAACAAGGTTTTCACCAACAACAACATGTAGACATAGACATGGTGTCAAGGTAATCAGGGCTTAGTATTTGGAATTAGTGTTTGGCTAAGGCAATCAATAATTTCATGGGGAACAAGGTTGTGCTTCAAGGTTCATGGTGGACTAGGGGAGACCAACAAGTGATGGTGTGTCGTCGAGAGAGGGGTGTGCTAGGGTAGCATGAAAGTTTGGATTGGAGGACTCTAGGATGTTCTAAGGTCCTAGGGTAGTGTCAAGTGTGCTTTGATAGTATGTATAGCAATTAAGGGAGGACTCAATATTCTAAGTAACTAAAGGTGGATGAAGTGTTCAGTAAGGGAGTTGTGGTGATTCTTGCTGCAATGGTGCGGTGCTTGGCTTGGGTAAAAAGAATAGTTGAAAAGGGGAGTTGTGGTAATTTTGGGCATTCAAGGAGTAGCACTATGGGGATTAAGGGTAGTTAAGAGACTCAAAGAGTTGAGGTCACATATTGCTAGCATTGAAATAAGGTTGTCTTATGGGGTATGCTAAGGGAAAGATTCAATAGGGTTAAGTGAGGGGTTCAGCTTGGGTTGAACAAGAGTATAGATTAGAGTTGGAGGATGTGTGCAAGGTGCAACAAAGGGATAAGAACTAAGGTGGTTCAGCATGCACTTCTATTTTATAGGAGTGTATGTTTAGTCAGTCAAGTCTGGAGGCACTTGATGAAGATTGGGGGTAAGGTGTAGTCTGGGTCAACAAAAATGGTTGGACCACAGGGGGAGTCAAAAGTAGTGATCACTAGTGTTGCCCATGGTTGGAGTTTCTAAGGGAGAAGTCTCATCTTGGGCATAAGCTAAATCCAACCCCATGTCAATAATAAATAAAATAAGCTTGCTCTATTTGTGTATCCAATCTAATGAACATATATTTATAAAAGATAACAGACTGTAGGTTTTTATCAAGAGTTGCAGCCACTATAACTTTTCTAGTTGCACTATAGGAAAAATGAGGAATATGTATGCATTATAGGGAAAATAAGGAATCAAAGATCAATAATGCTAATTATATTTCAAAATATTGAAAGAAGGTGGCATCTGAAGGGATAATAGCATTTGAATTCTTTTGTAGAATATCTCATGGTACCTACTCATTTTGTAATCTAATATGCAGGAACAAATTAAAGAAAACCTTAAATCATAATATGCTTCCAAGTCTGTTATGGATGCATCATATTAACCCAACATAAGCCCCAATAACTAAATTATTCCATCCTAACTTGTTTATGTTTGATATTAATAGTTATTAATTGAAAATTCTATGTAAATGTTCCATTGTGAAGTTCTACCGATAAGTTTCAAGTTCAATTTTTTATCAAATGTAAAAGTTGATTGTGGTTAGTTTAGCTACTCACAATTTCACATATTTCAGTTTAGCTGCTCACAATTTCACATACTTTAGTAATTTTTTTATTTAAGTACATCTACTCATATTTTTGGATTTCCACCATACAATGTAATATTTTTTACTAAGGTAAAAATATTTTTTTAAGGGACCCTAAAATCTTGTATAGAAGTTAAAAGATGCCACTGAAAAGCATTACATG
Source organism: Cupressus sempervirens (assembly GCA_028749045.1). Lineage (NCBI taxonomy): Eukaryota > Viridiplantae > Streptophyta > Pinopsida > Cupressales > Cupressaceae > Cupressus > Cupressus sempervirens. The sequence goes on from CM053789.1 coordinate 520,759,470, forward strand.
TTTGGCCACCCAAGATAGATTAGTCATAGATAGCCAAGGATAGCTTTATCTAAGACCATCATAACAATGAAAGTTTCAAAAAAATGATCATTAAGTCCAAACTATCCAAGAGGGGTAAGAAAATTCCACAAGAAACAAACTAAAGGAAAAGCTAAGTTTTCCTTTACATCCATTTCTTTTGGATTGAAGGGTCATTTTAATTGAGGAAGAGACTTCTTTGAATGTCTTCTAATAATTGATATCCATTCTTCCTCAAACATTGTTACTTTATTCTACCAAGAATGTGACTCCAGAGATCAAACACAAGGGTGGGATTCTAAGATTGGGATTACACTAGAACCACCAACCACAAAACCCAAGCCAACATCAACCTTTTTTCTTTCTTTCTGAATGATGTCTGTAACAATTACCTCAATTGTATCATGATGGATAGAACTAGAAACTTCAATATAATCTACCAACATAGGGGACAAGACTATCCATGTCATTACCCACGGTATCACAAGAAAAAATAATTAGAGTAGGAACAAGGATAGGAACAACTAGAAAAGTAGGCCCAATAGTGAGAGAGACCTGAGCAATCTTCTTAGAAATAGTGTAGTGTTTAGAAGAAGCCTCCTTCCACCATGAAGAAGCTTTATTATTCCTTGGCCTTTGAATACCACAATGAGATAGAAAATGCTCAGTGTTGTAGCATTTTCTACATCTAAAGGGAATGCCCTCATAATCCAAAGTTTAAATCCAACTTCTCCCATTGGGAAGCCTAACTTTAAATTTCTCAATAAACCCTTAGAAATGTCCACCTCAACAAGGATTATCACATAAGTGGAGTGCAAAATATTTAATGAATCTTTATCAACATTTAAGAAATCACCAATAATATCTCATACAGCTTCTAATAGGGAATCAACCCAAACATGAAGAGGAAAGTACGAGAGTCAAACCCAAATTAGAAGCTTAGAGGAAGTTGCAGTAGTAGGGAAAAAGTTAGAATGTTGTAGTTTCACCATTAATAGGTGGTGTTGATTCGATGAGGAAAAAGAAGGCCCATGAAGTATCTTTTTCTGATCCTTACTTCAATCAAATGTAGTAATGTAAAAACCCTTAGCCATGGGGAAGAGATGGACTATAGTAGATAAGATTGGTTCTCACTCTCTGGAGATCCATGCATGCAGATCTGAAAGACTGGGCCAAAGGTCCTAGAACTGACAAACCACAATATGATCTGAAAGATTTTTAATCTCTTCCACAATATCTTGCACCACATACTCCTCCAACTTGAGAAAGAAAGGGTTACTCATAGGAAAGGGGTCCTTCCCCTTTGGAGGAGCCAAAGGACCTATTACAACCCTAGCAGCGTAAGACAAGGATCTACTAGAAACCCTTACATCAGTATCATCTCTAGATCTATCTGTAGCCTTAGATGCAATAGGGGACACCTTATACAAATGCTTCTTAGGCTCACCAAGAGAATTACTACCATTGAAGAAGGCTTCAAAAAGTGATCATTGTCCCAACTAGAGTTGCACTTACATAAATGTAATGTTGAGGATATGGAGTCAAGGAATTAATAAAATTAAATATAGAAACAAAAAAGATAAAGTGAAATTAAATTACAATTAATTATTTATTCGAGTTACTTAAAGCCATAACTTATTAGCTACGTAGATAAATTTCATGACTAAAAGGAAATTTAACTTAATTTAAAACAACTTTTTAGCTAAAAGAGAGGTAAAAATATATTCAAACGAAAAAGAGTAGTGAACATGAAAATTGCTTAGGAAAGACAACACTATAGAATCTTGTCACTATCCACTCACTAATCTAACATATGAGGCATATCAACTTATTCATATCCTACATTTGATTTGAAGTCCATTTGGCCAAAAAATCTACAACACCATTTTACTCCTTGTCTAATAAGGTAAATTAAGCTTTAACTAACATCCCCAAGATGTCTCCTAATTATCAAAGTCACCAGCACTGAAGAATCAGATTTGCAAATAATCATATGTTAGCCAAGAGCACAATAATGCTCAAATGCATACAAAGTGTCAAGAGCTTTGATGAGGAGGAATTGCTACTAAGCCTTAGCCTATCCACCAAGGAACTAAAGGATCTTCTATAGCCTTCTTACAGTCTTATATTTACCCTACCACTAAGAGAATACTTCCTCTATTCCCCTAGTTCACCAATCTATTCCCATCAATTTGAAACTTTTCACAAACTCCAAGGTTAAGTTGCATCCCTTGTCCTGAATCTCACCATGGGATGAACCAAGACATTCACCAGGCTTCCATGACTAGTAGAGATTCCCTTCAAAAGAATTCCATGAATTGTAGATTCTTAAAGAGGTTTGAGTCATTGGGTTGCATATGATCTCAAGATTTCCTTGTTTAGGAGGGCTACTAAGGTTGGTAGCAATTAGTCCTCCTAATTGAACTTTTGGTTTCTAGCTTCAAAACTTTCCAAAGGAATCATCAAAAAAACTCTATATTAGTATACCCTTTCTATATTACTCTAAGATTCGCCTAGTTTTAGGTCACCAAGGTGTCTGTACAGACCCTTTCCAAATTATCCATATTTTTAAGGGTTTTAAGGCTTACAAGAAACAATTTACTAGGGTCATTCAAAACCTTTTCCAAATGAATTCCCTAGATTTTTCCCTTGGCTTGGTGTACCTTCAGTCATTACCCATTTTATCCAAACAACTGGATTGATCATTTCAATCCATCTACTATGCCTTTGACCTCTATTTTTTGAGCTTCACCTAGCCAAGTAACCTCCTACTTGCCTAGTGTTTTTCTTTAAAAATAATAAATCATCTCTTCGATACTCCAAAATGCATATATATATATATATATATATATATATATATATATATATATATATATATATATATATATATATATATATATATATATATATATATATATATATATATATATATATCTTCTTGATTTCAAAGGGCAATAGAGATTTGACCATTGGAATTTAAGATAGAGTCATTATTCTCAATGCTGCTCCAATCAGGATAGTGAATTGTATAGTTACAAATTGATTTTCAAACACATACCTAAAAAAAACTTCAAGAAACCAAATTAAAACATATAATTCTAATTTTAATCCCTTACCTAGAACTATAAATAAATAAACCCAATCAATCCATTAACATTTGGATTTTGAGTGTGGAAGATGGTTGTAACAGAAAATGCTTAAAGTTTATTATTACTTCAAAGTTAAATCCACACAATTTGAACACCAACCCTTCTCTTAGGTGTCTAATGGTGTTTTTATACTCCATTTTCACATGTGGAAACTTATTGCATAGGTCTATACCTAAAAAATTATAAGTTTCTTGGTTTTGGCAAATTATTGTCAATGTTGTCAAGTGCAACTTTTGCAAAATGCAAAGTTGCTTGAGCAACTTTTTACAACTTTGTACTTTGACCATGTTTATACCTCAAGACAACTTGAATGAATCTAGTAAGGTCCAAAACCAAATTTGAACACTATTTCCCAACTCAAGGGTTTTTCGTTAAAGCTTGGTCAACCCTTGACCCATTCAAGCAATTACAAGCAACTTAAACAATCTAAGGACACTTTTTGACTCTCCACTTTCTCATACTCACCTACTTATATACATGACTCTAATCACACCCTTGGGGCTTCATATTTAGCCCTTATTCCCTGATTGTTGGCTAAAACCACCTACAAGCCAAACATTATAGGATCTTTCACTATGATCCTTAGGTGCTCTTGCACCATTCTACTCCTAGAACTATAACTAAGTAGGATCTTCAAGTAACACATCCATGTCAACACCTAAATTCTTGAAATTAGTTTCAACTACCCAAGTAGCCTCTACAATAGGAAGATTATTCCACTTCACAAGGTGCTCGATGTAGATTTTGTGCCTAGTCTTCTTCTTTGCCCTCGAATAAAGTATCATAATAGCTTGTGGCTTAACTAGAGTAGGTATACTGATATCCTTGACCTCTTTATCAACCTCTAAGTTCTTTGTATCATCTGTCATTTCAAGGAATTTGTATGGAACTAGATATTTGACATTGAAGATGGGTGAAAGGGATAACTCCTTAGGCAAATATATCTTCTATGCATTTTGACCATACTTCGTCAAGACCTTACATGGTGCTATCCTTTCTAAAGTTTACTTGGAACTCCCTTTTTCACTCTAGACTTGTTTAGATGTACTAGCACCCAATCTCCTACTTGAAACTAATTATCTCTTATCCCCTCATCTACCTTACTCTTCAAGTTCTGATTTTCCTCTATAAGAGTCTTCTTGTCCTAATCATGGATCTCCTTCATGGACTAGGAAAAATCTTTAGATTGTGCACTAACTTCTTCATGCTTCCTCAACTCTCTAAACTCACAAACTCCCCTTGGATGCAAACCATACACAATTTGAAATGGACTTTTCCCAATGATTTTATTTGTAGTTTCATTACAGGAAAACTCAGGCTATGGTATGATTTGATCCCATGACTGACCATATTCTTTGGTTAAGCATTTTAGTAATTTTCCCAATACATTTTTTATGATCTCTATTTGACCATCATTTTGGAGATGGTAAGCTAAACTATGGGCCAAGCTGGTGCCTAATCTCTTCAATAGTGTTTTCCAAAAGTATCATGTGAACTTGACATCCCTATCTGATACAATTCTAATAGGTAGTCCATGAATTCTAACCACTTCCTTGAAGAAAAGGTGTGATATGTAGCTCGCATCATGATTTTCCTTGCATGGTATAAAGTGACTCATCTTATGGAATCTGTCCACTACTACAAACACACTTTCAAAACTAGTTCTTGTCCTTGGTGAACCAACAATGAAGTTCATGCTTATGCATTCACAAGGTCTCTTAGGTATTGGTAAAGTTTGATATAAACCAACATTTGAAGAAGTTCCCTTAGCCTTTTGACAAATGATACATTTCTCAACATATCTTCTAATATCCCTTTACATTCTTGGCCAATAATAGTGCCCACTCACAAGTAATTAGGTTTTATACAAACCAAAATGCCCATTCAAACTTCCATTGTGTTTTTCTTGGATGAGGTTTTCCCTCATTGAACCCCTTGGAACACATAACTAATTATCTCTAAACAACAAACCATTTTTCAAGGTAGAGTCAACAAAATCACTATGAAAATGATTGTTAAATGATGAGAATACCTTGTAAGCTTCTGAAAAAATATTCATCTCCCTCATAAAGGTATTTGAATCCTTCTATTCCCATACTCTTTAATTGAATTTATTTGAATTTTAAGATCCTCCAACTCAATGCATCTACCACCTTGTTAGCTCGCCCCTTTTTGTACTTAATGGTTAATGTGTATTCTTGTAATAACCTCATCCACTTAATGTGCCTCAAATTAAGTTTTTCATGTGTGTTGATGAAGTTCAAAGCTTTATTGTGAGTTTAGACCACAAACTCTTTAGGAAATAGATAATTCCTCCATTTCCTAAGTGCTTGGACTATGTAATGTCCCTTGTTAATCTAAATTTTTTCTTCCTATTCAAATAGATATTTTTTAATGAATTGACGAATATGTCTTCTCATTTAGATTTGTATATACATGATGTTGATTGAATTTCTTATTTTTCCATGTTTAAACAAATACAACTTCAACCCTTTTATGATCTTGAATTAAAAATATATACATATATATATATCCTTATTTAGCCCATAAATATATATAATTAGTTATATACTTAATTATACATACTAACCAATTATTTACCATACAAAATATTTATATAAATTATTACAACTACCAATACTAAAGTATTCCTTTATTGTGACACCATTTATATTTTCTAATATTTACCCTCTTATAACCATGTATATATAAAACATAAGTACTAAAGTATAAAAGAGAATATACCTTTAAAGACTCTTCATTTATTATGGTGCTCCTTTTCCTTAATTAAAAATGCAATGATTTGTTAGTCCCTTATGTCCATTTATATATTTTCTATCCCACATAGATATATTTTTTAATTATTTCCAAAATGATGGTATTCGTGGTCCATACCTTCTAATATTTAATACTTAATATGATATTCACTTCAATGACTATTGGCACATGTATTATGGATACTTTTATTATTTCCTCCTTTTGTGGATATTATTTCCATGGCTATGATTTTTAAATTTATTGTGTTTGCTGCATATGCATTATATACTTTAATCCGTCCATATTTAACATTTTTCTTTCTCCATTCTTATTGTATTTTTCCATCTAAGGTGTCTTCTATCTAATGACCGAGCATGGATTTATATGTCGGTATACCAAAAGTCGTGTCTTTTGACATGTGGTACCATTTCTATTGGTAATAGTCAAATAATAAAATATTTTCCAATATACCCTTCTTTTATAAAGTTATTGTTTGCTTAGATTACTATTAAATTTTTTTTATAGTTCTATTGTTATTATTTATTTATCAGAACTATTTATCAATATTTATCTATATATATTATTAGCAGTTATCTAATATTTGATTACCTATTAAGTACATACTCTTACAATTTAGATTATTCATTATGATTTAATATTATATTTCATTATCGGAGGGTATATTACAATCCTACCCTCCCAAAATTGTTTGGCCTCAAGCAATTATGATTTTCATTATTATTGAGGTGGGTGAATTTCCCATGTGATTCCAAGCATAATTTGAGCTTTTGTTTATAGTCAATAGGTATAGTGTGATTGATTTTCATAATTTCAATGCCTTATTATTATATTTGATTCATTTATTGGTATTTTTGAGGATCATTTTTTCTTCTTACATGACATCTTAGAGGATGGAAATTTCATTGTCGCAGGGTGCTAGATACGCATCTACGAGTAGGCTCCTGCAAGGTATTTGGACTACATGTCTGTACCTTTCTTGGACTTTTTTTTTCCTCAAGGATTTTGGCATCATCTTCTTACCCATCTTGGACTCTTTCCTCAAGGCATTCAAAACCATGTCCTCACCTATCGTGGAATCTTTCCTCAAGGCATTAGAACCCATGTCCTCACCTATCTTGGAATCTACCTAACTCGTGCCATTTACTCTGCCTCTCCCTTCTTGACAATAAAATACTTTAATCATGAATTCACCTTCTCTATGCTAAATTATCACCCTACATTTAATTCTTATTATCATGTTTACCCAACAAGATGGAAAGATCATGCTTTGATACCACTATAATGTCCCTTGTTAATTTGATTTTTTCTTCCTATTCAAATAGATATTTTATAATGAATTGATGAATATGTCTTTTGATTTACATTTGTATATGTATGATGTTGACTAGATCTAGACTAAAAAGATTCTTTTTCTTTTTCTTAACTTCAAGTTTTTGATTAGATAAACAGGTTTTATAGGGAACCTGAAACCCAATAGATAGTACAGAAAAAGGCTGATAATAAGCGTGACAACCCAGCCAAAAAAGTATAATTTCATAGGCTAATAATAAGCATTAAGCCCAGCCAAAGGAAAGAGTTCTGAGAAAAGACCAGGAAAAGTAAACAAGTAGAGCCATGGCCTAAAGCCAGAACAAAAAGCCAAAAGACAGCGATAAACAAAAGAACAGGCGATAGTTATTCCTCATTCTTTCACTCTAGATCATGCATCACCTAAGCAGCCTCAAAGGCCAGTTGATTCTCCTTCATTTCCATATGTTTCTCCCTTAGATTCCCCTGGTCTTGAGTAGGAATGGAGTTGTCCTTTGCAGGGTCATCCTCTGTTCTAGCCTCATCCTTGTCTTTTCCATCGTCATCTTCGTGCATTTCTCTGTCTTTGATCCAACCCATGAGATAGATGATGTTGTTGTTGATGGAGCTTAACAAGGAAAACATTTGATTCGCAAGGTTGTGATTGTAGTTTTCTAGTTTGTGTATCCTTTGTTCCACCAGACTGAGCCTATCAGTCAAATCTGTCCTCCTGTTGGCATCCATTCCTTTCCTTGTTGCTTCAATATGTTTCACCTGATCTTTAACCTCCTCAAGCTCGTGGAAAAGCCATTTGATTGATCTAAAATTATCAATCATGTTGTTGCAAGCATTATTTAAGAGGTTCATCCCTATCTCCCTAGCTCTGTCCGAAATAGCCACAATCATTGGATCAATAAGTTCTTCCAGTCGTTGCTCTTCTTGATTATCCATGAGGATTTGGGGATTCATGGCCTCCCTAAAGATTCCCATCTTGGCATTCTTGACATTGAAGTTGATCCACACTTTTCTCCTGTCATTGGTCTACACTTCCCCTTCCGCATACCTAGCTTTCTCCTCTTTCTGCTCCTCAGGGTGGAGATGGATAGGAGAAAGGGGCAACATAGATGCCTCCTCAAATTGAGAGTGCACATCCTCCAAACTCTCCCTCTTGTGCTTCTTCTTTCCACTTTCCTCCTTTGTTTCCTCCTGCATCTCCTTAACCACCTTCTCAGACTTCGGTTCCTCCTCTTCATCGCTACCTCCCTCCTCAGCCTTCTCAGCCTGCTTCTGCCTGAGATCCCTAGAGATTTTTCTACTTGGGGTTATGGGGGAGGGGGAATTTTTAGCATGGTAATTCGCTACTTTCCCCGAAGAAGAGATCCTGCCTTTCTCAGAGCTGAGGCTCTGAATTTCATCTGAGTCAGAGGAGTAACTGGAACTTCCAGACTCCACATTCTCTGTCTAAGGGGGGGCATTTCTTATAGTCTGAGCTTCATGTTATTCCTTGATTGAATTTTTTTTTTCCATGTTTAAACAAATATAACTTTAATCCATTTATGATCTTGAATTACAAATATATATATATATATATATATATATATATATATATATATATATATATATATATATATATATTCTTATTTAACTCATAAATATATATAATTAGTTATATATGTAATTATACATACTAACCAATTATTTACCATACAAAATATTTATATAAATTATTATAACTACTAATACTAAAGTATTCCTTTACTGTGACACCATTTATGTTTTCTAACCTTTACCCCCTTTTAACCATGTATATATAAAACCTAAGTATAAAAGTATAAAAGAGAATATACCTTTAAAGACTCTTCATTTATTATGGCCCTTTTCTCCATTTCTTACATAGGATATAATGCTCATTTTTCTTAATTAAAAATGTAATGATTTGTTTGTCCCTTATGTCCATTTATATATTTTATATCTCACATAGATATAGCTTTTAAATTATTTCCAAAATTATGGTATTCGTGGTTCATACCTTATAATATTTAATCCTTAATATGATATTCACTTCAATGACTATTGGCACGTGTATTATGGTTACTTTTTTTATTTCCTCGTTTCATGGATATTATTTCCATGGTTATGATTTTAAAATTATTGTGTTTGTTGCATATGAATTATATACTTTAATCCATCCATATTTAACATTTTTCTCTCTCCATTCTTATTGTATATTTCCATCTAAGGTGTCTTCTATCTAATGACTGAGCATAGATTTATATGCTAGTATACCAAAAGTCATGTCTTTTGACATGTGGTAGCATTTCTATTAGTAATAGTTGGATAATAAAATATTTTCCAATATACCCCTTTTTTATAAAGTTATTGTTTGCTTAGATTACTATTAATTTTTATGATAGTTCAATTATTATTTGTTTAATCAAAATTATTTATCAATATATATATATATATATATATATATATATATATATATATATATATATATATATATATATATATATATATATATATATATATATATTCTAATATTTGATTACCTATTAAGTACATATTCTTACAATTTAGGTTATTCATTATGATTTAATATTAGATTTCATTATCGGAGGGTACATTACAAACTAGTGCATACAACTCTAGATCATAGGAAGAATATCTTGACTTAGCCTCATTCAACCTTTCACTAAAAATGCCATAGGTCTTCCCTCTTTACTTAGGAATTCTCCTAGAGCAATCTGACTTGCATCACACTCCATAATGAACAATTGATCAAAACTTGGCAAAACTAGAATGGGTTGTGTAGGAACTTCTTTCTTCAATCTCTCAGACCCTTCATCTATTTCTTTGGTCCACACAAACTTGGTTTTTAGTCCTCCCTTGATGGTATCTAGTATAGGTGCACAAATTTAACTAAAGCTCCTCACAAACTTCCTATAGAATTGAGCCAATCCATGGAAGCTTCTAACTTATATCCTTGTTTTAGGAGTTCAATAGTTTAGGATAGCCTCCACCTTACTTGGATCCATCTTTAAATCCCCTTGGGTAACCACAAAGCCTAAGTACACCAATTCTTATTTCATGAACTCACTCTTTTCAAGATTAATGGTGAGATTCTCCTCTTGTAGCCTTTTCAATACTAACTCTAGATGCTTCATGTGCTCCTCTTTTGTTTTACTAAAGATGAGGATGTCATCTAGGTACACTACTAAAAACTCACCTATATAGTCCTTCAATACTTCATGCATCAATCTCATAAATGTACTTGGAGCATTTATAAGACCAAAAGTCATATCAAGCCACTCATATATACCCTCTATGGTTTTAAATTCATTTTTCCATTCATCCCTTTCTTTCATCCTAATTTGGTGATAAATACTTTTAAGGTCTATCTTGAAATAGTATTTAGCCCCACCTAGACAATCCATCAAATCCTCTATTATGGGAATAGGAAACCTATATCTAAAACTAATCCTATTTATGGTCATAGAATTAGTACACTTTCTCCACTTACCTCCTTTCTTGGGTGCTAATACCACCAAAACTACACATGGGCTAATGCTCTTCCTAATGAGACCTTGATCCATCAATTTGTGTACTTGTCTTGCTATCTCCTTGTGTTGATCAAGAGTCATATTTTAAGAAATTTTTTAGGCAAGGATTCCCTTGGTACAAACTCAATTTGATGACTTACTACTCTTTGAGGGGGTAAGGTAGTAGGTGTCCCTTTGCAACTAATGTCTTGAAATCCTCCAAGTAACTATTTCACTTCATTAGGAATGGTACACTATTTGGTGACTTCTTCTTCCTTGGGTTTTAACAAAATGGAAAACTACCTCTCCATAATGTTTGATGCCATTCAAGAACTATTTTCCATTCATCAATAAGTTGTGCATTGTTGCTGCTTAAATGTTGGAATTACAAGTGGAAAGAGTAAACTTCTAATTGGGGGGTAGGGGGGGTGAATCATTAGTTTAACCTAAGACCCATAAAACTTTTCACTATTCATTTATCACATGTATTAACAAGTAAGCTGAAATAACATGTAAAGCATATGCATCTAAAAAATATAATCATGTAAGCATTCACACACATAACACCAGATATGATTACCCAGAAGCCTCCAAGTGAGAATGTAAAACTAGGGTGGGAATGACACCCACAAATCTTCACTACTGCAATAATAAAGTGTATCCAATGGAAGGTTACAATGTTTTGACCATGAAACATGATCTACCCTATGAAAGGTCTGCTTTGTTAAAGGCTTACAAAAATTGTTAGGTTTCACCTTGTTAGAGGATTTCAACACCCTATTAGAAGTGTTCCTTTTTAGAGGACTTCAACTTACAACTAAGTAAGCACCCTGTTAGAGGATTTCATATAGCCTGTTAGGACTACTCTATTAAGAAATTAAATTGAAATCAACTATTAAAATGTCTCAGCATAGATCTTTTGATTGGCACTTGCTTGCCTAATAATAGATCACTTGTAAACAATAATCTTATCGATCCTTCACAATCAGATGTCTCAATGTTGTATCCTTTTCTCTATTCTTTGTTCAACTCTAAATGATTCTACAATTCAATCTCACTTCTAAGTCACCTTGAATGCTCTACAAACTATCTTGTTTGCTCCTTCAACTCTCCATACCATTCACTCCTTTGTTCATTCTTCATAAAGAGTTTAGGGCTTCATCCTCCTTAAGAAGACTTTGGTGGCTTAGGGTTAGGTATGAATCTACAACTAAGATTCATCCATTTTGTTGCTTAAACCTTCTCTTTTTTTGATTGGTTGCATGTAATTGCATAGGGAATCCAAATATAGCTTCGTCCTTATCTCCAAAATATCAAAATCTATCTTTAAGTCAGCTCAAAAATGGTTTACATAGTTGTTTGTTCCATTACAAAAAATAATGTCAAAACTATATTACTCGGCATATGAAGTCACTGATGCTCCATATGCACTATTTTGTATACTATAACTCGACCCCTACATTACTTGGCATCTATTGTTTACTTGGCTCTTGAATCAGTTGGTATGGTCTATCTGCTTGGCACCTAAGTGACTCGGCACACGAGTGACTTGTCACTCATTCCAACTCGACATGTTCTAATATTTACATGTTGTTCTTGGCATGTATTTCTAGTTTGGCATGAACTCAATAAATGGTTTAAGTGTTTTGACACTTTTCAAAACCAATCTGAGATCAACAATCTCCCTCTTTGACATGAGTGTCAAAAACACTTGAATATTCATGATCAACCTTAATCCCTCAATCATAACATATCCATGACTTGGCATATATACAAGATTTCAAAATTTCAAAATTTGTGCACTAACTTGTAAACCTCAAAATTTTATCTCTCCCTAAGTTAATGTGTTTGATTTGTATCCAAAATTTGTGCTCCCTCTAATTTCAATGCACTACATCTGATACTCTTTCATCTATTATGCTCTTTCTTAGCTGGTACCTATCCATGTTTGCTTGGTTTCTCTCAAAAATATATATCACCTCAATTATATAACTCTGTTGCCATGCTCCCCTTTCTTGTTTATTTATCTTTTGTTCATACTCCCCCATATTATGTTTCTCATATTATATCTCCCCCTTTATTATATCTCCCTTTCTTTTATTCTTCCCCTTTATTATATCTCCCCCTTTTTAACACTTATGTCAAATGGGTTATACACCTATGGTATGTTTATCTAGAAAGGATTTGTGGACATCCATTATTATCCTTAGAGCTACATCCTAGTTATCACAACCAACATCCAATGTTTTAATTTGGATTGCAAGCTAGGCAGAAAGGTGTACTAGACCATCTAAAGTAGAAAGATTGGGGTCTTTCTCCAACAAAGTCTCAGCATAGCCTAGTTCCTTATGCATTATCTCCATATGTGGGGTGAGGGTAGCCTAAATACTTGTTAATTTGGCTCTAATATTAGCCTCATCTACTGTTAAGACAACTAACTGAATCTATATCTGAAGCAATGTTCTGAAATGCTTCTCACTCTGAGTTGGATTTGATGGTAGGCTTGCACCTGATGCAAATATTTTGCTCTCTAGAATCAGAATGTGACTTCTAGTCTCTTGGGTGAAGAGTTTAGGATTGTATAGTTTTGTCTACCTTCTTCACATCCTTAACCTTTTTTTACAATGCAACTTTTTGTAGTGCTATCTGACTAGATATTTTCTCATTTACCTTGCCTTGAAACTTCTTTTTAGACCATTCTAAGAGTTTTGCATTTGTATCAAGGTCTTCATTAGTGACATTTTCCACTACATCTATCAATTGTTCTATGAGTGGCTTGGTCTCTTTAGAATTTTGTAGAATAAATGTATCTAGAAAGATGTCCTTTATATCTTGAAGTGTTTGCTTCTACCTGTGTTCTCTCCTAAGAATTTCTTGATGCTTTTTCCTCTCTAAGGCTTGTTTCAAATTACCTATTTGCTCCAATGTCCTAGTATCATAATTATAATTTGGAATAATAATCTCTTCATCAAGTTTTATGTGTCCATAATGGGTTACCTTTTCTACCTTTGATGAGTTGGGGCTTGGCACTGAAATCTGCAATGGAATGGCTTTTGTGCTCGACCTTTAAAGAGTTTGAGCAAAAGGAGTGGCAGATGTTGGTAAGGCTACCAGTGTTTGGATGGCCACTTGTTCCTTCACCTTTGGTTTTTGCTCACTCTCTTCAGGCTTTCCCTGGTCTATAACTATGAATTGGCTATCACCTTGTTCCTATGTTGTAGGTACAAATGGATCTATCTATCCTATTTCCTAATATTGACCTATAGTAGTGTCTTTTTCTTCTACCTTCTTCTCAATTGTATCAATTTCAAAACTTGTATCAACCTTGGTGGATGTGTATACTTTAGTTTGAATTAAAGGTTGTACAAGAGAAATTGAAGGGATGATTGAAGGTGGTTCTTGTGGATTCACCTTCTCCCTTGTGACTTTAGTCACTGCCTTCTGCAATTCTTATACACTAACCAAAATTGGATTGCCACATAATTTGGCTTGGAGTGTAGATTGATCCAATATTTTCTTTAGATATTCTATAGTAAGTGGATTGATGCTCTAAATTGATGGATTAGAAACATCCTTAACAGTTATAGTTTCAACATTTTTGGTTGTGTTATGGGGAGGACTAACACTTGGCACTTGTGTTTCCTACACACTCTATTCATCTTGTTGTTGCTCAGTTGTTGCCTTGTCATCATTTTGCTTTTTTTTTCTTCCCCAACTGTATTATCTTTGTTATCATCTTCCTTATCATCATTTTCCTTTTCATCATCATTATCATCATCCTTATCATCATGTTTACCCTCAGAAGGATCAACTTCTCCTTGCTTCACATTGGTCAACCCATAGATAAGTTTCCATATTTAAGTTGATTTATTGACCACATCTTCAATGTTATTTTGGAGAATGCTAAAGGCTCTATATTTAGGTGTGAACCTAACTGCATATCTCTTGATAGGCTTAGCAATTTTTCCCCTTGTCGACTCTAGTATTACTTGGGCTAATGTTGTTTCCCTCATCTATCTTTCCAAATTTAGACAATAATGCCATTTTTGCTCAACAATATCATATAAGCCTTTTGGTATTGAGTTGGAAAATTCTAGTGGAGTGTTCTTAAACTTTGACATCATGGCATATAATGCCTCTTCTACTTGGTTTTTCTCTTCTTTTCCTAGTTTATCAAACTCAATATGTCTAAAACTAGATAAATTTGCATTGCTCTTGACATTTTCACATAAGTTCTCAAGATCAGAGAGAGGGTTGTGACTTACCACCTTGAATTGACTATTGTCATCTGATTCTATCTTTTCTTCATTAGAATCTGGTTGTGCCACATACTTGATTCTCTATCTTTTCTACTTTTGTCCTCCTTGTTCTATTTGCTTTGACTCTTATTTGGTCTTTTGGGTAGTAGCATGTGTGTTGGCTCTGGTGGTAGGTGTAGTAGGCTTTCGCTAGCTAGGTTTTACAACTTTCTTTGTCTTTGCCACTAGTTGTGCCTTTGCCTTTCTCTTCTTTGACTCAATAGTGGTAGGTGCTTCCTCGGCTTCTTCTCCCTTGGCACCTACAGTCTCCTCTTCTTCCTTATCTTTTCTTATGCCTTGAGTCAAAGCTAGAGGTTCTTGTTCTTGTACTTTTTCTTCCTCTTCATCATCTTCTTGCTCTTCCTCTTCCTCTTCTGCACCTTCTCCAAACTTTTATTTTAGGTTCTTAACTAGCTTATCCTTCTTCTTGATTGTGGAGGCAGTTTCCAATTCCATGGAAATTTTAGATTTCACCATTTCATAATTTCCAAAGACTTTAGTAGTCTTATCTACTTCCTCTGCAAGTAGGGTTGTTATGGTTTTTGAGTCTTCATCTACATTTACCTCATAACGTAAGGGTCTTGACCATCTTACTCTTGGTGTGGTAGCTTGCACAAATGTGTAGTCAGCATCAACAAGAAAACATACATCATTATAATGTTTTTCCACTAAGGAAACTAGAATTTTGATTCTCTACTTCATTGACTTCTTAAAATCTTCAAGGTAACTAGTCACTATAGTTTCAAAGTTTTATCCTAATTTCTCAATGTACTCATCAATCTGCACTACAATTGATCTAGTATTCCATCCTACAATACCAAATGGGGTAAATGTGTTTTGTACATTAAAGAATATATAAACCATAATAGAACCAAACTTGCACCGTGCACTCTTGGTTTTTATTATAGCTCCAAGGTTGTCCATCAGTTGTTGTAGCTGAAGTTCTACTAGATCATATGTATGATATTTCTTGACAATTTTATAACCAACATCCATAGCTATGTAGGGTACACTATTCAATCTACTATATTGATAGAATTTATGTGAGATTACCCTTACTATAAAGTTTAGCAATGGATCGATGATGGTATCTATAATCATACCTCTCTTATTCCAGACTTCTCTTGTATTCTTCATAGCCACTTCCTTTGAATCACTTATGAGTGTCTTTGGCCAATCTAGGGTTGGGTATCCAGTAACCCTATGAATTATTATCTTGGTTATTTTGATTGGTCCTCCTTCCAACTACAAGGAACCATCATGAATTTGGATTAGCACAATTCTTATCCACTCAATCCTAAATACATTCAGAAAGTCTATCACTCATGTCAAACCATTTTTCTCAACAATTTTGAATTTCTCTTTCAAAACACCATTTTACACAATCTATTATATGCAGCTCTTATCTTCATGTCACCAATGCTTCCTATCTTGCAATTGTAACAATTCCTCACATCTTGCACCATTATCATATTTGGTGAGATCATTGACAATGCGCCAGAAGGGTCTTGTTTATAGGTGATGTCATGAATGGCCTTAAATACAGGTTGATTTAGTTCATTACTGACTAGCTGAACATTTAACTTCTTTCCCTCTGACATTTTTTGAACTAGATGCCATCTTGTCAAACTAAGCTTTGTGAAAATTGAAACTATGTAGCTCAGCTTCCAATAAATACCTTTGAAAATCTATCAAACTGATGATGAATCTCTCCACAAATCTTTTGTAATCACTTCTAAAAAAATGTGAGGTTGTTACTAGCTCTTCTCACTCTTTCTCAATTTCAAAATGATAAAAAAATGAGCTCAAATCAATCATATACCCTTTGAAAACCTTGCATTAAATGTTGAGTGCTTATACAACTATAAGCTCGGCAATAACTAATTTTAGATTGACTTAGCATCCATTGATATTTCCACCACTCAGTAGCTACTACAAGCTCGACATCAACTAGATAGTGTGGCATCTAGGCATCAACTAACATTCCATTTGGCATACGTAGGAAATGTTTCATACTTGGCCACAACATGAAAAATTTAAATATTTGTCTTGGATTTCTAACAACATCTTTCATCTTTATTCATGCAAGTTTAGTCTTTTTAGTACTATATCCTTTTAGAACTAATGTATGATATAACCTTTAAATATTAGTCCCAAATACCTCTTGTTTGCCTAGTTTGATGAGGTGTGATCACTTGACCTATTGGGTGAAGTGATCCCTTCTCAATTTGATGTGTTGCAAACATCTTTCTTTTTCCATGTCTTGTTCATCTCATCTCTGATGTGTTCAACATCTGCCTTGCCTTTACCTTTGTCAAATTCATAACTTGGTGCCTTTGACCTAGTTGGACAAAATTTACTGATATAACTAGTCTTCAAATAGCTAAAGCATGTATTTTGACTTAACCACCTTTTGTAGTTACCACTGAAATGTGTCCTAATACAATTCTTAGGAACATGTCCATATTCTTGATAATAATGATAACTATATCTTGTATTATAATCCCAATTGTAAGAGTTCCCATTATTTCTTACCTTTGTTGGCTTGTTTGATGACCACATGGATTTGAATCTGCATTCAAAAGCTCTATGTCCATACTTCTGATAGTTGTAGCAATATCCCTCAAATCTTTGTTTATGCATGGTCCTGGTTCTATATTCATGTGCATGATGATCTTGCTTATTACACTTATGACAGTGAGTCATGTTCTTAGGCTTATTGTTTTGATTTGTAGTTTTTCTCTTGCACATATTAGTACTATGTCCTTTCCTACCACAATTATGACAAGTAGGTTTGGAGTTCTTACCTTTGATGTTCCTTTCTTCTGAATCTTTGGATGATTCTCCTTCTTCAGTGCTTGTGTAGCCCAGTCCTTATGTGTCATTGTTGGATTTAGGGGATCTCAATAATTTTTCAAAGTATTTGATGGCTTCATTTGGCTTTTCGAAGCTTTTAGCAAATTCCTTTTTTGGATTTGTCTTCCATGGCTTTCTTCTTTTTTTTAGTCACCTCACATAATAGTATAGCTTGTGATTCTTGTTCTAGATTGAGATTTATGATTTCCTTAGCTTGGACTTTATTATTTTCCATTAGATCTACAAGTGCTGCATCAAATTCATTGGATTCACCATCTGCAAATAGCCTAGTAGTGTCTACCTCTTTGTATAATTGTCATTCTCTGCAATAGAAATCACTCCTTCTCTTCAAGGATTTCTTTAGTTCCTCTCTTGCTCCATTCAGTTGATGTAATATGAGATGTATTTCAATCTCCTAGTTCTCAATAGTTTTTCCCAACTTGTAGACTTCCATTTAAAGATCTTTCCTCAAAGTTGTAAAGCTTCCCTTTTAGTGAACAAGGCTTTGATACTAATTGTTGGAATTACAAGTGGAAAGAGTAAACTTCTGAAAGGGGGGGGAGGGGGTGAATTAGTAGCTTAACCTAGGACCCATAAAAATTTTTACCATTCATTCATCACATGCATTAACAAGTAAGCTGAAATAACATGTAAATTATACGCATTTAAAACATATAAACATGTAAGCATTCACACATATTACACCAAATATGATTACCCAAAAACCCTCCAGGTGAGAAGGTAAAATTGGGGTGGAGATAACACCCACAAATATTCACTACTACAGTAATAAAGTGTATCCAATGAAGGTTGCAATATTTTGACAATGAAACATGATCTACCCTATGAAAGGTCTTCCCTATTAAAGGCTTACAAATATTGTTAGGTCTCACCTTGTTAAAGGATTTCAATACCCTATTAGAAGTGTGCCTTGTTTGAGGACTTCAACTTACAACTAAGTAAGCACCTTATTAAAGGATTTCATACAGCCTATTAGGACTACTTTGTTAAGAGATTTAACTGAAATCACCTATTAAAATGTCTCAGCATAGATCCTGTGATTGGTACTTGCTTTCCTAATAACAGATCACCTCTAAACAATAATCTTATTGATCCTTCACGATCAAATGTCTCAATGTTGTATCCTTTATTCTTCTCTAATTGATTTTGTAGTTCACTCTCACTTCTAAGTCACCTTGAATGCCTTCAACTCTCCATACCATTTACTCCTCTGTCTATTTTTCATAAAGAGTTTAGGGCTTCGTCCTCCTTAAGAAGACTTTGGTGGCTTAGGGTTAGGTATGAATCTATGACTGAGATTCATCCATTTTTCTGCTTAAACCTTCCCTTTTTCTAATTGGTTGCATGTAATTGCATAGGGAATCCAAATATAGATTCACCCTTATCTCCAAAATATCAAAATCTATCTTTAAGTTGGCTCAAAAATGGTTTACATAGCTGTTGTGTCATTACAAACAAATATGTCAAAATTGTATTACTTGGCATATGAAGTCATTGATGCTTGACATGCACTGTTCTAAATACTATGACTTGGCACCTACATTACTCAACATCTACTATTTACTTAGCTCCTGAATCACTCAACATGGTCTATCTACTCGGCACCCTAGTGACCCAACACATGAGTGACTTGGCACTCATTGCAACTTGGCATGTTCTATTATTTACATGTTGTGCTTAGCATGTATTGCTAGTTTAGAATGAACTAAATAAATGGGTTAAGTGTGTTGGCACTTACTTGTCAATACCAATCTGAGATCAACATTAAACATATTCCTCTTCCACTAAGGATTGTATTTTGCAAGTCACTCCACTCTTCTTTAAAGTATAGACATTCTTCTTTCCTTGATGTACAACATCTCTGTCAAATTTCCATGGTCTACCCAACCAAATATGATATGCATCCATGGGTAATACATCAAAAATTATTTTTTCATTAAACCCCCCAATAGAAAACTCAACCTAATCTTTCTTGTTCACTAACACATTTTGTCCCTTCTTCAACCAAGTCACTCTATAGGGATGAGTATGAGGTTTCTTAACAATTTTCAGTTTCTCCACTACTTCTTCTGAGATGATGTTGATAGTAGATATGAAGTCTATTATTAATTTACAAACCTTGCCAATGATCTTTCATTTGATCCTAAATAATGACCTTCTTTGTTTAGGTTCCTCTTTATTTGGTTCTCTGATCAAAACTCTCTTGAACTTCAATTTTTCTCCTTAAAGCAAGCTTTGTCTCTGAATCAGTCACATCATCATCCTCTCCTTGAGCATAGGTCACCTTCTTCTCTCCATGAGGTACTTATAATATGGGTGTCCTAGGTTGCCACAATTATAGCACTTCATAGTTACAAAATGTGAACTCCTACTAAAACCATTGAATCTTCCTCTTCCTCCACTATTAGGGCCTCTTTCTCTATTGTGACCACCCTTGTTGTTACCATCACTAATTTTCTTATAGATCTTTAAGTCTCCTTGGTTCTTGGAGTCATTTCTTCTTCCTCCATATCCACCATTATGGGACCCTCTAGTATATTTTCCTTTGCCTCTACCCCTTCAACTAGATTCTTTCCTCTTCTTGTTCTTCTCTTCCACCTTAAGTGCCAATTGAAAACACTTGTGAATAGTGGTGGGGTCCATAAACTGATCTCTTCTTGAACCCCCATCTCAAGCCTCTTCAATACCTAGCAACCTTATGCTTTCATCCTCCTAGATCTCGAGACTTAAACATAGTTTTTCAAACTCCTCTATATAAGAGGCAACATCCATGTCCTTTTGTTTTTAAACTTTGTCTTTTCTTATGAAGTTTTATTTCATAATCTTCAAGTAGATAGTTATCGCTAATTTTGGCCACCCTAGCCTTCCAATTAGTTATTGGCCTCTTTCCTTCTTTCTCCCTCTCTTCTTTGAGAAACTTCCACCAAGTTAGGGTTGGTCCCCTCAATCTTTTCTTTGCAACTTTCACCTTTTGAGCCTCTATAAATCCTTTCCACTCAAATTGATTCTCCGTGCCCTCTATCCATTCCATTACCAACTCTCAATCCATCTAGCCTATGAACAAGGGTATACCTTCAAGTGGCTGTCCACTCATTTCCTTGCAGTCTTTGAGGAAGGATTCTTCTTGCATTGGAAGATCTAGTTCAAGTTTTATATCTTCTTCATCTATGACTTTGCCATTATCTTCATTCCCTTCTAGCTCTTTAACTTGTTTTATTGTCTTTGTAACCTTTTCAAGTTTCTCTTTCATGGCCTCTAAGGATTCTTCTAGAAGCCTATTTCTCTACCTTTTTATTCTATCATATCCCTTGCTATCTCTGCATTTGTCGCTATGGTTCTCTCACCTATTGCTCTCCTTCCAATTCATGCATGCACTTATCTCAAATTCTTCACTCCCTCTAATACCAATTTGATGACAAGGGATCACTACTTTGCCTTAGCCTATACACCAAGGCACTCAAGGCTCTTATATAGCCTTCTTAGGGTCTTATCTTCACCCTGCCAATAAGGGAATACTTTACCTATTCCCCTACTTCACCAATCCATTCCCATTAATATGAACTTTTTCATAACTCCAAGGTTAAGCTTCTTCATCTCTTGTCATGAATCTCACCACGAGATGAAGCAAGACATTAAATAGGATTTCATGACTAGTAGAGCTTCAATTCTAATGCATTCCATGATATTTTAGGTGCTTGAAGAGGTTTGAGTCATTATTTTTCATACAATCTCAAGATTTCCTTGTTTAGGAGGGGTATTAGAGCTGGTAGCAATTAGTCCTCCTAATTAACCTTTTGGTTTCTAGTTTCAAAACTTTCCAAAGGACTTGACAAACAAACTCTAGATTAAGATACCCTTTCCATAGTACTCCAAGGTTCAACTAGTTTTAGGTCACTAAGGTGTCTATACAACCCCTTTCCAAATTATCCTTGTTTTTAAGGGTTTTAAGGCTTACAAACAACAATTCACTACGTTCATTCAAAACCCTTCCTAGATGACTTCCCCAAGACTTCTCCCTTGGCTTGGTGTACCTTTACTCATTACCCCTTTCATCCAAATAATTGGATTGATCATTTCAATCCATCTACTATGCCTTTGACCTTTGTTTTGTTGAACTCCATCTAGTTGGGTAGCCTCCTATTTGCCTAGGGATTTTCTTTAAAAATAGAAAAATAACTCTCAAACACTCCAAAATTAATATATATACACTTTACACATTTCTCTTCTTGATTTCAAGGGACCATATAGATTTGACCATTGAAATTCAAGAGAGAGCCATTATTCTCAATGTTACTCCAACTAAGGCAGTGAATTGTACAGATACAAATTGATTTTCAATCACCTACCTAAAAAAATTCAAGAAACTAAATCAAAACACATAATTATAAATTCAACCTCTCAACTAGAAATTTAAATAAGAAAACCTAATCAATCCATTAACATTTTGATTTTGAGCATGCAAGATGATTGTAACAGAAAAATGCTTAAAGTTTGTTATTACTTCAAAATTGAATCCACACAATTTGAAAAACAACCCTTCTCTTGGGTATGTAATGGTGTTTTATAATCCTTTTGAAAATGTGGAAACTTCATGTATGGACCCATAACCAAGAAATTACAAGTTTTTTAGTTTTGGCAAATTGTTGTCAATGTTGTCAAGTGCATCTTTTGCAAAATGCAAAGTTGCTTGAGCAACTTTTTACAGCTTTACACTTCAACCATGTTTAGACCTGAAGACAACTTGAATGAGTTTAGTTAGCTCCAAAACCAACTTCTAACACTATTTCCCAACTCATAGGTTTTTGGTCAAATCTTGGTCAATGTTTGACCCATTCAAGCAATTACAAGCAACTTTAGCATTCTAAGGACACTTCTTGATTCTCCACTTTCTCACACTCACCTGCTTATATACATTAATCTAATCACACCTTTGGGCTTCATATCTAGCCCTTACTCCATGGTGGTTGGCTAAAACCACCTATAAGCCAAAACTTCTAAGACCTTTCGCTATGATCTCGATGTGCTCCTACACCAAGCTTCCATTTTAATTATTCATACAAAGCCCTTAATAAAAAAAAATATATGTCACCAAAACTATTTGAGAAAAATCCACATGCTAGCATGCCCAAGATTCCTTTAAGATGAGAAATTGGTGTTAATTTTAGAACTCCATGAGGAGAGGTTCTCCAACAACCCTCCCTTATTGATCCTTCACAAAAGATGTCTACCTCTACCATTTCTCTGATGACCAATATAAATTGAAGCAACCCCTTGAAGTGAAAATTTTAGATTATTTCAAATATCTTGTGGATCCACATATCCAATCAAATTACACAACCAAAATAATATCATGAAGAGAATGAATAATTTTCTACCACAAGTGCATAGCACTCATCCTCGCATCCTAAAAAAAATCATCTTATTCATCTCCAATTGAACATGTCAAATGATAAAAGAATGACCAAGATCCATGCAACCTGAAGAAAAGATTTTTTAGTGAAGGCTTTACCCCAAGGAGACATGTTAGTCATCTAAACCCAAAGACCCCCACCAAAAGTGTCATATCTCCTTGGAAAAGGGGTACTAAAAAAAAATGAGAAACAAATTCTTCAGTACTACAACACAAGATACTCCTTTAGGGTACATAAAAGTCCCACTTGAATAATTTTTCCCAACTGAGACATTGATTATGAACTACTAACCACATAAGATATGCATTTGGTCCAAGAAATTTATTCCAAAACTATTTCATTTAAGGTATGTCAATACCTCCAAACAACCATCTATTAAGCTCCAAGCACCTAGTAGAAATTGAGTATATAGTAGACAAATCACTACTTCATGCTACGATATCTAGTCCCATCAAGGAATTTTCTAGGTAACTCATTCTAATCCCTCTCAAGACACCCCAGTAGATATTTAGAAGAATCCTTCCATCCATAACCAATAACCATATCTTAATTTTGAAAATATTATAATGTACAACCTTATCCCACCTAGTTATAATTAAAAAATTACAAAGGACCTATAGATGTTGATACATGGAAACAAGAGGAGGATGTGTTAGGTTTAAACCTCAAATAGAAATAATAATTACATACAAATATAAGCAATATCAGAAATAATAGATCATGTAGAAAAGAACACAAGACACCAAGATTTACCACGGTTCACCCAATCCTTGGGCCACATCCACCAAACAGCAAGTCTGATATTATTATGATCTTGTGATTACAATTTGTAATCCCTTATAGCTCAATACTACTTTAAGAGCCAATTTTTACATCACCACACTGAAACAATCCCTAACCCCAAACCCCTGCTTGGGGCCCAGCTTGGCCCCAAAACCTCGTCAAGAAATTATGGAGTATGTACAGTACTTCCTTGATCAATCAACACAACCTAACAATCTCCCACTTGGGGACTAATCAAGCTCCACACTAAACAACAATCTCCCCTTGGAGACTAATCTTGTAGCTAGGCCACTACTTCATGAGGCTCCCACTAGATCAAACCACCCTAGACTCTATTGTTCTTTTATTCATGTTTAGTCTAGAAGATCAACAGAAGCTGAAGAGGAGTTCAGCTTGTCCCTTGTTACTATCTTTGAAAACACATCTGTTGGATTGTCATCTGTATGTATCTTGTCCAACTTTAATTTTAAATCATCCAAAACTGATCGAATGAAATGGTACTACAATTGTAGATGTTTGGTCTTTGATTGCAGAGCTGAATTCTTCACAAGATGAATGGTACTCTCACTATCTGTAAACAAATAATTATCCTTCTGAGGGTGTTCTAATTCTTCCAAGAAGAATTGAAGCCATATCATTTCCTTGGCTATCTCTATAGAAACAACATACTCTACCTCTGTAGTGGATAAAACATTAATGTTTTGTAACCTAGAAACCCAACTCACGGCTGCCCCACCAATAATAAAGACATAACTTGTAGCACTCTACCTAGTATCAATATCCCCTACCAAATCAAAGTCAAAATATCCCTATAAATCAATAGTAGAGCCCCCAAAGTGTAAACACTTACTGGATGTTCCTCTTAGATATCTGAGAATCCATTTAACTACATTCTAATGCTCAATTCCTAGATGACTCATATAGTTGCTAATGAATCCCATGGCATGTGCAATAGCTAGCCTTGTAACTACCATATCATACATCAAGCTTCCTAAAATTGAAGAATAGGGTACCTTTGACATCTTATGCTACTCTTCTTAGGTCTTTGGACACACCTCCTTAGTCAACTTCAAATGACTAGGTAAATGTGTGCTAATAGCTTTAGCATTCTTCATAGAGAAACATTGCAACACCTTCTCAACATAATTAGCCTGAGACAACATCAATTTCCTATTCTTCCTATCTCTATAAATCTCCATACCAAGGATTTTTTTTGCTGCCCACAAATCCTTTAGAGCAAATGCATGTGCTAACTAGTGTTTCAACCCCTTAATGTGATCCATGTTAGACCCAGCTACAAACATATCATCAACATATAAATATAAAATAATGTAGCTATCATCATCCAACCTCTTAAAATAAACACAATGATTTGAATGATACCTACTATATCCATGCTCATGCATAAAACTCTCAAATTACAAATACCATTGTCAAGGTGCTTGCTTCAAGCGATATAAACTTTTCTTCAATTTGCACACTAAGTTCTCCTTAACTTTGATTGCGAATCCCTATGGCTAAGCCATATATATCTCTTCGTCTAAATATCCATGAAGGAAGGTTGTTTTTACATCAAGCTACTCTAAATACAAATCTTCAGTAGCCACAATACTTAAAACAATATGGATAGAAGTCATTTTAACAATAGAAGAAAATATCTCATCAAAATTAATCCCCCTTTTCCATGCAAATCCTCTTACAACTAACCTGGCTTTAAATATTTTATTACCAACAGTCATTCGATCCTCTTGATTGAGACCTCCCCTTTGACTTTATTCTTGATTTCCTATCATTTCTAAAATTACTTCCTCTCTTAGTCATTTTGCCTTGACTTTGTGCATTCAAAGTACTTCCTGATGTAGATCCACCTGAGGATTTCCTATGAGTTTCCTCACTCAAAATAACATCGATCGCATCATCATATTTTAGGGTACTAGATCTAGGAACATAATTACTCACAGCCATTACCAAGCCATTCTAGCTTTCAAGCAAAGAACACAAAATCAAGAGAGCCTTAATTTCTTCATCAAAATTGATACCCATAGAAGATAAATAACTAGTAATATTATTAAACTCATTTAAATAATATGCAACAGATCCACCTTCTGTCATTTTCATATTAAATAAATTCTTCATAAGAAAAACAACCTTGCTCTGATACCACGTGTTAGGTTTAAATCTCAAATAGAAATAACAATTACATGAAAATATAAACAATATCATAAAATAATAGATCACATAGAAAAGAACATAAGACACCAAGATTTAATGAGGTTCACCCAATCCTTGGACTACATCCACCAAACAGCAAGTCCAATATTATTACAATCTAGTGATTACAACTTGATTAAAATCTATAATCCCTTATAGCTCAATACTGTCACCAAACCCTCACTCGGGGCCCAGCCCAGCCCCAATCCCTACCGAGGAATTATGGAATATGTACAATACTTCCCTAATCAATCACCACAACCTAACATGATGCCCATCCCAAGAACCTATCCAAAAGAGATTTGCAAAATCTCTATTAAAAAACCAAAAAGACCCAACTTAATCAATTTAGCTCCTATTTTTAGAGTGTAGCAAATCATAGAGCCTTTTCCTTCCAAATGGTAACAAGAACTATCTAAATAATCAAATCCTTGTATTTATTAATGCATAAGACTATGAAACTAGAGTTCATGTTGACCATATTAGAGTGGGGTTTTTGTTGCACCAAAAGACTGATCTATCAATACGCAATACAACCACTCAACTTATAGTACATGGAAGATGGTTAATACCTTGTCACAAATCCTTAGGGGAGTACTGAAAAAATTTCCAACAATCTCCCCCTCAGTGTTACTCGAGGATTTGAGGATTTGAACCTATGACCAATCTCTGATACCATTTGTTAGAGTGGGGTTGTTGTTGCACCAAAAGACCAGTCTATCAATACCTGATACAACCACTCAACTTATAGTATACAAGATGTGGTTAATCCCTTTTCATGAATCTTGAGGGGAGTGCTAACCAAATTTCCAATAGACCAGTACACAAAAATGAATATAATTTGGTTGCAAGAGCCTACCCACTAGAGGTAGTAGAACAAAGACTAAGATCCACCTTCATTGGTCGACCAATAGTTTCCCATTAGGCTCCACTTATAGCTTTACAAGGTACCACTCTAAAGAAATTATAATGAGAGAGAATCAAAATCCTTAATAAAATACACAAGGGTTGCCTGAACTAAAATTTTGTGAATAGAAAAATCATAAAGAATTGATTGGAGGAGGTACACCTAAGTATTAGTAGAAAGCCACCAATGAGTCACGTTGTATATCTTCTTATGTAACTTATCAAGTAAGTCCTTCTAGAATCATCTAGGCTACCTAAAAACAAAAATAGGAATGCTAAAATAAAGTAGTGGAAGAGACTCAATTTGAAACCTTGAGATGTTAGTGATTCTCCTTTGGATGGGTTTTGAAGTATTGAAGAACTTCATTGAGCCACATTAACTTTTTGACACAAAGAAGATAAATATTTATATACAATAATCTCCTAAATGATTGAGGCTTCATGATTCGATTCATCCTCATAAAAGAAGTATCATTCACAATATAAAGATGAGAAACCTTAGGTAACCCAACTTCACCCATGAATCATATCTAGGAAAACTAAAGACTAAATAAATTTTCAAAGGTCCTTGGCTATAATAATAAAAAAATAGGAAGAAAGAGGATACCATTGGTGAAGAGTGCTAGAAGTGTCAAATAACTTAGAAGCCTCTCCATTAAGAATCATAAAGGATGATAAAGTATCACAACTCATTATCCAACCAACCCACACCAAACTAGTCAAAAGAAATGCAAATTTTCCATAGAAAACTCCACTTAACCCTATAAGATTTAGCAATATCAAACTTGATGGATATAGATTTATCCTTAGAAACTATCATAGAGTGAAATTCACCTTAAAAGGAAACAATTGTCCCATCCAGAATGTGTCTTTCTACCACAAAATTTCCTTGATCATCTTAAATCAAGGAGGGAAGTCAAGGCTTAAGCCTCTTAAAAAAAAACTTATTAATGATAATGTCCACATTACACTAAGCAATAGGCCAAAAGAAATCTAGTTGATGAGCCCTTCCTTTTTAGGTATAAGATCTAGGAAAGTAGAACTCAATGCTTTGAGCATTTTTTTGCTAAAATAATATTCATAGACCACCTCTAGTAAAATCAAATTAACAAATATCCCATAATTTCTTAAAAAATCTATTGAAAAACCATCCAACTTAGATCTTTTCTTTTAACATCCCCAAAAAAAACTCAATTTTTAAAAAAAATTATATGCATGAGAGAATCATTCATCACATGAATGACTAGAGAAAGAATATAGACAAGGGTCATGGTCTCCTTATCCTTAGGAGGAGGTGAGTCATCAAAAAGAGAGAAGAATAGTATAAAATAGCCTCATGATACAAAGATTTTAGAGAAGACACTTTAATTCCTTCTAAATTAACCAAAGTGGATATATGCCTTCAACTCTGATGAGCTTGCACTAATTTATGAAAAACTGTAGTAATTTTATCCCCTTCTAGAAGCTATTTAACCTTGGCTTTTTACTTCAAACAAATCTCGTCCCTAAGTTTCTAATCCACTAACTCTATGAGAAATTTGCATTCATTTCCCCAAATTCTCTATAAAAAAAATATTTGAAATTCAATGAGTGACAACATCTAAGTAGTCTTGAACCTTCATCTTCAAAGCATAAATGTTCTGAAAGAAGCATAATTTTGTTTCTTAAGTTATGATTGAACAAATTGCAATTTCTTAACAAATGAATACATAATAGTATTGTAAGTAGGGTCAACATATCTCCACCACTAATTCATTAAGTCATAGAGAGAGAAGTCTTGAAGCCACATCAAGAATTTTAGAAGTGGTATGAAAGCTTCCCCTAACCCAAAAATAGGAAACCAAGAATATATCCAACTACTCAAAGAAAACATATTCTCCACCCCTTCATTATTTCAAGAAAATATCCCATTAACTGACTTGATATAAATTAAAGTTAACTGGTGCATGTTCTCTTGGAAGAGCTCAAAGAAAGGACTCAAATGAATCAACCCTCTCCTTTTCTCCTCCAAACATAACATTGAATTAATATCACCCACCAAGTGAAGGAAGAAAAGGCACACTCTAGCATACCTTATATGAGGCCAAAGGGGGGTTTCCTATAAAAATCAACTTGAGCATACACGTTAGTAAGTGAAATTGGCTCTCTAATCTTCAAACTAGAGGCAACTATAGAGAAAGAGAGAGAAATGAGTGGCTAGAATTCCACCAAAGAGAAAAAAAAAATATTACATGAATCCCAAAAAAGATCCAAACTCAAAGCAACCCAAACAACCAATAGGAAAACACTATCCATAATACCAATTATTAAAAGCATAATGAAACATAGAATAAACTAAAATCCTAGTCTCTTGAATATATACGAATGATAGTCAAAGAGTAAACTATCATCAACTCATTAATATCCTTTTGTTAAAAGATATTATTCAACCCCCTGACATTCCATGAGAGAATAATTGAGGGCAATGGTAGAAGTCAGACTCAATGGGCTTGAGAGACCCATATTCCACCAATAATTCCCCAAGATAATTCAATCTTCTCTTGATCATTTTTGCAGCCACCTTTC
Organism: Cupressus sempervirens; assembly: GCA_028749045.1. Lineage (NCBI taxonomy): Eukaryota > Viridiplantae > Streptophyta > Pinopsida > Cupressales > Cupressaceae > Cupressus > Cupressus sempervirens. Next base: position 520,789,295 of record CM053789.1, read on the forward strand.
AAGGAAGTTCCAAAAGGGACTTTCTTGAGGGGTTGTTTCTAAAAACCCAAATTCTAAGAAGAACCTTTACCAAATGCTTGCAACTCCTTAGATGATGCAAGAGAATCCTTGGGTAGTTGACTTTCTTGCATCACCCAAAATATTTCTTTTCTATTTTTGTTCTTGTTTTTCAATTTTAGTATTTTAAGTTATGATCTTTCTAGTTGGCTCATTATCCCATGTGATCCTTATGGTATCTTCTAGACATCATGAAGAACTCATGTCTGTCTTCACAACTTGATTCGTTCTTTCTTTATTAAGTTATCTTAATATTGGTCCAATCAAATATTTTAGTTCATATTCTAATAGATGGGATGAAAATATTTATCTTGTAATGGCATTTTATGATCTACAATGATTAGTGGCACATTTTCTAAGCATGATACATTTGTGTGGGAGATCCATGTACTATAACATAACATATCAACCTTATCTAGTAGATTTACTATGGTTTTGATTCATGGTAGATGTTGTAATTTATTTCCTTCACACATAGATTTGTGATTGGATAAGTTGATTTGTGGATATTGATATTGTATGTAAGTAGGGTTGTAGTTCTTCATTAGGGGGAAGAAAACTAATGAGTGGTCAAAAATTGGAAGTAGTGATGATTAGAAATAAGGTTTGTATTTTTAGTTATAAGGAATGTAAATCAATAAATTTCATATTGCAAGCCAATTCAATGTAACCATTTTTATTTTATTTTTGTTGGTGTTGAATTATTGTAATGGTATTTTTATTTTCAATGCGTTGTCTCCTACTATAAATTTGGTCATATCCCTTGGGATTCTCTTTCCTTGACTACACTATATGGTATTATAACACTAGTTGTGATTACTATGATTTTCGATCTGAGTTATTGATCTTATGAAGTTGTGAATTTGTTGTTTGCAGGGTAACAAAACTAGAGATTTGACCTACATCAACAAAGGACTTGTGCAAGGTGGTTATGAAGAGGATTTGTTGTTGGTTATGCATAAAAGAGGGATTTTTGGTGAGAGGAATGATAAGTTCATGTTCTTGAGATTATAAACCCTAGAGATCTTTTTTGTGGTGTGGTAGAGTGAATGTTTAACTTAGAATTATGTAGGCTTGCATAAGGGAAGTTCTATAAGGCATTGCTAGATTTTTTGTTGCCCTTGGTAGTGGTTTTTTAAGGTCTTATAGAATTTAAACTAAAGGCAAATTATAGAAGTGTGGGTCAATTGCAATCTTATGTCAGGGAAATCAACACTTGTTAGTCAAATCATCAAATATGAGAAGGTTATACCAAATACTTGCATGGATTTAGTCTAGAAGGATAAACCCTAGGAGGATAGAGAAAATGGTGGAGGAATTTAGAAATAAAATGAGGGTGTACATTCACAATGTGGTGATTTGGGATTAAGAGGAATACTGAGACTAAAGATGAATTTGCATAATTTGGCAAAGTTCTTGAGATTGCAAATACTTTTCTAGTTCTTTACATCTAGAGGATTCAATAGATTGGATTTAACTTTTCTTCATGGTTAGACTTGTCATTGGATAAAGTGACTTTTGATTGGTGATCTTGTATATAGTAGGGTTGTAATTATTTTTTAGAGAGAAGGGGACTCATGAGTAGTCACAAATTGAAAGTAGTGATGATCAAAATTAAGGCTTGTATTTTTAGTAATAAGGCATTTAGATTAGTAAATTGCCTATTGTGGGCCAATTATGCAATCAAATTGTTTTTCTATTTTTTTGGTTTTGAATTACCATTATAGAATTATGATTCCGTCATGTTATCTCTTACTCCAATGTGGGGAATCTCCCTTAGGGACTCTCCTTCCTTGATTCATAAAATGAAACATCTATTGGAATCCCTTCCTTTAAAGCTTAATCATCCAACACCTCAAACAAGTTGAAGCTCTAATCAATCTACCTATCCAATTAGAACCTGGTTTGTATCCCATTCCCTTAGCTCAAGAGCTAGCAATTATAAAACCATCCTTAGCAAGGTCATCCTCTTTCATAGACACTTTCCCTTATCAAGGAAGGAGAAACATGAGCCCCCTTATCAACTCGAGGGAACTTACATTAGAGATTTTCACTTTCAAGATATATGTGACAATAGAAAGGAAGAGATTCATAATCTAATTATTACATCCATGTAAAAGAGCCTTAAAAAATTTCTCAAGAATTCAGAAATGGATAAATAAAATACATTTCACACAAACATAGACAAAATAAATTACCTTTTTATCAAGGGTTTGTCAAGTTGTCACAATTGTCTTCCCAAGTAATGCAAAAAATTATGGAAAAACATCTTCGCTCTAAAACTCTAGCGGAAATTATGGAAAACAAACCCAAAGAGGAATCTCAAGGGAAATTCCTTCATTAATTTAACCTTGAATGCCATAGTTTAAAAAATAATCCCATGTGATTGTAAAAATATAGTCCTCCCTCAAAAGAATGATTCTAATTAGACAGGTAAGTAAAAACAACCATGAAGAAGATCCGAGGAATGGCCCAACACCTATGACCACAAAATAATTGGAAACCTTATGATCCTCCATCCAAATAGAGAATGAAATAAATGTAACCTCCAAATGGAATCACAGCACTAAAAAACATCACAAGCCAACACCAAACAACCATCAAGGCATCACCAAATATAACTACACCCATGCTCATTAAGAAGACACCCCTATGACCTTCAAGCTATCCAACACTTTAAAAATTCACAACACATGTATAGAAATAGGTCTAGTGTAAAAGTTCTCACTAATTTAAGTATTAGTTTTTATCTATTTGACTCTACTATAATGTCAACTTCAAATAATAACATGCAACTTCTTTCTAGAAGAAAAATGAGATAACATATATTAATAAAATATTTCTCTCAAAATAAGGAAAAGGTTGTTATCAAAGGAGGAAAAATAAAATTGTGAAGAAATTATGGAGATTGTTATTCATATTTTTGAGCTTGAATATTTTCCTAAAGGTCTAGTAAGACCCTAGGACTGACACCTTAGGTGGCTTGGTGCTTTAGACAAAAACCTAAATCAAATCCTTTGGTGAATTCCCTTCATTACATTCTTCACTTTTGTGAACAGTTATCCCATCCTTACCATGACTTGGATATATGCATGACACCATTATAAGGGTATATTCTAATTGATGATTGGATTTATTTGTGAGTTATTGTGTAGTAACATGTCCATTTTGTGCAGCAATCATTCCTGATATTGCACGTATCATTTGTAGGATCAATTGATATTGATTCTCGCCCCTTATGTGTTGCTACTGGTACACCTCTATAGTAGAAACTCCACTATTGCAATGGTCACTTTTCTTGCATGTCATTCAATCTTCTTCTTAATGCTACAAATGATCATATCTCACATGGGCATTGATGATATTGGAGTGGAATTATTTAGGTATGTTGCATCTAAATTTCATGCATGTTCATAGCAACATACTTGATGCAATAGTCATGCATGTTTTATATCAAAATCATTTTCAATAGATTGTCATTGAACTCACGTATTTCCTTAGATATTTTGGTAATCAAATTTAATAAATTTACTTCACTAAATTTCAAACTAAGGTTCTTAATCCTTTGATTATATATATGTATGTATGTATGTATGTATACATATATATGCAGGTTGTTAAAAACAAATCAGAGGGCTAAGTATCCATCATTATAGCCTTTAGATTTGCTTCAGAATCATAACACTGAACACATTGGTTAATACCACATTTTTAATTCATTGCACTCACAGGTGCGACTGCCCTATTTTACGTATAGCAACATAAACAACAATGATAGAATAACTTTGATTTCTCACCCGGGCTATCGATCTGATGAGATGATCGAGGTCGACAACCAAATAGCCCACCCCCCACCCTGACTATGACATATAGTGGCATTGGGCACCCTATGGTGGTACATATATATCTATGTATACATACATATATATGTATATATACACACACACACACACACATATATATATATATATATGTATACATATATATGTGTGTGTGTGTGTATGTATATATATGTATATATACATATATATGTATATGTATATAGACATATGTATGTATGTATGTGTGTGTGTGTGTAGTGTGTGTGTGTGTATGTATTGTTAGGATTAAATCACAGACATAAATAACAATTACATACAAATATAAACAATATTAGAAAATAATACATCTCACAAAAAAGAACACAAGACACCAAGATTTAATGTGGTTCACCCAATCCCTGGGCTACATCCATAAAAGAGCAAGTCCAATATTGTTATGATCTAGTGATTACAATTTGATTACAATATGGATCCCTTATAGCTCAATACTGCCACAAGAACCAATTTTCACATCATACCTTATGAAATAATCCCTAACCCTAAGCCCTTTTGTACAATTATTTTTGTCGCTTTAGGGTTAAAACATGTCGACCATAAATTGGAAAATATAAGCAATAGCCAACTGGAAAATAGTAGCCCAAGATTTTATGCCATTGGCGAACAGTAGCCCAAAAAAAAATTTAGGTTGATGCCTTGAATCCCAAAGAATTTATGAAGTACCTATAGTACTTCCCTGATCATTCATCACAAACTAACAATCTCCCACTTGGGGACTAATCAGACTCCATACTAGACAACAATCTCCCACTTGGAGACTAATCCTGTAGCAATACTACTACCACATGGGGTTCTCACTGGATCAAATGACCCTGGACTCTATTGTTCTTTTATTCTATATAGTCTAGAAGACCAATCAAAACTAAAGAGGAATTCAGCTTCTCCCTTGTCACTACCTTTGTAAACATATTCATTAGATTTTCATCTGTATGTATATTATCCAGCTTTAGCTATCCATCATCCAAAATTGACTGAATCAAATGGTACGGCAACTGTATGTGTTTGGTCTTTGAATGTAGAGCTGAATTCTTTGCAAGATGAATTGCACTATGGCTATTTGTAAAAAAAAATTATCCCTCTAAGGGTTTCCCAATTCTTCCAAGAAGAATTGAAGCCACATCATCTCTTTCGTTGCCTCTATAGCAGAAACATACTCTACCTATGTAGTGGATAAAGCATTAACCTTCTATAACCTAGAAACCCAACTCACGACTGCCCCACTAATTGTAAATATATAACCTGTAGTACTCCAATGGGTATCAATATCCCCTACAAAATTTGAGTCAACATAGCCCTATAAGTCATTAGTAGAGACCCCAAAGTGTAAACATTTATTGGATGTTCCTCTCAAATATTTGAGAATCCATTTGACTGCATTCCAATGGTCAATTCCTAGATGACTCATATACCTGCTAATGACTCCCACTGCATGTGCAATATCTAGCCTGGTACATACCATAGCATACATCAAGCTTTCTATAGTTGAAGCATAGGGTACCTTGGACATCTTATCCTCCTCTTCCTGTGTCTTTGAACACATCCCCTTAGTCAACTTCAAATGACTAGGTAAATTTTTGTTGACAACTTTAGCATTCTCCATAGAGAAATGTTGGAACACCTTTTCAACATAATCAGCCTGAGATAGCATCAATTTTATGTTCTTCCTATCTCTGTAAATCTTCATACCAAGAATTTTTTTTGTTGCCCCCAAATTCTTGTTAGCAAATACATGTGCTAACTGGAATTTTAGCCCCTTAATATGATCCATGTTAGACCTAGCTACAAGCATATCATCAACATATAAACATAAAATAATGTAGTTGTCACCATCCAACCTCTTAAAATAAACACAATCTTCAATTTGCACACTAAGTTCTCCTTACCTTTGACCTCAAATCCCTATGGCTATGCCATCTATATCTCTTCATCCAAATCACCATGAAGGAAGGTTGTTTTAACATCAAGCTACTCCAAATTCAAATCTTCTAGTGCAAATAGAAGTCATTTTAACAACAGGATAGAATACCTCATCAAAATCAATGCCTTTTTTTATGCAAATCCTTTTACAACTAACTTGGCTTTAAATATTTTCTTACCTCCATCCTCTTCTTTCAACCTATAAACCCACTTATTCTATAAAGCCCTTTTACTTGCATAAATCTAATTTCTTATTCTTCAGCAAAGACTCCATTTTACCTTTCATTGCAAACTCTCATTGAATCTTAGTATCCACCTACACAGCGTCATCATAACATTTAGGTTCACCAACATCTATTAGTAAAATAGAATACAAATAGGGAGAAAATCTTTCTAGAGGTCAAATTAGCCTTGTTGATGGTCTAACATTCACTGATGTGTGTGGTATTTGTTGTTGGGGTTATTGCACATCATGAAGAATTTCTAGAACATCATCTTTTATAGTATCATCCAGCACTACATAATCATCTTCTTTCTTCTCATGTTGCTACAACAGATCTTTGTACAACACTTTCTTATTGAATATGACATCCCTACTTCTTACAATTTTATGATTTTCAAAATCCCAAAGCCTATAACCAAATTCATCAATGTCATATCCAAAAAATACAAATTTCTTTGACTTAGCTTCTAGCTTGGTTCTATTTTTAGAATCTATATGAGAAAATGCTTCACAACCAAAGTTTTTGAGAAAAGAATAAGTCACATTCTTACCAGTGTATGCTTCCTTTAGAACACCACAACCCAAAGGAGTAGAGGGACCTCTATTAATAATGTATATAGCAATATTGATAGCCTCTACCCACATGTATAACGGCAACCTAGCATGCAACCCCATCCTCCTTGTACACTCCATTATAGTCTTGTTCATCAGCCACTCCATTTTTCTATGGAGTCCTTGGAATATTTTTCTATCTACAAATACCATTAGTGGAGAAATAGTCTTCAAATTCATGACTGTAATACTCACCACCATTATCAAATCTAAGACAGTTTAATTTCTTACCAGTCTCATTTTCAACCAACCATTTCCATTTCTTAAAAGTTTGAAATACATCATATTTTTGTCTAAGGAAATAAACTCATACTTTTCTAGTTGCATCATCAATAAATATAACATAATAATGAGAGTCACAAAGGGAAGATACCTAAGCCGGTCCCCATACATTTGTATGCACAAGCTCTAATTTCTCCCTTTTTATTTTCCTTCCCAGTCTTCACAAAACTCACTCTCTTTTGTTTTCCATACACACAACTTTCACAAAAATCCATATTAACACATTTTAGACCTAGTAAAAGTTTCTTTGAATGAATTAATTTCATAATTTTCTCACTTATGTACCCAAGTCTGTTGTGCCATAGCACTGTATCAGAATCTATAACAGCTATTTGTTCTCCCTGCTCAACTATAGCAATTGTTCCTGAACATTCATTTTTTTCTGAAACAATAAAAGTAGAAGGAACAATATGACCTATACAAAGATATAAGGTGCCTACTTTCACACCTTTTGCTACTACAAGGGAACCTTCTAATTTTTGAAACCTTCTAATTTTTATCATTAAAAGTAATTACACAACCCTCATCACCGAGTTGCCCTACTGAAATTAAATTTTTGCTCAGCCTTGGAACATTTCTTACCTCATGTAGTAGCCAATGATTCCCATTATACAACTCAATCTTAACTTTTCCTTTTCCAACAATCTGACAAGGTTCACTATCCCCCAAATAAACAAGCCCAAAATCCCCTTGGACATAATCAATGAAATAACCTCTATGAGGTGTAGCATGAAATGAAGCACTAGAATCTAAAACCCATGAATCATCAACACTTTCAAAAGACAGAAGCAAAGCATCCTCTTCGGATTTTTTACTTACCACATTTGCCTCCTTGTCTCCATCTTGCTTTTCTCTTTCATTTTTCTTTCAAGTCCAGCAGTCTTTCTTCTTATGCCCTGTTTTACCACAGTACTAGTAGTCATTTGGTCCTCTCAATTGAGACCTCCTCCCCATTGACTTTCCTCTTGATTTCCCATGATTTCCAAAATTACTTCCTCTCTCAGTCATTCTATCTTTTCTTTGTGCATTCAAAGCACTTCCTGATGTAGATCCACCTAAGGATTTCCTACTAGTTTCCTCACTCAGAATAATACCAATCACATCATCATATTTTAGGGTATTAGATATAGAGATATAATTACTTACAGTCATTACCAAGTCATTCCAGCTTTCAGGCAAAGAACACAAAATCAAGAGAGCCCTAATTTCTTCATCGAAATTAATACCCATAGAAGATAACTAACTAGTAATAGTATTAAACTCATTCAAATGATGTGCAATAGATCCACCTTCTTCTATTTTCATATTAAATAAACACTTCATGAGAAATACCTTATTTGAAGCGGAGGGCTTTTCATACAATTTCACTAGGGTTTCCATCAACTCTTCTATCATCTTTTCTTTTGTAATATTAAATTTCATTGATGGTGCTAGACATAATTGAATACTTCCAAGTGCCTTTTTGTCTAAAAGATCTCATTCATCATTTGACATAGATCTCTGATTCTTGGTTTTTCCTTCCAACAGCTTCTATAAATCCTTCTGATAAAGATAGTCTTCCATTTGCATCTTCCATAACTAAAATTTTTTCTCATTAAACTTGTCAACCCTCAACTTACCCTCGTCTATCATCACTCCCACTCAATCGTGAGACTTGCTGACAGAGCATAACTAAAAAACAACCTCACTCTGATACCACTTGTTAGGATTAAACCACATACATAAATAAAAATTACATGCAAATATAAACAATATTAGAAAATAATAAATCTCATAGAAAAAATACAAGACACCAAGATTTAATGTGGTTCACCCAATCCCTAGGCTACATCCACCAAATAGCAAGTCCAATATTATTACGATCCAACAATTACAACTTGATTACAATCTATAATCCCTTACAGCTCAATACCGCGGCAAGAACCAATTTTCACATCACACCTTATGAAATGATCTGTAACCCCAAGCCCTTTTATACAAGTATTTTTTCCACTTTAGGGTTAAAACATATCGGCCATAAATTGGTGAATATAAGCAATAGCTAATTGGTGAATAATAGCCCAAACATTTTTTTTGGGCCGATGTCTTGAACCCTAAAGAATTTATTAAGTATGTATAGTACTTTCTTGATCAGTCACCACAAACTAACATCATATATATATATATATACATATATACATATATATACATATATACATATAAAGAATTTATGAAGTATGTACAGTACTTCCCTGATTAGTCACCACAAACTAACATCATATATATATATATATATATATATATATATATATATATATATATATATATATATATATATATATATATATATATATATATATATATATATATATATATATATATATATATATATATATATACACACACATATACATATACATATACATATACATATACATATACATAAATACATATATATATATACATATACATATATGTATACACACACACGCACACACGCATATATATATACATATATATGTCAATATTTAAAGCTTCTTGCAACCAATATATATTATAATTAGTCGATAGGCTATTGTGGCTTAGAAACCATCGGATTCCCATCATTGTCATATGTTTGAAAATATTATCCATCACCAAAAATGTCAAACATACTTTGAAATTATACAAATAGTTTTATGTCACCATACGGAAACATCAAATGTTATTTTTTAATCATACAAATACTTTATGTCACCATACATATTATACAATTGTGTTTCACATTAGCCTACATATATAGCTCAATATAGTTAACACATCTAAGTCAGAACTATAAACTATTTTTAGATTAGGAATATCTATGCACATGGCTACATGGTACCAAATAAGTTTTATCCTTCACAATTTCAACTCTACATATTTGTGTTTCTTTGAGGATATACTTAATTTTTTTAAGGTTTCTTGCTTGTTACTTAATAGAATTGTTGTTAGTAATTGTGGGTAAAAGAATATGTGTGTTGTTGTAGAAAGTTATGACAAGTTTCATAGATCTTAAGTTGCATAAATTCCTTGTTGAATAAAACATTAGGTGTACATTTTCATGCTTATATCTCCAAACCAAATAAAATTGAAAAGATGGTGATGTGAAAAATAGTATATTGTTCTAGCCGCCAAAAGTTAACTCTCCTTGGTGGTGATGTTGTGATCTTCTTGAGTTGGTTTACTTTTTTTTTCATTATGGTCCACAAAATATTGATCAAAAATAGGTGATATTTATATTCGTCATGTTGTAGATATTGGTAAACACTTTAAACAAAATATTTTGAATTTTGATTGTGTTTATTTGGCTCATTCTTCAATAAGAGTCACCTACAAATTTATTTGCATATTAATCACTTAATAGTTCAATACTAGACATATATTGTCTAAACAAAAATATAAACAATTTTTTGTCTACCATATTAATGAGCTTCGAGAAAGTACTCATTGTGATCAAAAATCTCACATGGAGTTTTTTAATTTTAATCTCAGCACTTCTTTCCTTAGGCTAAGCTTCACAAAATTATTGGCCTCTCCATGAAGTTTGGTTTCTGGTTGCTAGGCATCATGACTACAATGCAACATGAATACTTGTGGTTTCTATAATATTAGGGAAGCATGATTAGTAATTAGGGTTTCCACTTTGCTCCATGTATTCCTAATTTATTTATTCTCGTCCTCATTCCTTGTACTGGTAATATCATCATCCAAACAAATAAATGGCTAAATGCCTTATGTCCATGTGCAACACATTGTTAAAAGAAAATATATTGGCCAAAATGAGGAGGATTTGATCGTACGACGTAATTAATTCTTATTAAGGAAATAATTAGTTTATATCTAACTATTGTATGTTAAGTGCACAATGCCCAAAAACATTAACCTGAGTTGAATTCCAACCCATTTTGTCTCTAATCCAGGTTGCGTTCCCATTCACTGCTACAAATTCGTAAGTAGAGGCATCAAAATACTTGCTCTTCAAAACTTACTTCATTTTTCTAGAAAATGAATTTTGATTTGAGCAACTCCTCAGCTATTTATAATTATGCCACAATTTTTCCAATAGATTTAGAATACATTGAGTTTGTTGGGAGTATTTAGAATTTAGATATTTAATAGATATATGGGTGCATCTAATAACACAAATGGGCTTCCATAGTGCATCTAATTTTGTTGCTCATTTACTGCAATAATGTTGATTTTTGTAGAATTGATGATATTTTAATAGACCCTTTACTAAAGATCTTACTGAAAGAATCTATTTTGGATGTATGTTAGAACGATGGCATTTAAGATGATGGCATTTTATAAGACATTTCTTTGAAAAACTTTAATGCTTCGTTAAAGAGACCATTTTGTACATATGTTGTAATCATCACTTTACATGATATCAAGTTGATCTTATTAGATTGGGCACCAGTTGATGAGATTTTACTAACCATTTTTTAAAGTCTCATGAGAAAACCTATCCTTTATAAACTGCAACAATAACATTCCACGAGATACTCTCATTTATTTCATGTTTGAAAGTGGGTGCTTTGAAAGGATTCAATCGCTTGCTTCCAAGAACTCTACAATCGCTGCAAGGGAAATCTCTATGCAATTTGATTAGACAAATAGTTTGCATTTATTAAAAAATTAAAAAATTATAGAACATATGTTTTCCAGTTTTGAATTTTATTAATAAATAGAAAATAGTGATAAATTGGGTGTTTTCTATTGCCTGAATGGACTTCCATCTTAAACACAATGAGCATGAAATCCAATGAAGTATGTTGCTTGTTCACTCTTTACAATGTAAAATCAACTCTTTCACTTTAAACATGGAAATACCTTTGACCTAGAAATGTTGAATGCTTATGAAGAAATATAGAAAAAGAGAGGTGTGAAGTGATAGATAAGAGAAAAGAATGAGTTGACATTGTTTGTAAAAATATTTTCTTATATATTGAAATTTCTTTTAAGTTCAAAAATTTGTGTGAGGACTATTTGCACCAATTTCTCTAAATGATTTTCATGTCAACAAATCCAAATATGACTGATGTTAACAAAAACAATAAGTTATTATTTAATTTATCATTTATCCTTTTTTTCATCTTTGTTAACATCATCTTAAATGTTTTAATTTCTTAATGTTATGGGGATTGGTATAGGAACATTTGTTAGTTTTTCTCAAATTTGAATTGTGGAACAATCTTTTGCTTTGTTGTAGATTTTCTATTTTATTCCTTCAAATCATTGCCTATATCTTGAGTGTACCCTCTTCCAACTCAATATAAGATTTATTAAAGATAAAATTTCCATTCTTTAATAATTTATAGCTTTTAATTTATAAATAATTTATAAGATTTAAGATTTTAAAAAAATACAAAGTGTCCATCTATTCATAATCTATAAACTAATTATTAGACAAAGTTTCATAATTTCATTTTTACGTATTATTCATGTTAGTGATTTTTATTTAAGTTGGAAACATTGACTTGATTTACTATTTAGCAAAATTTAATATTTCTTACTAATTTATTAGTAATATTTAATTAAAATTATGATTGTAATTTTAATCTAACATCTTAATACTTAACAAATTTAATTTAAGATGCGGTTTTAGCTTTAATTTTATTTATTTATTAAAGATTGTAGTGACTTTAATTTATTTTATTAGTTAAATATTTTATTCATATTGGCAATTCTTCCTTAATTTCTTAATAATGTAATCATTTATTAAATTAAAATTTATTTTAAAAAATAATGTTTCCATCTTTTCATAATTTATAAACTAATTATTAGATAGAGTTTCACTTTTAGTAATTTTTTGAAATTTACTTTACTTTTTATTCTTGTTAGAGATTCTTATTTTTAGTTGGAAACTTTAACTTGATTTACTATTAGTCATTTTAGCACAATTTACAATTCGTTTTAGTAAATTTAATATCTCTTACTACTTTGTTAGTAATATTTTATTCAAATTACAATAGCAATTTTAATCTAACATCTTAAACTTTAGTAAATTTAATATAAGATGAGGTTGTTTCTTTAAATTAATTATTTATTAAATTTTATAGTAAACTTTAGTTAAATCTTAAATTTATTTATTAAAATTTATAACTACCTAAGATTATGGGTATGTGCAGGATCATGGTCAACCAAACTATGGCCTTTAAGTGGTAGTGAAAAACTAGCAAATCAGGGTTATGTTAACTTGACATATAATACTAAATAAGTGACAACAAGGTGGATTGTAATACTGAAAAGGAACAAGACATTGTCAAAGCCCGGGATACTATGTCATTGGACCAATCTTAGAATAGAAATAAGGACAAGGAAATGGTTAACTTGAAGATTATGGACATAGCTCAAGCTAGGTATTCTAATTCTATTTAGTTTGACAACTAGCTTGTAAATGAAATTTAGTTGATTAAAATGGAAATGAAGGATGCTAGAAAGGATAATGGTGATGAGAAGAACACAAAATTGAGTAGATTGGTTAAGGAAATGGAGAACAAAATTAATAATTTGACTAAAAGGATAGAAAAGAATGAAACTATGTTGGTTACCATTTTGCTCCATAATCATGAGAAACTAAAGGCATCTAGGATGAACCATAAAAAGCTCTATGAAATGCTACAAAAAATAGAATGCCATTAATATGGATGAGGACGAGGCAGACATTGATGAAATCATTAGTCCTAGCAAGAGAATGAGGGCCAATGTGAGAAAGGCAAAGGAGGACACCAAAGTGGATGAGCCAAAAGAGGACTCCATCCTTCCGACTCTACAGAAGCTGGAAGATCTGGAAAACCAAACAAAGCATCTTCTCCTAGACTTGGTCTAGTTTCCTAGTTTTTTTGTACTGGTCTTTTTTAATTTCTATGTCTTAGTTGGATTGCTTCTCTCTCGATGTTTATGTTGATTATGTTGTGTAGTTTCTTGTTGTTAACTATCATTTTATTTTTTTCTGGTAACTATATTATGACTATCATTATCATGTGTATCTACTTGTAAGAGGCTTTTGTTGTAAAGGGTTCTGAGTCCCTTCAAAACTTGTTTGTGCCTTTAATCCAAAACTTGACACATAATTTTAAAGTAGTTATGGATTTTATATCAAAAAGTTGTAAGAAAAGAATTTGTAAGAAATTGAATGTTGTTTCTAAACTACACTACTAGGTCATATCTAGAGAAAAAAATATTTGATTGGTCAAAATTTTGGATTTTAATTGAGTACTGAAAAAATTTTAAGGGCGAAAATCAAAAGTAGGTGTATGTCTGACCACCTTAATCAAAATAAAATGATAATATTTTTTAATATAATTATAGATAGAAAAAGTAGACTCATGCTTGGATATGACGCATATTTTTGGGTATTTTTATTCCAAATAAATAATTAAATATGAATTTTCTACTGTAACTTTTTTCAAAAAAAAAAAAGCCCATGTCTGACCACCTTAACTAATTGAAAACTATACAAAATTATTTTTTTCTTTTTCTTTATTATAGTAGGTGAAGCATAGAATGTGATGCAACTTTTGAATTTCAAAAATGTTATACCATTTGAAAGTTATAGTTATTTTTTAATCAATATGTCAATCAACAGTTTGCAGACATCTTTATTAGTAATTAACTAATAAATACTTATCAAACTCATAATTTGATAGAAATTATATTGATGGACTCTTGAGAGTATTCTCAAAAAACCCTTTTCATTTCATTGATTTTGGATGAAAAATATATTGTTAGATGGCTAGTCAAAATCTGAATGTTTGAAAAATATGGCTCAAACACATTTTTTGAGTTGACCAAAAAGGTTTGGTAAATACCAAGCCTAATTGGATACCCGATATGAAATCGAGTACTTGATGTAAAATTGGGTACTCGAAATGTGGCGGCAAAATACAAAATTTTTAATTTGAGATAGCGGGAACCAATTGTACATTTTAAACCAAAAGACTTACAAACATATTTAAATATGTTTTACATTTAAGATATAATGATATTTGAATATTATTATTAATTATTTTATTATGATATATTATATAATAAATTTTTTTGTTATAATATTATATATGATATTAACTATGATTAGATAGTATATTACGATCATAGTACTGTATATTATTATATAGCATTCTATATTATCTATATATTATTATTATTATATATAATATTAAATATATATTATTAAATATACTACTATAATATATATTTTAAAATAGTATTAGAAATTATTACACACTATTATAGAGTTTACTAAATTACAATATGTCCCAAGGTGTCCTAGGAACCCTAGGGACATATGTTGTGATGATATGGGTCAAAGGGGGTCATAGGTTACCTTTGACCCATATGATTGATTACAATATGTCCTCAGGGATTCTAGGAAACCTAGGGACACATTTGGTGATGAAATGGGTCAAAAGAGGTCTTAGGTTAGCCTATGATCCCCTTCGACCCATATGATCAATTACAATATGTCCCTACCGGACCTAAGACTCCTAGGTACACATGTTGCGATGAAATGGGTTGAAGGGGGTAATAGGGTAGCCTACGACCCCATTAGACCCATATGATTGATAAGATATATCCCTAGGGGTCCTAGGACCCCTAGGGACACATGTCATGATGAAACGAATCGAAGGGGGTCGTAGACTTTGACCCTTAAGATTGATTACGTTATGTCCCTAGGCATCCTAAGAACCCTATAGACACATCTAGTGATGAAATGGGTTGAAGGGGGTCATAGGTTAGCATACAACCCCATTCAACCCATATGATCAATTCTTATGTGTCCTTAGGGGTCCTAGGATCCCTAGGGACACATGTCATGATGAAATGGGTTGAAGGGGATTGTAGGTAAGCCTACGATCACATTTGACCCATATGATCAATTATGATATATCCCACTACCTAGAAGCCCTAGGGACACATGTCACAATGAAATGGGTTGAAGGGGGTTGTAGGTTAGCCTATGACCCCATTCAACCCATATGATCAATTATGATATTTTCGTAGGGGTCATAGGACCCCTAGGGACACATGTCACAATGAAAAGGGTTGAAGGGGATTGTAGGTTAGCCTACAACCCCCTTTGGCCCTTAAGATTGATTATGATATGTCCATATGGGTCCTAAGACCCTTAGGGAAACATGTGGTGATGACATGGGTTAAAGAGGGTCATAAGTTAGCCTACGACCCCCTTCAACCCTTAAGATTGATTATGATATGTCCCTAGGGATTCTAGTGACAAAATGGGTTGAAGGGGGTCGTAGGTTAGCCTATGACCCCATTCAATCCATATGATTTATTATGATATGTCCTTAGGGTTCCTAGGACCCCTAGGGACACATGTTATGATGAAATGGGTCAAAGGGGGTCCTAGGTTAGCATACGACCCCATTCAACCCATATGATTGATTATGATATGTCTATAGGGGTCCTAGGACCCTTGGGGACACATGTCATGATGAAATGGGTCCAAGGGGATCTTAGGTTAGCCTATGACCCCGTTTGATCCATATAATTGATTACCATATGTCCTTAGGGGTCCTAGGACCCCTAGGGACACATGTCATGATGACCTGGGTCAAAGGGGGTCATAGGTTAGCCTACAACTCCCTTTGACCCATATCATTGATTACCATATGTCCCTAGGGGTCCTAGGACCCCTAGGGACACATGTCAAATGGGTTGAAAGGGGTTGCAGATCAGTCTACAACCCCATTTGACCCATATGATTGATTACGATATGGCCATAGGGGTCCTAGGACCCTTAGGCACACATGTTGCAATGAATGTGTCAAAGGGGGTTGTAGGTTATCCTATGACCTCATTTGACCCATCTGATCGATTATGATATGTCCATAAAAGTCTTAGGACCCCTAGGGACACATTTCATGATGAAATGAGTTAAAGGGGGTTATAGGTTAGCCTGTGACCCCATTTGGCCCATATGATCAATTATAATATGTCCATAGGGGTCCTAGGACCCATAAGGACACATGTCATGATGAAATGGGTCAAAGCAGGTCGTAGGCTAGCCTATGACCCCATTCAACCCATATGATCGATTACAATATGTCCCTAGGGGTCCTAGGACCCCTAGGGACACATGTCATGATGAAATGGGTCAAAGGGGTCGTAGATTAGCCTACAACCCCATTTGACCCATGTGATCAATTACCATATGCCCCTAGGGGTCCTAGGACCCTGAAGGACACATTTCATGATGAAACAGGTAGAAGGGGGTCATAGGTTATCCTACGACACCATTCGACCCATATGATTGATTATGATATGTCCATAGGGGTCCTAGGATCCCTAGGGACACATGTCATGATGAAATGGATCGAAGGGGGTCGTAAGTTAGCCTACAACCCCCTTCTACTCTTAAGATCAATTATGATATGTCCCTAGGGGTCCTAGGACCCTTAGAGACACATATGATGATAAAATGGGTTGAAGGGGGTTGTAGGTTAGCCTATGACCCCATTCAACCCATATGATTGGTTGTGATATGTCCCTAGGGGTCCTAGAGCCCCTAAGGACACATGTCATGATGAAATGGGTTAAAGGGGGTCGTACATTATCCTACAACCCCATTCGACCCTTATGATTGATTATGATATGTCCATAGGGGTCCTAGGACCCTTAGGGACACATGTCATGATGAAATGGGTCGAAGGGGGTTGGAGGTTACATGTCATGATGAAATGGGTCGAAAGGGGTTGTAGGTTAGCCTACAACCCCATTTAACCCATATGATCAATTGTGATATGTTTGGGACACATGTCATGATGAAATGGGTTGAAGGGGACTATAAGTTAGCCTACGGTCCCATTTGACTCATATGATCAGTTACAATATGTTCCTAGGGATCCTAGGACCCCTAGGGACACATTTTTTGACAACAGAGAGCCTACAACATTCGTGGCCACCCCATACCAAAGAGTCTCTAAGATGCTCTAAGTGCATTTGGAGATCGATCTTTTGAGGCTCATAACTTAGAGCTCATGGGGGCTATCAGTGAAATGTTGAATGCTATAAGACGGTGATGTCGATCTCTACAATAACTTATCTCATTTCAATGAGATCACATTACGTTTGGATTTGGCACAGTGATCTTGCTTGATGCCAAAACTTGCAGTGTGCCTTAGTTTGTTGGTGCATCACTACATAACTTTGAAACGTTGATCTTGGCATTGAATCTTTGGTGCCATTAGCTCTGGATGGGCAAGTGAATCCTAGTGTCACCCTTATTCTAACCACAGAGAACCTACAAATTTTGCGGCCACTCCATACTAAAGAGCCTCTAAGATGCTCTAAGTGTGTTTGGAGATCAATCTTCCAAGGGTCATAACTCAAAGCTTGTGGGGGCTATCAGTGAAATATTGAATGCTACATGACAGTGATGTGGAGGTCTACAATAACCTATTTCATTTTGGAGATATCACATTTCATTTGGATTTGGCACAGCAATCTCGCTTGATGCCAAAACTTGCAGTGTGCCTCAGTTCATTGGTGCATCACAATGCAGCTTTGAAACCACTGATCTTGGCATCAAATAGTCACCATCATTAGCTCCATATGGGTAGGTGAACCCTAATTATACCCTTTTTCTTACCATGGAGATTTACAATGCTTGTGGCCACCCCATATCCAAGAGTCTCTAAGATGCTCTAAGTGTGTTTAGAGTCAATCTTTCGAGGGTCATAATTCAAAGGTCATGGGGGATATTGATGAAATGCTAAATGCTACATGATGGTGATGTCGAGGTCTACAATAACCTATCTCATTTCAGAGAGATCACATTCTGTTTGGATTTGGCATATTGATCTCGCTCAATGCCAAAACTTGCAGTGTCTCTTAGTTCATTGGTGCATCATAGCGTAGCTTTGGAACCACTGATCTTGGCATCAAATAGTCACCGTCATTAGCTTTAGATGGGTGGGTGAACCCTAGTTATACCCTTGTTCTAACCATGGAGATCCTACAATGTTTACGGCCACCCCATACCAAAGAGTCTCTAAGATGCTCTAAGTGTGTTTGGAGATTGATCTTCTGAGGGTCATAAGTTAGAGCTCATGGGGTCTATTGATGAAAAAAAAAATGCTACATGATTGTGATGTCTAAGCTATCTCATTTTAGAGAGATCACATTCTATTTGGATTTGGCACAACGATCTCTCTCGATGCCAAAACTTGCAATGTGCCTCAGTTCATTGATGCATCACTGCATTACTTTGAAACTATTGATCTTGGCATTGAATCATCAACATCATTAGCTCTCAATGGGTAGGTGAACCCTAGTGACACCCTTGTTCTGATCACGTAGAGCCTACAACATTCACGGCCACCTCGTATTGAAGAGTCTCTAAGATGCTCTACGTGCATTTGGAGATCAATCTTTAGAGGTTCATAATTCAAAGCTCGTGGGGGATATTGGTAAAATATTGAATGCTATAGGATGGTGATGTTATGGTATACAATAACCTATCTCATTTTGGAGAGATCACAGTGTAATTGGATTTGGCACAGCGATCTCACTCGATGCCAAAACTTATAATGTGTCACAGTTCATTGGTGCATCTCTGCGTAACTTGGAAACCATTGATCTTGACATCAAATCATTAGTGCCATTAGCTTTAGATGGATGGGTGAACCCTAGTGACACTTTTTTCCAATCGCAGAGAGCCTACAACATTCGCGGTCACCCCGTACTAAAGATGCTCTAACATGCTCTAGTGCATTGGGAGATCAATCTTTTGAGGGTCATAACTCAAAGATCAAGGGGGCTATTGGTGAAATACTAAATTCTATAGGATAGTGTTGTCAAGGTCTACAATAACCTATCTCATTTCGAAGAGATCACATTTCATTTGGATTTGGCACAACGATCTAGCTCGATGCCAAAACTTGTAGTGTGCCTTAGTTCATTGGTGCATTACTGTGTGGCTTTGAAACTGTTGATCTTAGCATTGAAGCATCACTCCCATTAGCTCCATATGGGTGGGTGAACCCTAGTGACACCTTTTTTATGACCATGAAGAGCCTAAAAATTTCATAGCCACCTCATACCAAAGAGTCTCTAAGATGCTCTAATTGTGTTTGAAGATCGATATTCTGAGGGTCGTAACTTAGAGCTTGTGGGGGCCATCAGTGAAATGTAGAATGCTACAAGATTATCATGTTGAGGTCTACAATATCCTAGTGATAACCCTATTTTGACCATAGAGCCCCTATAACATTTGTGACCACTACGTACTGAAATGTCTCGTAAGACCAAAGATGGGCTCCTAAGACCAAAGTGGTGATGGATTGGCTAATTTTAGACATCTTAAGGGATTGCAGAGGTCATTTCAAATTAAACATATATGATATAACTTCAAGTTTAACATTGCATCAACATTTGATAATAAAGGTTGTTAAAATTATCTTCACAAATTATTGCATTTGAAATGAATATAACAAACATGATCAAAATGAATTTTATTCCATAAACATGAACAATACACATTATCCACGATAAATTGAACAATACTATACTAAATTAATATGTATAGACAAATTATGCAAATATATATCAAAGTTTATGTATCCATAGACAAATTATGCAAATTCATATAAAAATACATGGATCCATATACAAAATGTGGTTGATCATGCCATCGAAATGTGTATAATATCAAGTATAAAATGTGGCATATGCCATCGCAAAATGTCTCATGATGCATCTTATGACAACTATATTTTCCTATATTTCTGGTGGATCATCAAAATGAAGCCTCTTAACTGAACTAGGTGGATCGGATGCCTCCTACATAAACAAAAAGGAAAACCCAAAGTTAGAGTCTAAATTTATATTATTATATGTATCTAACATTGAATTACTCAAATTCATAATGATCCTTTTTTTAATGAAGATTTATGGTTTTGAACTTTCATCATAAATACCTCTCTTATCGACCTCTTATGGTAGTCAAGAGTCCTCTCATATGTCCTTGGCAATGCTTGAACCTCGTTGATTATGGCCTGTATATGTTCAAGTATGGTTTTCATATGGATCTACAACTTAAAATATAACATTATAATTCATAGCATACTAATTTTATAACATATAATCAAGAATTCAAACTAAAACATACCTTTGTCGACTCATATGGATATAATGGCTACGTGAGCAAAGATACAGAACTATTACGTCCAACCTCCTGCATACTAAGGTTTCCTATGAGATACAAAAGCCTAGTTGTTAATATCATGGAAATCAATTTTGAATTTATTTATTAAAATAAGGAAAATAACAAATAAATGATACTTATACATACGATGGGGCTCTCACTGCAAATAGAAATACCAAAGGGTCTACAATACAAAATTTTCCTAGACTCATCACCAGTAGCCATGCCCTAAACAATAAAGAATGTAATTAAATTTCATTAACACAAACATTTTACAAGAATGCATCAATATTAATCACTTTAAAAGCACCTAACTACATTTCCCTTGTTAATGGGTTGTGCCTCACCCCCCGCACTATGCCCCCCGCTAATAGGTGATACATGCAAGAGAAAAGAAAGATTAGAAACCATATATGTTCCAATATCAAATTAAAAAACAATAAGAACACAACATAATCTACCATAGATGTCTCAAGGCCAAATGAAATAGTCGAAAGTGTGACATCGTCAACCTATCTGAGATCCTCCTCAATCATCAACTAAACATGAATGAAGGTCACATACATGTATAAGTCAGTATGGGTAAAACTTATTCTATTATAAAGAGTAACTTTAAATCACATATTTCATAACAAAAAAAAAATTATACATGTACTGACACAGAAGGATCCCATGGCTCTGCATGCCCCTGACATCATCAACCTATTTGGGCTCCTCCTTAGTCATCAACTAAACATGAATGAAGATCACATACATGTGTAAGTCAATATGGGTTTAAATTATTCTATTACTAAGATTTACTTTAAATCACATATGTCGTAACAAAAAAATGTATACACGTACTGACGCAGAAGGATCCCATGGCTCTTCATGCCCCTCCTCTCTCACATCAAGGTGTGTAGTCTTAATAGGCATTTCTTTTGTATCATCCTCCTCAAATAGAAAATGATACTTAGAATGATCACCAATGTGACCCAGATAAATATTCTTACACATTATGCAAGTATGGGGCACACAAACATCTAATGAGCTTGTCAATGATGAAATCATGCCAGCATCATCAACATGGGTAGGCAAAACTGACCTAGCCTAAGATATCAATAGGCTACTCAATTTATGGATGGCTCTAATAGTATGAGAGCTAGCCTCTACAATGATATCAAGATGTTGCACTGGAGGAGGGAGGAGACATTAGTAGGGGGGAAAAAAGTGCCAACTTTCTTTTGTTTGGCAAAGGGTCTATCTTGAGGCGAGATCCTCCTCCTACACCCATGTTGGGCATCATGCTCTAGTAGTCCACCTTGATGCCCAATACAATTTCAGCATACAGTTTTCTAATGAAATAGAATGACACCTCTAAATTGTTGTGTGGAGGTTTGTCAAAAACCATCCACCAATGATCCCAAAAGTTCACACGCATAGCCTCATTTGTGCACCATTTAATTGATAATTTAGGCTTTGTGTAGTCTACTTTTTTACTAGTTTTTGGGTTCACAAAAAGGTTAACTATATCATCTTTACTTATGTTTAGGGAAGCAACCTCATCATAGTCCAACCCATCGTCAAACATGGCATGCATTTGCTCACATCAGTGAAGAGGGGTATTTTGTTCATCGATAAGTGGATCTAAATATTATCCAGTATGGTGTTTAACATGTATAATATGGGACCCAATGCAGGTATCATGTTATACGTGGTTTGCAAACCCCTAAGCTCGATAAGATTTTCTTGTATGAAATCTTCAATTCAAGGATGGTTTTGAGGGGGTAGTGGATCATTTGGTGGACGGTTTTGAGGGGGTATTGGATCGTTTGGTAAAGGATATCGAGGAACATTATTTCATGGCTCAGTGTTATCAATATCATTTGGGTCAGCCATGCCAAGTATTAAATTGCAAAGAATCCAAAAATCACTTTGTATTAATAGTTTTTAATTGAAATAAAATAAATTAGTGATTTCTATTAAAAAAACCTAATTTTAAATATAATTCATAGAAAACCATCAAATAAAACCTAATTTTAAATATAATTCATTTAAAATCATCAAATAAACAAAAAAAAATTACTTGAATCGTATACCCATTTTCGTATCAAATACTTGAAATGGGGAGAAAAAATAATGAAAAACTATTGCTCTCGGGTGTTTTTTTTAATATGTAGTCACAAGTTTTGGGTATTTGATCTCATATCAGATACTCGATAATGGTTGGTCTAACCTTTTTGCTTTGGTATCAAGATGGGTGGAAAAAAGTTAGAGCAAATTTTGAAACGCTTTTAGACATTTTAAAACTCCACTTTTTTCACATTGCCACTTTTTGGCACACCATGATCCTTCATATACCCTTATTTTATTAGTTAAATATTATATTCATGTTGGCAATTGTTTGCTAAATTTATAATTAAAAAATTATTGCTAATGCAAGAACCTTGTAATCTTAGTATTCCATTAAGATGCACCTCAAAAATTACTCCTTCATAATCAAATACAATGAAATATATTGTAAAAAGAGTATTCTATAAGTAATATATTTTGAAAATTTGTACATGAAATTTGGTGAATTATAAGAAATAAACTTAATGGTGATTGGTTATTGAATGTTGAATGGTTACAATATTTTTTAGATTACAGTAAAAACAAGTTTTGAGGGGACCTGAAACCCCATACAAAAAGCCAAAATCAGTTCATAATCAACAAAATAAGATTCCAACCAAGTTTTACAACGACTTGGAACCTACAATTATTGCAATAAACCAAAAAGTCAAGTTTTAAAAGGACTTGGAACTTGAGTACAGACAAACAAGAACTACAAAATAGGTTGTAAAACTTATACAAGATCAATAGCAAAAACTAGAACCAAAAACCATGACCAACAACCAGAACCATCAAAAACAGACACCCTACACCACCTCCTTTGTTGCCTTGGAAATTTATTTTCCAATGTTAGTAATATTATCAAAATAGCAAAATTAACTATAAATATATAAGAAGAGCGAATAATAAATATATATTGTAAACAAACTTACAAGTTAATGCAATAATAACACTCTCTTTTCCTACACACATTGATGACATAGATTTAACTAAAAAATAATATTGAAATAAGTTACTTTTAATATGGGCTAAATAAGCTTTTCACATTTTTAACATAGGCCATTTGTTATGTGATTTTATTTTTTTGAACTATAAATATATTTATTTTTAAGTACACTTTAAATATATATATAAATGTATTACCCTACATGATTTGAAACATTGAACATTACAATGTTCCTATTTGTACAGTTTTTTATTTTCCTATATAGGAATTTTAAAAAAAAGATATATAAAATATAATATTTTATTAAAAATTGAAAAGAATTATATAACACATATCACATTACAAAATTATAATGAATAAGGATGTGTTAGATATTGACCAATTGTGATTTTTCCTAAACTTATTATCTTACATGATTTGAAATATTGAACATTAAAATGTTCCTTTTTGTTCAATTATTTGTTTTTCCCATATAAAAGTTAAAAAGAAAGGACATATAAAGTATTATGCTTTATTAATAATTGAATAGAGTTGTATTATACATGTCACATTGCAAAATTAAAACTAGTAAGTATGGGTTAGATATTGAACAATTTTGTTGTTATATGCATTATATATACTTGTTGATTTAAAATGTTTAGATGTCAATTAATTTATATTATTTGAGTCATTAGATTGTATGTGTACCCTAATTAGTATGTAGAACAATAGATAGTAATAGTGTGATTAGTATTGGTGTGATAAATAGATTGTTCATGGTTGTACTCAACAAATCACGGAAAATGCAAGACCATTTCAAGATGTCATTATTATTTGAAGTAGCTCATCGAAAAATAATATAGAGCAATTGGAAAGAAAAGATGAGGATTATACCAAAAATATATTGACCTCTATTAGTTGGTTGTGCTATTTCAAAAATAGTGTTCAAGTCTTTTCAAACAACATTCTACTAAATTGTGAGGAAAGAATTTGAGGAGCAATGCAGCTAGTTTGAGAAGCCCAAAACATTTTTTTTTAAATGACATAGAAATTGTGGGAACCCTGCTTGAGCCATGTCATGTAACATACATGGCTTTAGAGACACTCCATGAATTCTTACAGGAACAAAGATATGCAAAATACTATCAAGTTGACTTTGGGCACCATCTAAAAAAACAGATTGCCAAGCTATATCGAAAAAAAAATTGTACAAAATTTATAACTAAATTAAAAGGGCTTGGTCTTTAGTGATCTCAATGAATGTTACTTAACTATTGAACAATACATGTATTTTTTTGTGTCAAATTTAAACAAAAAATGCATATATTTTGGTCCTGCTTTGTCCCCTTGGTAAAGGTTGTTGTCTTTATTGGTATTGTACCAATAGATGCATCTTTTGGAAGTCAATGAAAAAATACATTATGAAAATATTTTGGTTTTGGTATCACTTCGTATAATATGTTCACTCAAAATAAACTTGTTACACTATTGTTGGCTAGATTCTCTTTTATACCATTGAACTAGAGATCTAATTGGTTGTAAAAGTGCAGCTAAGTATTGGTTCACACATTCACTTTCGTGTCATTTCACTTTATGGAGTACTACTTAATGTAATATCCTTAGAAACCTATACAACATTTCCAATTTTCTAAAGAGAAATGGTCATTGTAAAAAAAATACCTTTATAAGTGGATGTTAACTTAAAAATATTGCCTAATTAATTCTTCCTTCCCTTTCACATTTCCAAATTTAAATAGAATTTTACACATTATAGTGTGCTTGTGTGCCCATGATCCATAATTTGTATTGTGAAATTCATCATTCTCCTCTTTCTGAATTTTAATAGAAATGAGTGCACACTTCATCCATTGCTTTGCAGTAATGTAATTCTCTAAGCTAACTCGAGAAATCTTGAAAATAATTTGGAAAAATGTTGCAACATTTGATTGTTCTAGGTTTTGCCATCACGTCCATTAATATGATGAGCTACAATATTGTTAATATATTCTAATTTCCTTGGAAGTAAATCTCTATTGAAATAATTTCTTGAAATGATAGGGTTTGAAAAGATTTCTTAAGGAGTTATGCCTTTGAAGAGTTTCAAGACTTTTATTAGCTTTGATTTCTTCAAGTTGTGTTGTATTTGATAGTGCCAAGAATGGTACTCACCACCCAATGTCTTGGGTTGTATATATTTATTACAAGAGTAACCATAATCACAAATCATGGCTATATTAATCCCAAAGGAAATCAAGGATATGCATTATGGAGATTTGACATTGGTCGTTGATGTACAAGTACTAAGTATTGGAAACTTTGGCTATGGCCTTGAGAAAATACATAGGTATAGAATTGATATATCTAATGGAGTTCACAAAAACAAAGCATCCCTTCCTTAGAAATATAATTTGTACATAGCTTCTAAAGAAATTATGATTGGGTCAATCATGCGACTAAGAGAATATTGGTGCTCTGTTACACATGGACCATGGTGAGTTATTGAGCAAAATGATATTAGCAAGAAAAATAAACATGCTTAAGTTATTATGATTTGATACTAAAGGTATCTACTTGTTCATGTGTGTAGATGGATTGTAATTGTAAAGCTAGAGATTATTTGTGCAAAGCACAAAATAATAGGTGATCCAATATTCTTATTTCCCGAACATGCGACTTAAAACTCACAAAAAATCTTATTTGAAATAAATACACTATAAGGAACAAAGAAGTGCCACATATTATAACACCTATCATGAATTTGAACCCTTTCCAATCAAGATGGACTATTAGAGGTCATGTAACTACGAAGAAAGAAATCCATTAATATAAGAACAGTAGAGGAAGTGGTGAATTGTTATTGAATGTTGAATGGTTACAATATTATCAAAGTAGCAAAATTAATTATAAATATATAGGAAGAGAGAATAATAAATATGTATTGTAAACAATCTTACAAGTTAATACAATAATAACACTCTCTTTTCCTACTATGACTGAGAACTAGGGACCAAGTAAGTGCACAAGGGCTCATTCCAAGAAGGTTGGTGATGCAAATAGGATGGGGGAAATGAAGGCTACGATAGAGAACATGCACATTCTGGCAAATCAAGTTGCTGACCTACTGCAGACTACATAGTTGTCTTAGTGTTGTCCTTTTGCTATTTTTTTCAGTTTTCTTTATAGTTGGCCTCCTATTTTTTTTGTATTTGATCTCTATGAGGCCTTTAGTTCATTTACTTCTCATGTACTATAGTTATAATCTCTTGATACTTTGTTAAGGGTTTCGGGTCCTTTAAAACCTACTTTTACTTAATCAAAACACTCTCTTTTCCTACAAAGATTGATGACTTAGAGTTAATTAAAAAAATAAGATTAATATAAGTTATTTTTGCTATAGGTTGAATAAGCTTATCACATTTTTAACATAGGTCATTTTTTATGTGATTTTTATTTTTATTTTGATTTGGTTTTAAGTACACTTTAAATCTATATATAAACTTATTATCATGCATGACTTGAAACATTGAACATTACAATGTTCCTATTTGTACAGTTATTTATTTTCCCATGGGAATTAAAAGAAGAGGGATGTGTAAAATATGTTACTTTATTAAAATTTGAAAATAATTATATTACAAGTATCACATTGCATAATTACAATGAATAAGGATGTGTTAGATACTAAACATTATAATGTTCCTTTTTGTACAATTATTTATTTTTTCCCATCTAGAAGTTAAAAGGAAAGGACATGTATAAAATATAATGCTTTATTAGAAACTGAATAGAGTTGTATTACACATATCACATTGCAAAATTAAAACCAATAAATATGGGTTAGATATTGAAAAAAATTGTTGTTATATGCATTATATATACTTGTTGATTTAAATGTTCAGATGGCAATTAATTTATATTATTTGAGCCATTAGATTGTATGTGTACCCTAGTTAGTATGTAGAACAATAGATAGTAATAGTGTGATTAGTATTGGCATGATAATAGATTGTTCATAGTTGTACTCAGCGGGTCATGGAAATTGCAGGACCATTTGAAGATGTCATTACTATTTGAAATAGCTCATTGGATAATAATATAAAGAAATTAGAAAGAAAAGATAAGGATAAGACTCTATCAATTGGTTTCGGCTATTTGCAAAATAGTGTTCAAGTATTTACAAACAACATTCTACTAAATTTTGAGGAAACAATTCGAGGAGCAATGCAGCTGATTCGAGAAGCCCAAAACATTAAAAAAAAATGATGACATAGAAATCATGAGAACCCAACTTGAGTAATGCCATGCAACATACATGACTTTAGAGACACTCCATGAATTATTACATGAACAAAGATATGTAGAATACTATCAAGTTAACTTTGGGCACCATCTAAAAAATAAATACCAAGATATACTGAGAAAAAATTTGCACAAAACTTATAACTAGATTAAAAGGGCTTGGTCTTTAGTGATCTCAATGAATGTTACTTAAGTATTGAACAATACATGTGTTTTTTTGTGTCAAATTTAAATTTAAAAATGATATATGTTGGTCCTACTTTGTCCCCTTAGTAAAGGTTGTTGTCTTTATTAGTATTGTACCAAGAGATGCATCTTTTGGAAGTCAATGAACAAATATATTATGAAAATATTTTGGTTTTGATATCACTTTGTGTAATATTTTCACTTATCTAATTGTAAATATTGACTTTTAATCTAAATAAACTTGTTACACTCTCATTGTCTCGATTCTCCTTTATACCATTGAACTAGAGATCTAATTTATTGCAATAGTGTAGCTAAGTATTGGTTCACACATTCACTTCCAAGCCATTTCACTTTATGGAGTACTAGTTAATGTAATATCTTTAGAAACCTATATGACATTGCCAATTTTCTAAAGAGAAATGACCATTGTACAAAAAAAAACCTTTATAAGTGGACATTAATTTTTAGATATTACTTGATTAATTCTTCCTTCCCTTTTATAGTTTTGAATTAAAAAAAAAATTACACATTATAGTGTACTTGTGTGCTCATGGTCCATAATTTGCATTGTGATTCATCATTCTCCTCTTTCTGAATTTTAATAGAAATGAGTGCACACTTCATCCATTTCTTTGCAGTAATATAATTCTCTAGCCAATTCAAGAAAGCTTGAAAGTAATTTGGAGAGTACAAAATGTTGCAACATTTAATTTTTCTAGGTTTTGACATCGTGTCAATTAATATGATGATCTACCAAGTTGTTAATTTATTCTAATTTCCTTGGAATTAAATCTCTATTGAAATAATTACTTGAAATGATAGTGTTCAAAGATTTCTTAAGGAGTTATGTCTTTGAAGAGTTTCAAGGCTTCTATTAACTTTGATTTCTTTAAGTTGTGTCATATCTTACAGTGCCAAGAATGGTACTCACTACTCAATGTCTCGGGTTGTATATATTTATTAATGGAGTAGCCACAATTCAAAAATCATGGCTACATTAAGCCCAAAGGCAATCAAGGCCATGCATGATGGAGATTTGAGATTGGTCCCAGATGTACAAGTACTAAGTATTCAAAACTTTGGATGTGGCCTTGAGAAAATGCATAGGTATAGAATTAATATATATGATATCCTTCACAAACACAAAGCATCCCTTCCTTAGAAATACAATTTGTATATATCTTCTAAAGAGATTATGGTTGGGTCAATCATACGACTGAGAGAATATAGGTGCTCTATTATACATAGTGCACGATGAGTTATTGAGTGAATTCTTTTAAGGAAGAAAAATATGCACACTCTTAAGTTATTAAAATTTTATACTAAAGGTATCTATTTTTTCATGTGTGTAGATGGATTGTAATTGTAGAGATGATTTGTGCAAAGCCCAAAATAATAGGTGATCCAATATTCTTATTTAATGAACATATGTGACCGAAAAGGCACAAAGATTCCTATTTGGGATAAATCCACCAAGAGGGAACAAACAAGTGCCACATATTATAATGACCATCATGAATTTGAACCCTCTCCAAACAAGATGGACTATTAGAGGTCATGTAACTACGAAGAAAGAAATCCATCAATATAAGAATAGTAGAGGAAGTGGGAAAATCTTTACCTTTGATATTATAGATAAGGAAGGAAATGAGACACGCATCACTTGTTTCAATGAAGTGGTTGACCTACATTTTTAGAACATAAGCATCGGCTCTACATACATAATATCTAGTGGTATAGTTAAGGCTTCCAACAAGCTTTATAATAGGCCCAATAGTGGGTTGGAGATCACTTTGTTGGTTGAGTTGAAAGCTTCTCTTTGTAATGATGACCACTCAATTCCAAAACATCATTTCTCTTTTACACGCATTAATGAAATTGAAAGTAAGAGTAATAATTTAGTTGTTGATATTATTGGAGTTGTCATCTATGTGGAACTAGGCTCAACAATTAGGAGGCGTAATGGGACATAGGTGCTAAGATGTGCAATAAGGTTGATTGACATTACAAATACAAAAATAGAAGTTACTTTATGGGGAATGGTTGTTGAAAAGGAAGGTTTTGAATGCCACAAAATCTACTTATCACAAGGGACCTATATCCTTTCTATAAAATATGGTTGTGTATCGGAATGTAATGGCAAGATAAGAAGCACTACAGCCAATACATTTCTCTATTTAAACCCAGGTAAACAAGAATCAACATAACTCAAAAAAATCAAAAAAATATATTAACTACACCCAATTATCAGTTAGAAAAATTGGTTGCTAGACTTCATCCCTTTGAAGGCTTCCAATTTCTTCTCTCATAAAAGAGGCTTGCAGTAGAGTTCAGCCCCTACAATGCATTTTGAAGGTATTAGCAAATTTAATTAAAACTAAGTTGATTTATTATCCAGCTTGCCCTCTTTAACCAAGTGGAAGAGTATGCAAGAAGATATGGATAAAGAATGCTGATGGAAAGTGGTATTATTCAAAATGCAGTACCTCAGTTGAAATTTTTAATTATAAGTTGATGCAATAACATCCTAGGGAAGTCAGCAATCTTATATGCAGGGGCTTAGGGCTCAGATTTGTGGAGTTATGGTTTGCACAATTGGGGATGTGTTCGAGGCATATTGGGAAACCTTGTCCTAAGTGTACATAGATTTTGGAATTATCATCTTGGAGTTAGAGTCATTTTGGTGACTATCGGTCATGTGTTCCTAATTTACTAGCAGACTTCAGAGATTGTATTCATGAGCTTTGATCCGAGGGAATTGGCATGTGCACTCTTGGATTTGGATCGTTGGATGGAATCTGGACCTATGTCTAAGTGTGTGAACTATTATGTGGTCTTCTGATTATTTATGCATTGTAAACTTGGGGCATGTCCTAAGTATTTAATTATTTCATGTATTTAATGTTTGTTGCCAAGCCGACTTGTGGCTTGAGGGTGTATTTAATGTAAGTTTTTATTTAATGTCTATTATGCTAGGCTAACCTGTGGCTTAGTTTAGTATAAGGAGAGGGTCTTGTGGAGTCTAGAGTCATATCCATCCAGCATGGAGGAAGCAAGGAGTAGCTGAGAGAGTGAAGTTTGTTAACAAAGCTAGTAGTTGCGGCTTGGGAAACAAGTAGGTTGCTTAGTGGCTTGTGATCACAAGTTTAGATTCTTCTTGGAGTTCTCTACTAGATTGTAGATCTGGACTAGCTAGGAGTTGTATCTTGTGAGGTCTTGCAGAATTACTATTGTAATTGCTTATGTATTTGGTCGTACCCCAGAAGGCCTTATAGCTGGACATGTGGGATGTAAATATTATGATTCTATTATGAGAATTGGTGTTATTTTGGATCTAAATATTTGTGTTATTATTTATATTTCGCTCTTTGGTTGATTTTTGGGGGTTAGGACATCTCCTTTGGGGATTCTCCTGCCTTGTACTGCATCATAAGTATATATTGTAACTAAAACTATAGGACCACACAGGCATACTATGGGAAATTATATTTTATGAAGTAGCACCACAACTCATGGCAATGTGTGTAGAGAAACTATATACACTTCAATTTGAAAAGGATCCTAAGAAAAGTTTTGAGCCTATAGTTCGAGATGTGAAAAATAAGGAATATATCTTCTCATTGAGTTGTGAGAATGAGACATGCAATAATGAGGAGCGCCTCAAAACCATTGTCCTTAAAGTTGAAGAAATTGATTTCATTGTTGAGAGCAATTTTCTTCTTTCAAAAATCAAAGAGATGTGCGCTCATGGCAACCATAAATCCTAGAATGGATACAAGAAGTTACAAGCTATATTGTAACACATGATTTATATACATGTGGCACATTTTGTATAAGGTTCTTATGTATAGATCCATGCCAAGGTCTGACATGTACATATTTCAAAAAACATCTTCAAGCTTCAGTTGTCCAAATATTATTTAATGTACTTGAGATTTTGTAAGTATAGTCCTCATGTGGAATACAACCTATATGTTGTTATTATATATGAAACCCTAAAATGGTGTTTCATATTGATGAGTCATAAGGCATTGACACTATTTAGTCATCAAAATTTTGTGCCCTCTCCTACCAACTTGGCCATCAATGTCGTCTCTAGGTTTACAATATGTGCACCTTTATCTAGAGATAAATTATTTTTTTATGGATGGACATGCATTCCCTAACTATCTTTCCTGTATATTTTCCAATAATTTCATGTTTGTTGTAGTTTTTAGAATATATTTGGGATAGAGTTCACAACTATAATTCATAAAAAAATAAGATTTTTTTTGGGTTACTAAATAATTTAGATTTGATTAATAGTTTAAGATATGTTATCAAATGTGCATATTTTAAATTTGTTTTATCTTTAAAATGAAAAACATGGATAATGTCAGCCAAGAACATGACATTGATGTTAGATTAATTGAAAGTAGGAAGAGATATCAAGAATACTATTCCTGACAAAGAGAAGAAATTGTTTCGTGAAGACATGCTAGGAGATTAGAAAATAGCCAACCTTCTCCCCAAGAAATAGAAGTGTTGAGGCAATGAAATCGCATAGCAAGCCAAAATATTGTTCTTGTCATAGAAAAAAATTTGCCTCAAAGCTCTGGCACTGCCCTAGAAAGTCAAGTGGTCAAACCCCAAAATACCATTGCTCAATCCAACTTGGCCAAGAAATAGCCTTCAAAGATATACTAATTTCGTCACAACTTTAAAAAGATTTAGGGAAAGAATAGATGCCCTTTCCAACATGCGCACTTGCAATGTCTGCAAGGAGTCTTGCCCTAGAATGCAATTACAATCATCAAGCACTTATGCAACTTGTAGAAGATGCTTTGGAGAGAAAGGGATTCATCATTTCTCTTTACAGAATAACATGGACCCAAGACAACAACCTTTTAGACTAAAGAGATTGACAAAAATTGGAGAAATGCTTATAGCCAGAATGAACCCAATATTGCAAGTAACCCATGCCCTTTGGGACAATACAGATATAGTGGCCACACAATAAGGTTTGCACAAGATATAAGAATCATTGCAAATCTTCTCCCTCATAGGATAAATGAGCTAGATGTACTAATTATATGAAGGCAACATAGGGAAGGGAACTATTATGATTGTTATGTTTGTAGAGTTCACATTAGAGTTGCACTGGAATACAAAGTGAAGTATGGCCCATATTATAATGATGTTGTAACAAGTGTTGAAAAATTAGCAAGGATCCTAGAAGAAAGAACAGACATTTCAAACATGCTTCATACTATTGAGATTAATGAAGAGACAACAATACGAAACTATGAAATGACATCAAAGAAGACCAAACTGAAAGATGCCCAACACATACTACATAATTAATGGGGAGCCTTCCAAATTGGAAACCAGAACTAGATATTATTAAGCAAATACTTTAGTTGAATGACCAAATATATTCTTTCATTGATTGGCCAATGGGCTATGCTCCACTAAATGAATATAATATTGAGGGATTGCTTGATATGGCATTTCCAACCCTCTTCCCAAATGAAGCTCCTCTACACATGCAACCACACTTAAAATAAGTTAAAATGCATAAGTATAAATTGCACATGATGAGATTCCATGGCCAAATATTTGGTAGACACCCACACTTTTGATATTTAATCTATAATCTAATGATGCGTCGTCATAGCCTGGCACTCGCATCAGTATTTGTAAAAAACATATTGAAGAAAATACACCTATTACCATTGAATACCTTCAAACACACCTAAAGAATATTCCAAATGCACAGTTAGCAAAGGAGGCCATGTGCTTTGGCTCATCCATCAAAGGAACATGACCATATTGGAATCAACGTCATGCAAAGTTAACAAACATGATCAACTAGTTAGGGTCTCCTACTCTTTTCTTCACATTAAGTGTTGCAGACAAAGTAGCCTGATCTTCAATGTTTTCTCTCTAATGGTGTTCTTTCTCGAATGTAGACGAATAACCGATGCCTAGAAAATATCGTCAATAACTCCCATACGACATCATTGTACTTACTTGAACGATTTACTGGTGCAATAGCACCAAGGCCTTCAACTAGGATCGAGCACGTAGGGTGAAAGTATACAAGGACATATGGAGTTCATCAAATCAAATGGATTCTATTGGAGCCAATAATGGCCTTTGGAGGAAATTATACCAATTTAAAAAATAATGATCCTAAGGGTCATAGAACTAATTGCTAATGTAAGGGGGGTCAATCGTACCCAAGGGATATAAAATAAGTTAAGAGGACTTATAATAGTGATATAAAGTCATTTATTAAATTTTGATAGGTTAGAAGTCTCAAAGAGTTGATAAATAACAAGTTGCAAATTCAAAAATCTGAATTGTAACGGTTACCTAGATTTAGGAGGGAAAGTCTTTTTTTTAAATTATTATGCATTTGTTTTCAACTTCTAACCTTTTGGATTAATTTTGGGAAGTTGAAATACATCTTCAAATGCCTTTGTATGGACAGAAAAGCAAGAATAGTGAATATATACATGAGTGTACGACTGGAAGTGGGAGTTTTTGCAATAAAAATAAAAGGTTTTCTCATGAGTTTGGGATCTTGTTGGTTCTTATTGATTGATCTCTGCATTTGTATGGTTGAAGAATATTAATATAGTAATGTTTTAAGTCTCTACATGTTTTATTGATTTTTTTAATACATTAAGAGTATGATCTTTACTAACTGGTGCAAGGAAATCAAGGTTTTAATTAACTAGTTTTGGTAGAACTTTGGATTTTGGGGTCCCTTGCTTGAATGGATTTTTTATTCTCAATAAATGGGCTACTAAGAACATGTAAATTAATGTACTAACATGTTTCATGCAAAGAAACTAAGATTTTTTGGGGTACCCTATAAGTTTTGTGGAATAAAGTGAAGGAAACTTGAGGCTAGCCTATAGCATAAAGAGTTTTGCCTGAATAATCCTATGTTTTTATGATTAGAGAAGTTGTAGTACATCAAGAATGATCAATCAATTGATCCCAGAAGTGATTGGGGTAAGTTGAATGAAGAAACTCTCATTTTAGGGCCTATTTGAGGAGGGTTTTGCAGTTTTCATAGAAAATAAAGTCATAGACTGAAATTGAATGTAGAATCCTTTAATTGGAATCAAAATTCAATACTATCCAAGGTTTGGTATATTGGGGTTAAGTGTTTCTTGTACTTCATTTGTAAAAGTGGTGATTTTTAAGCCTAAAAGGGGGGCCATAGTGATACAGCAAGGACACAATCCAAAACAACCCACCCAAGTTTTTGATATGTTGTAGAGAAACGAAATGGGTGTCTTAAAATGTAATTTATTTTTCAAAATGTTTGGAAAAGTTACGAGAAAATAGAAAAATAGTCCCAATTATATTAATTTGAGCAAAACTACACCTACAAGGAGCAATTTGGAGTTTGAAGAACACTTCAAATTAGGAACAAAAATGTAATTCAAGTCATATGGGGAATTGGGTAAGTGATAGTTTGATTTTTGTCCTCTTGGAGCCATTTAGGTGTCATTAGGCATATTGGGTAAACCTTGTATTTCCCTTATAAATCCATAGAAGTTTGGTTACCCACCACACTCCTCTACATCATTTACAATCTTTCGTGAAAGGTGATTGAAAAATTCCTTGGAGCAAAAGACTGTGGGTATAGGTATGAATGGCAACAAAGAGGTATTGCTTGTGTGCATGGGTTTATTTGGCTCCCCAATGCACCAAATATAGATAAACTTGACTACGAAAACTTGGTTGAAGTTGAAAGGGCTTGGAAATATTTTGACATATATGTTACTGCTTGGAACCCTCATTCTACATCCCACATAGATAAAAAAAAAAATTGTTCTCCACTTAATGACATGTGCTTGTTGACCACAAATGAGATCTTTTCTACAAATCCTTCCCATGATTATGAAGAGTTAGTGAACTGTGTCCAACGACACACAAAATGTGTTGAAAGAACATGTCTTCGCAAGAAAGGGAAGAAAATGGAATGTCTATAGAGCTCCATGGAAAGAACAAAGTACATCTACTCTTATACTTGATGATGGTTGGAAGAAAAAATATGAACCTATCAGAAATGATGAAAGGTTAAACATACACAACCCTGAAATGTTTTTGATATGGAGAGCCAACATAGATTGCCAACCTATTGTTTCACGAGAACTTGTTATAAAATACATTTCTAAGTATGCATCAAAAGTAGAGAGAATATCAGAGACTTGCTCTGAAATGTTGAAGAGAATAGCAACAACGCAATATGCAAACCAACCAACCCTCGTTGCTTTTCAAATATTCATGGCTCAAATTATGGTTGAGCATGACATCGGAGCATAATAAACATGTCACATGCTTTGAAAATTGTCACTTTTCATTATCTCTTAATGTTGGATGAAATATTCCCCTTCGAATAACTAGAACAGCTAATGGGAGCCAGGTCCATCAAAGCTACTCGCAAGCCTACATGAAGCAACCTCCAAAACTAGAAACACTAACATTATTGGAATTTGCAAGATCTTACTCCTACTTAGCAAGCCAAAGCAAATGTAAATGGAAAGAAAGACATGTAAAAGCCATTGTCAATGTGCACCCAAAGTTTTATTCCATTCCAAAGTAGGATTCACAACAATTTGAGACTTTTTTTGGAGTAAACTATTGTTGTACAAACATTTTTGTCATATAGAAACTGATATCGGCCTTAACAAGGAAAAAATCATTGCTAATTCGAAGCGGATGAAAGCAACCAATTATGATGTGTGGCATGTTATTCACAACACCCATGATGAGATATGTTCAAAGAACAATCAGTGTGATAATAAAAAAAACATGTTGGAGTCAATAGATATGAATCAATGGTAGTTACTTTCTCAAATGGGCCCCCACAAACAACAAAGCCACAGATGAACTCGACTTTCTTAGTAGACACGAGTTTGATACCACTTATAGATGGGATTATATTATGGTGTTTTCAACAGTTGCATGAAATTGCAACACAATACATAAACATGAAAAAAAACATCAAACCAAGTTAAACATACGCCACAAAATTCTCTACTTCCTAACTACAAATTATAAAGAGCAAAAGTGGGTTCTCAAGATTATTACTAACCACAATGCATGCCCCTCTATTGAACCATTGCATATGATTATACAAGGAACAGTCGGTGCAAGAAAATCATACTTGATAGCTTGTACCAAACAAGCACTCAGAAACAACTTGGACCAACAAAAACACCCACTCCTAACACTATCCCTATAGGAGTTGCAGTGTTCAACATGCTTCAACAACACATTCAATGCTCAAGATTCTTATTAAAGAAATGCAACCCTTACAAGGTCAGGCATTGGCAACATTCCAAGAAGACTTAAAGGGGATCAAATATATTCTCATTGATGAAATGAGGTTCATAGGCCCAAAGTTGCTTCTCAAAATAGATAGAAAACTTTGTGAAGCATACCCCCACAAGAAACACTTGTGCTTCGATGGTGCATCTATTATTTTGGTTGAAGACCTTGCAAAATTACCTCTTGTGATGGATAGGCCTATGTATGCATCATGTTTGATTGCTAAAATGTTATGGAAACAATTCAAAATAATAGTCACATTACTTAGGAGCGATTTGGAGTTTGAAGAACACTTCAAATTAGGAACAAAAATGTAATTCAAGTCATTTGGGGAATTGGGTAAGTGATAGTTTGATTTTTGTCCTCTTGGAGCCATTTAGGTGTCATTAGGCATATTGGGTAAATCTTGTATTTCCCTTATAAATCCATAGAAGTTTGGTTACCCACCACACTCCTCTACATCATTTACAATCTTTCGTGAAAGGTGATTGAAAAATTCCTTGGAGCAAAAGACTGTGGGTATAGGTATGAATGGCAACAAAGAGGTATTGCTTGTGTGCATGGGTTTATTTGGCTCCCCAATGCACCAAATATAGATAAACTTGACTAGCAAAACTTGGTTGAAGTTGAAAGGGCCCAGAAATATTTTGACATATATGTTACTGCTTGGAACCCTCAT
This sequence comes from Cupressus sempervirens, assembly GCA_028749045.1. NCBI lineage: Eukaryota > Viridiplantae > Streptophyta > Pinopsida > Cupressales > Cupressaceae > Cupressus > Cupressus sempervirens. The sequence continues at coordinate 520,827,953 of CM053789.1, forward strand.
TCTACATCCCACATAGATAATAATAAAAATTTTCTCCACTTGATGACCTATGCTTGTTGACCACAAATGAGATCTTTTCTACAAATCCTTCCCAAGATTATGAAGAGTTAGTGAACCGTGTCCAACAACACACAAAATGTGTTGAAAGAACATGTCTTCGCAAGAAAGGGAAGAAAATGGAATGTCTATAGAGCACCATGGAAAGAACAAAGTACATCAACTCTTATACTTGATGATGGTTGGAAGAAAAAATATGACCCTGCCAGAAATGATGACAGGTTAAACATACACAACCCTGAAATGCTTTTGATATGGAGAGCCAACATAGATTGCCAACCTATTGTTTCATGAGAACTTGTTCTAAAATACATTTCTAAGTATGCATGAAAAGTAGAGAGAATATCAAAGACTTGCTCTGAAATGTTGAAGAGAATAGCAACAATGCAACATGCAGACCAACCAACCCTCATCACTTTTCAAATATTCATGGCTCAAATTATGGTTGAGCGTGACATAGGAGCATAAGAAACATGTCACATGCTTCGAAAATTGTCACTTTTCATTTGCAATCAACCATTCACATCTCTTAATGTTGGACGAAATATTCCCCTTCAAATAACTAGAACAGCTAATGGGAGCCAGGTCTATCAAAGCTACTCGCAAGCCTACATGAAGCAACCTCCAAAATTGGAAACACTAACATTATTGGAATTTGCAAGATCTTACTCCTACTCAACAAGCCAAAGCAGATGTAAATGGAAAGAAAGACATGTAAAAGCCATTGTCAATGTGCACCCAAAGTTTTATTCCATTCCAAAGGAGGATTCAAAACAATTTGAAACATTTTTTGGAGTAAGCTATTGTTGTACAAACATTTTTTTCATATAGAAACTGATATTGGCCTTAACAAGGAATCAATAATTGCTAATTGGAAGCGGATGAAAGCAACCAATTATGATGTGTGGCACGTTATTCGCAACACCCATGATGAGATATGTTCAAAGAACAATCAGTGTGATAATATAAAAGACATGTTGGAGTCAATAGATATGAATGAATGGTAGTTACTTTCTCAAATGGGCCCCACAAACAACAAAGCCACAGATGAACTCGACTTTCTTGGTAGACACGAGTTTGATACCACTTATAGATGGGATTATATTATGGTGTTTTCAACAGTTGCATGAAATTGCAACACAATACATAAACATGAAAAAAACATCAAACCAAGTTGAACACATGCCACAGAATTCTCCACTTGCTAACTACAAATTATCAAAGGAGCAAAAGTGGGTTCTCAAGATTATTACTAACCACAATGCATGCCCCTCTATTGAACCATTGCATATGATTATACAAGGAACGGTCGGTGCAAGAAAATTCTACTTGATAGCTTGCATCAAACAAGCACTCAGAAACAACTTGGACCAACAAAAACACCCACTCCTAACACTAGCCCCTATAGGAGTTGTAGTGTTCAACATGCTTCAACAATACATTCAATGCTCAAGATTCTTATTAAAGAAATGCAGCCCTTACAAGGTCAGGGATTGGCAACATTCCAAGAAGACTTAAAGGGGATCAAATATATTCTCATTGATGAAATGAGGTTCATAGGCCCAAAGTTGCTTCTCAAAATAGATAGAAGACTTTGTGAAGCATACCTCCACAAGAAACACTTGTGCTTCAATGGTGCATCTATTATTTTGGTTGAAGACCTTGCACAATTACCTCTTGTGATGGATAGGCCTATATATGCATCATGTTCAATTGCTAAAATGTTATGGAAACAATTCAAAATAATAGTCACATTACAGACAATTTTTCATCAACAAGGAGAGTCTACAACACAAGCATAGTTTTGCAATGTGTTACAAAACATAGGAAACGTCGAACAAAAGTTGGATGATTGGGAGCTCCTAATCACAAGCACAGATAACCACCTCACTTTGATGGAGAATGAACAATTTGAGAAGTCGATGCATTTGTTTGCCACAAATGATTTGGTTGAACTACACAACCTAAAAATGCTAAAATTGTTGGAACCACCTAGTTGCATTGAGTCCTGCAAGAAGCGCTAGAAATATAGCAAAAAATATGGGTGTTGATGAACAACTCGAAAAGCATGTTCTACTATGTAAAGGGCAACATGTCATTCTCACAGCAAACATATGGGCAGAAGCAAGACTTGTCAATGGTGCTCTAGGTGAGGTTATTGATATTGTATACACTCCTACTTCAAAACACCTAATATTCTAATAATGTACATTGTTGTACAATTCGATAATTATAGTAGTCTAGCATGGAACAAAGACAACCCCAGAACAGTACCTATAGCTCTTATTTCATTGGGAACTCGGAGGCAGAGACCTCTCACAATGGCACGGGCCATAACTGTACATAAATCGCAAGGCCTAACATTAGATGAAGAAACTATTGATATTGTTAGCATGGATAGATAAGGGCTAACATTCACTGCAGTGTCTAGAGTCAAATCTTTATATGATATCCACATTAGAACAAGTTTCAGCTATGAAAGATATGCCAAAATTCAAGGAAATTCATATACAATTCCAAGAAGAAGAAGAAAAGAGGCCCACTTGCAACAACTCTCTCTCTCTCTCTCTCTCTCTCTCTCTCTCTCTCTCTCTCTCTACCAAAAATAGAGGTAGTAGATTCTATACTATACGTCATCAAAATTTCCACTCCACATTCACTCTGCAAAAAAATGACAAAGTTACTTTTTTAGTGCCTTATACAATTTATTGCATTATTATTATTTTTGCTTCCTATTGCTTAACATTGATCTTTACAGATCTTATTTTGTAGATATCAATTGCCATTACTACAACTTTTATACCCAAAAAAAAAAAAAAAAATGTGGCAGACCCCAAGAGGTGACGCATTTTCCGCCAAATGTACACAATCCTCTTCACTTATTTTGAAAGAATTGTGGTTGTATTGATCATCACCTCCACATAAATCATTGTTTGGACACAATCTTGCACCAAAAAAAAAGGTGTAATACATCTTACTTAATTTTTGCCTAAATTTTGGTTTTTATGTTTAGAAATTTTAGCAATTGTACTACAAACATTACCTCAAATCACTAACATTTATTTTGTTTTTCCCTCTTCCCTATGTCTACAACAAGTTTGCAAATACAAGATGTTGGTAAAAGATATTCAGTGATAAATTTAAAAAGGAGAATGGAGCAGCAAGGTGACCGACAACGCAAAGCCCTCAAACAAAGCAACAAAGGTTAGCTATATGTTACCTCCAACATTGCAACACAAACTATTATGGTAGTACATATGTGACGAGTCAATGTAGAGTGTGTGAACAGGGCAATATTAAGACACAAGGAAGAAACGGTCACAAGCATGCCCCAAAGACAAACATATTCTACATTACCAGTTTATCCTCTTTCTCGGCAACTTATTTCCTTCCATTCAAACTATAATTTTGTTCAAGCACTCAAACACAATTGGTCAAATGAAAATCTCTCCCTTTGTTATGCTTTCTTCGCATATCTACCTATTGGTGTAACCATTGCACCTTATTTGGTGCAATTGCTAATATAATCAATTTCTTACTCTATGCCTTAACGACACGATGCAAGGCAAGGGAATCCCCAAAGGAGATGTCCTAACCCCCAACAAATAACCACACAGCGGAAAAATAAATAATAACACAAATAGTAAATCCAAAATAATGTCAATTCTCATAATATAATCATAAGATTTAAATCCAACATGCTCTGATGTAAAGCCTTTCAAGTTATGACCAAATACATAAGCAATTACAATGGTAATTCTACAAGATCCCTCGAGATCCAATCCCAACTCTAGCTAGTGCAAATCCACGCTCAAGCAATCTCCTTGTTTCCCAAGCCACAACTACTAACTCTTAAAAGTTCGCTCCTCCACATTCTCTTCTCCAAGATGGATGATTCTTAATGACAAGACAACATCCTCTACTTATACCAAACCAAACCACAAGTTACATTTAATAATGTCACCTATTAAATGATTTTTTTCCTCTTTTCTTCATTTTTTTATTTTATTTTATCTTCTAATTTTTGTCACGCCACAATTTTTCTTTTTGAAAAGCATTTTTTTCCCCCTTTAATTTCTGATGCGTGATGCTCCTGCATCACTTAATCTCTTATCCATAATACAATTCTTAATATAATGAATGCATTATACTTAAAGGCATATGAGGTACATTTGACTTGAGTTAGTAACTCAATATGATATGTGTTATCACAGGTTTCTGAATTTGATTGTGTTTTGCATCAACGTTTCAGATCACTCTGTGATCCATAGCAAAAGATGTATAGCAGAGAATGATACGTCTTCTAACACCAATACGGCAGTATATTTATTCTACATACAATCTTTTCACCATCAAACTCTGCAATTTGAATACTGACCAAAGATTGCTTGGACATCTATGTTCATTGTGCATTCTTCAATCAGCGGCTCGACACCAGGAGTCATGTCCTGAAGGGTGTGACTCCACCATGGAGTCACGTCCCATCGGGTATGTAGCTCTAGGTCACACCCGATGGAATTTGACAAACATTCTTTGCCTTTGTAAACCGTAGACTTAAGTTGCCGGGTTTAATTCTGAACAGTCCCACCAAAGGAGATTGGCTACAAGTTCCTATCTGGGACTACTATAATCAGATCACCTTGTCACATAGCAAATATCACTACAGGAGTCCAAGATGCATCATATTATACTAAATGAGATTAATATAACTCAACAGATATCTGTATCATTTCCTTTGCATGTTATTTGGCAATGAAATGAAGCATAACATGTCAAGAATAGAAAATCCATATCAGATTTGATACAATATCCTACTACAGGATATTTCACAATAATATTAATGAAATAGATAGTATAAAAATGGAATATTCTGCAACAATATTGTATGTTATTGTGACATATACAATAATTATTATATTAATGACAGAGTATCAAAATGAAATATAATGCAAGATTATAGAAATTATTTGCAATATGCTGCAGAGTAAACTCGACCAAATGGTGGAGCATGTGGTAATTAACACCACAAAGTCTATACTACGCAAAGGCTATGTTTAAAGCAAATGGACAAAATTGCCTCTTGTTCTTGAAAATTTGACAAGTGACTTCAACGGCTATGAACAAATTAAATTATGCAGCCAACTGTGAAATACTACAGAACAGTGTTCTCAAGTTACTAATTGTCTCATCCTCTACTAACATTTAGTTGCTTCAAATGGCTAAAAATAAACTGCGTAAAGATTAAATATAAGATCGAACAAGACAGTGTTAACAAGTCGTTAATTCATCCTCATAATAAGCTCATTGATTTTATCCTCACGATTTCCAGCATCTCCACCCTCAATATAATGGTTTCGCTTCATTTCCATGCCACCTGATGGAGCACTGAGCTTAAATGGCCATAAATAGTTGTTTGCCTCTTTAAAATGGGGGCCAAGAGTGGTAATCTCGTGAATGAGATCTTCAATACAGATGATTCCATATTGACCTAGGACCTGTCAACAGCAATTGGTTTTTTAAAAAAGGTGACCAGGGAAATAAACCTATAAAAAGCAGAAAAACATTCAAATACCTTTTCAATAACAGAATTGTCTGTCAACGGAATACGCTGCTTGTCCACCTTCCCATGACCTCTCTTATATATCAGCTCACGGATGCTCTTCAAGTTAGGATAGCTTCAGAAAATTAATAAAAAATTAAGCATTGGCTCAACAAAACAAGACATCTAAAGAAGACTGACTGTTATAACTTCAATTTGCTCGGTAGATGCATCTCACTAACTCTTACCCATAAGTCACATATGGCTCAACCTTACGCAGCATATTCATAGTTGCCTTGTTAACTTTAAGGAAGATTCCATTAAAGATCTACAAAAGAGAAAAGACATGTTGAACTTTGGACACAAAATTGTGCATTTCACAAGTTTAAGAAATTATAGACACAACAATCCAATCATAAAATATATTACCTGCCTCAAACGCAACAGATGTAAAATCTTTTGTGTTTTTGGATGCATGTCATTGATACTAAATTAAGCAACAACAGAAGCCAAGAAAATAATCAGAACTGGGATATATTTTACAATGCCAAAGCATAATTCATCAAATATTTAGAACTTATAGTAAAAACTATGATATGTTCTCTCCTTACCCACGAATCCGAATGACGAACACTAGCTTTGCTTCGGGCTCAACAAAAAAACTTCCTCTTAACTTGGCCTGTCGCTTCAATCTTATTAAATCCCGTTCCTAAAAACATTTTGAGATGTTAAGCATGCATACAAATACAGTATAATTGAGGCCCAGGCATTCAAGCCTATCATATGCAGTGTATATGCTGCATTGTCCACATTCCCACGACCTCTCTTATATATCAGCTCACGGATGCTCTTCAAGTTAGGATAGCTTCAGAAAATTATTAAAAAATTAAGCATGGGCTAAACAAAACGAGACATCTAAAAAAGACTGACTGTTATAACTTCAATTTGCTCGGTAGATGCATCTCACTAACTCTTATTCATAAGTCACATGTGGCTATCGTATGCAGTGGATAGCCTATCATAGGCATTCAAGTCCAAAAACATTGTATAGCCTGCCTATCATATGCAGTGTACATTCCTCTAAACAAGCTAGCAAGAAAACCATCCAATGACAGGTTTAACAAAACAATCACCTGATCCCTGTAGTCCTTAATGTAGTGTTCAGCCCTCTTGAAAATAAGCTTGCGATTTTGGGCATTTCGAGCTTTAGCAACTTCTAATTGTTGTTTCTTGTTCTTTGCCCATTCATCACTTCTTTTCCTCTTCTTAAGCACAGATTCTGGCACGGTCTTTATTTCTACTTCAGCCATTTCTGAAACAACAAATTGATTTCACTCAGCCAATTTGGAACACCTTTAAGTCAATGTTTCCATAGAACTAAGTAAATTACATCTTGAGACATTCTAAACTTAAACACAGTTTTTCCAAATACAAGTTACAAAAATTCTGATAAGCTTTTACAATGCTTAGACAAGCTAATTTAAAAATTTAAAACGGAAATAGAAACATTGTTAAACTTTTGAAATGATACAAAATTTTATAAAATTACTTCAGACAGCTGGATCCAGATATATATATTGAAAATTACAAAGGGTTTAACTAAATGGTTTAACCAAGAACACTCAATATGATTATTAGTATTTAAACTATATGGAGCCAGCTTCTAATACAATGTTTATGAACGTATTGCCACAGCTGTTTCCAGATGTATGTTTTGAAGATTTACCAAAAGTTTACACTCAAATTTGCCAGGAAGCCTAGACAAGGCCAGACCCATCAGTCAAAAAATACAAAAAATTGGCCACGTAAAGAAAGTTCCTGCTGCCCCAAAACTTCAATCTGACTTTAAACGGCTAAAGATATTAATTGTTTTTTATTGCACTTGATGAAAAGGCAGGTTTTTTTCAAAGCTTGTACACTTAATCCCATGAAGTTGTATATCATTTATACATTTGGTTTGCCAAATCAATCCCAAATTTGAAAAACACTGTCATGATAAGACCATTTTGATTTACTTTAAAAGGTTAATATTTATGATAAGACAGTTAACATTGTAATATTAATTACCAGCTGGGTTCTCAACTCCATTAATTTTGTACATTTTGTGTAGTTTGAACTTAAAATAAACTAATAAAGATATACTAATATATATAGTACACCTGAACTGAGTAATGCCGTCAAGGATTTGATTAGACAATAGACATTATAATGTTAATTACCAGCACTGTTCTCAACTCTACTAATTTTGTACATTCTGTGCAATTTGATGTTACTAATAAATATATATATAGTACACCTGAACTGAGCAATGCCAACAAGGAAATGTTAATCCAAACCCCAAATGTCATGCCCCAGCCATGAACAGGAGTAAAAATATCCAAATTGCAGCCTTCAACACCAATTTATTGAAAGGTCACAGTATAACAAAGAAAAACAAGGTCACCAGGAGTCGGGGAGACTTCAAGGTCTCTGATACTGGTACTGGTACTGGTACGGCAATTTTTCAAATAGTAGACAAGGGTACTTGGAAACGGCAAATTTTTTATTTTTATTTTTTTAACAGTTTAAAGAGTCTAATACTAAAAGCAAATACAAAATTTGAAAATAGTAATACAGTAAGACTAAAAGACTAAAGTAAATAATAATAGTAATGTCACATTATAAATTAATAATAGACTCATAGAGTCAGAGATTTCAAAACTCACATGATCACAATATTGTATCTCATAGACATATTTGTTTTTCAAATATTGCATATGATCACCATCATATCAGATTGATAATCACTGAGATTATCATTACAAATTCAAATTTTGAATTCAAAAAAGTATAGTTTGATGCTGAATTGCCGATATGCAAACAAAAATGAACACATTGTACAATTAACAAAAAACAGAAATATCTCTAGTATTAGTATGTCGATGGTACTATCATCTACTCCACAAGGTTGTGATCATCCATCTCAAGATCTTCAGCTATCATGCTCTCCAAAAAATCATCTCTCCAACTCAGGTTCCTCTGATGGTAGTACAACCGGGGGCAAATCATTAAGACCATTTAAAGTTATTAATATATTAAATAAAATATTTTAAATGATTTAATCATTTAAATTGTCGGTGGTCTTAATTTTTGCATTAAAAACATTAAAATGAGGGCTAAAATATATAAAATTATTTAATATTATATTTTATTAGGAGACTTCGAGGAGACTTCACTTTTTGGATTAGGAGACGAGGAGACTTCAGGAGACTTTGTCATGAAGTCTCCAACCTTTTTTGAGGTCTCCAAAGACGCGAAAAGTCTCTGAGATGCGACTTTTAGGGGGGAGACAGGTCTCCCCGTAACCATAAAGAAAACAAATGATTAGCACTCATTTAATTACAAACGGGCAATGATTTGATGACAAGTAAAGATTTAAAGTAGCAATGCATTGGAAGGACATCCCTTAAACTTTAAGGATTATGACCCCCACAATGAAAGATATAAAACAAGGATGCTTTATTTGAGAGAGGATCATATTGACAAGAACTAATCTGCAATTGAGTTATTAGGTTATTTATAAGAATAAGTAAACTACTATTTGAATTAGGAGGCCTATATTATTATCGGCCATATTTATATATATAATTCTAGCAAGTAATAAAATTATTTAATGACCTAATGCATCTTCGTTAAGAGGCATATATCAGGATTTAATTATCAAATTCCTTTAGCAATCTGTTTTGAATTTATCAAAATGTCTTGCAAATAGGAAAGATAACCAGCTTTTTGAATTCGCGAGAGTTAGGACAAGAAATCCTTCATGTATTTTATCAAGTACACCACCTCACAAGATGGACCAGAAATCCTGCTATGCTTGTTGGCCAGCAAGTGAAATGTGTCAAAACTCCTTTCAGTGCTCCTGGGCTTAGTTGAGGAGGACAATGTTGTGAGGTTCTCACACCATCACCCCAAAACTTTGGGGACCCCCTTTTTTTTAATCGCCTTGGACACCTTCAGGCCAATGGAGAGAGGTTTAGCCTTATTCTCACCCACTTTCAACTTGATTTTCCAAAACAACCAATTTCATCCTTAGGCCGAACAATTTTCAAAAGCAACACTTGGTATGATAAAATTGTAAATTTGTACTTAGATGTTTTCTTTTGAAAATTTGGATATAATTGTGTAAATTTGAATAATTTTCAAAAGGGAAATTCTGTTAGACTTGAGTTTTGGAAAATCTTAAATTTTTCTTTGGTGAAAAAATTAATTTTTGTTATGATGAAACCATAGTAACACGGGGACGCGTCCCCCCCCTTTTTGCCCGACGTCTCGGAGACTTCAACGCACCGGAGACTTGGGGACTCCGTCTCCCCGTCCCCAGCGGTGCCACTAGATTCCACCACCTCCACCGAGGATGGGGGACATCCTGCTATTCACTATTTGCAAATTCGACTATTTATGTTTAATGTTCGATGTTCCAATTCAATGCAATGTTTCAAGTATTCACTGTTTTACATCTTTACATCCTATATTGCAATACATATTTTCATAATTAACATTTTTAAATACCATATGCATAGATATATACACTGCTCTTGTCCCCTGCCGCCGTCCCCCCACCGTCCCCCCGCCGTCCCCAAATTAAGGCCCCTTTGTCCCCCCGTCCCGGAAACTTGTCCCCTCGTTTCGCCGTCCCCCCGTCCCCCAGGGTGGTGTAACTATGGATGAAACCAAACTGCAAAACCAATTTTAGACTTTAGAGAAATAATTTTATTTGTGTCAAAAAACTAAAATTGCTTAGCAAAATCGATTTGAATGGAATTGCAAAAAATTGGCTTTAATAGATTAAAATTGCCTTGAAAAATTTTAAGCCTTTAATGAAATTGGTAATTTAATATTGAAAAATGGCTTTTGGTTAGCCAAAATCCAATTTTAATGACGTATTAATTACTAAATCCTCATTAAATGAAAATATTTAACATCCCCAAGGCATTATTTAATTTCTTTTTTGCAATTTGGAACTAATTGGCAATTTAAAAAAACAATTTATTTAGCAAAGTATTTAATTATGGGCCATAATTGTGCATTAATTATTGCTTTTCTTACTCCCAAGCTCCTAGTCGGCCGGCTATGGAAAATAGGAAAGTTGGGTATAAGCGGAGGCCTCTCTCCCCTTTCCTCCTACTTCTCACTCTTCCTCCTCAAGGTGTTGGCGATTTTGGCAAGAGCAGTCCTCTCCATTTTGGGCGAATTTAGACTTGGAGCAGCTCTTCTCTTCCTAGGCGATTTTTTTTTGGGAGGCAGATTTTTTTGCATTTTTGGGCAATTTTGCTTGCAATCAAGCATTTTCAGACCTTGGTGATTTCTCTTGGAGGCAGATTTTTGCATTATTTGGTGATTTTTCTCCTTCTATTAGGGCTGCAGTTTATGCCCCAAGTGACTTTGGAGGGCAAATTGGAGACTTCCCATGCTTAGGCGAACTGATTCGAAGGCAGAACTTTCCACTCTTAGCATTTTTTCAAGGCAGACCTGATTTTTGTGCCATAGGCGATCTATGATGGAGGTCTGATTTTCTCCATTTGGGGACTGTATTTTTCACATCAGACTTACGCGACTTTATTTGGGAGGACATACATGAGGAAAGTCTGATTTTTGTGGACAAATGGTGGACAGTTTCAAGTGTTTAAATTTCTAATTTGCAAGAGGATTTGAAATTCTCAAAGTCTGATCCTAAATTCTAAAAGAGTCAAGATCCGGCTATTGGTAGAGGTGACTTTTAATCATTTAGAGTTGAAAAGGGTCCTTAATCTGACTTCCTTCTTTCATTCTAGTCTAAGGATTGCCTCACTTGGTTCTGCTTGTCTAATTGTCCACCACTTTACCATCCCGTAATAGGGCGACGAGATGGAGGATGTTAGTACAAGCAAGAATCCTAAGGGGACAAACACTAAGAAAGACAGAGGATATGATGCCCAAAACACCTTTCCTCTCGAAAATGAAGCAAATAACTGACACCAATATCGGTATAATAGACATGATACAGGTAAAGGACAGACTAAAGGAAGGACAATCCCCCTTGGCAAAGAAGATATACAGAAGGTGGTTGAACATCACAGCCCAGGCATCGACACTTCCATTACAACCAGAATGAGCGACAACAAAGCAGCACTTGATTTTGAAGACAGCAAAGAAGGAGACATTGATGAGACAAAGCTTGGATCAAGATTGGATGAGTTGGGAAAGGTTGCTATCAAGAAGAAACATTTGAACACCCTTTCCTCCCTCAATGCCTTTATCGGATTTGCAAAAAGAGAATGAGAAGGATCACGGGAAGATACTACAAGCAGCAAACAGCATGGTGAAATCAGCTAAACTCAAGATGAAGTATACACACCTTGTCCTCCCATGGAGGAAGTCAACGAAAGGCTAGCTAAGTTCATTACCTTAGCTAAAAGAATGAAAGAAAAAGGGAGGGTTATATTAGAAGATCATTTAATGTAAGCCCAAGTGGCAATTTCTCTTTCTTCTAGAATAGGACAAGTGTCTATTTTTGGTTAGCCGCCATTTTGGTGCCTTCTCATTGGTCCATTGACGAGGTGGCGTCTTCTCATTGGTCGATCGCGTGGCAACCCTAATTAGGATTTCTAGGATCCAATCTGGATCATCGGTTTTGCCTTTAATATTTATCGTCAGTTGTAATTTTGGCATCTATAAAAGGCCATTTGCTCTCATTTGTAAGGGTCGAAGAAAATTGTTGCATAAGATAATACCAAAATTCGCTATTTCTTTCTCATTGTTGTGACTTGCATGGTGATTAAGGGCCTTTGGTATTATTGCATGGTTTCTACTTCCAAAAAGTTAGAGTAGATTTCTTTTCAAGTTGTTGAAGCAAATTTCATTTCAAGTTGCTAAGTAAAAGTAAAGTAGATGGATAGTTGTATGGTAGCAACAGTAGATGTTTGATAGGGATCAATACTAGACCACTAGCATCCTAGCGGCTTGTTGGGAAGCCTTGTGTGGCAAACTAGTTTAATTTTCCTTTGAATGATTGCACCTGTGGAAGTGAGGCCGCTGGTTAACTTTCATTAGGTTCGATCCCAGTCCATTTGCTAGTCTTCCATCCATAGGAGTAGGAGTAGGATAGCAAGTAATTTAGGACTTAGAATTTAGGAGAAGAGAGTTAGAAAAACACCAATCGTAAGAACCATTCACCCTCCACCACCATCACTTTCCGATCAACATCATCTAGCATTCACACCGAACCACCATCTCCATCATCCCACCAAAACCCAAGTCATCCTCAAATGAATAGCGTAAGGCCGCCTACGTGAATACCAGCAAATCACATCGATAAAACTAAGCGAATATCCACAAGTGTAAGGAACATTAGAGTTATTCTCATATCCCATTAGCATTAACTTTTCAAGAGAGGAATTGTGTGTTTGATACTCTGTATCAGATATTCAATTACTAATATATTATGTAGTGGTACAAAAACTCGCATCAACAGACAGCAAGCACCCAAGGTGGACTGAGCGATGGAATGGACTAGAAATTCTTCCATGCTCTCTCTCAGACTTTTCTTGCTTCTTACCAGAGGGGATATAGTAGATTGGTACCCCTTCATCTTGCCGTTGTGATCTCTATTACACAATTATGACATTATGTGGCTAAGGGGTAGACTTCCTAAACCAAGGTTTATTCCTGGTCAAACCTGATGGAACTCTAAATTTTGCAAATTTAGAGTCCCAAATGCCATGCCAAGGGGAGAATCTTCATATTCACTAAGTGTAATCCTCGTCTTCAAGTATGCCATACAATTATTCAGTTTCAGTTGTATTGTGCATATTGGAACTATTGTTCAAGAAATTTGTTGAACCTAGAAACTGTTGGAAGCATGAATGCTGATGATATTCTTATGGGAGAGTATTGTAGAAACATGATTAGATCATTATCATGATGATATGTTACATTCATAACTGTGTTTGTCATTGATGTCAACATAGCAGTTTTTTGTGGTATCTAATAGAAAAACAACGGAAAGCTCAAGCTAGTACGGACAGATCGTTGAGTACTTTCAATAGTGAGGTTAAAGGCAGATTATACTATGTATCTAGTATACGATTAAGTCTAGAAGAAGTTATGCAAGTTTCGGTGAAAACTGTTCTGAGATAGAGTTTACAAAGGCATGTTCTAGTAAACTCGTTATATCTCTTAGCACAATTGTTATTTTGGTAAGCCGAAGTTAAAGGTGTGACGAAAACATGTTGGTGATGACGTGGACAAGCTCGCTCGTCATAATGTTACGTGTACGGAAAGTTATTCAAGTTGCAAGGCGAAAGATTAATGTTATTGCTAAGTGTAACGTGTTCTTAAAGAAGGTGTAACAGCCAACTCAAGGAATTGTTTATGGATTTGGTATAAAGGAAGGACATTTTCCTTTATCATGTAATCAGTATGAATGAAGGATGTATGGTGGAATGTGAATGATTGAAGAGTGGAAAGCGAATGATTGAAGAGTGGAATGCAAAGTTAAGCAGAGCTGAGCGGAAGTGAAGGAAACTTCATTGTCGAGGTTTTATTGTGTGATCCGAAGTTTGATATTTGGATCCGAGGTTCATGGCCTGGTCTACAAGGTCTGACAGTGATTGCTCTAGTTGACAGGATAGAGGAAAGAAGTTTGAAGTACAATACACACAATTATTCTGCAAGGAATAGTTGAGAGATCAGTTGAACAATGAGTTCAGTGGTCTTGCTCCAGAAGCTATTTAGACAGTGGGTCCTTCTGTCTTCTACAACTCCTAACAGAGACTTTTGAGTATTTGTGAGGTATGCTAGGGGTTATGCCCCTTCCTACATCAAAGTGAAAGATGCAAGGATGCATCAATCTAGTGTAGCAGAGCACTATTGTTTGTCTAGATTGACTGCTGATGCTTCCTATATGGGGGAGTATCTGTGATGGACAAATTCATCTAGGACTCTTGTTGGATGTTGTTTTTGAACAATGTCTTTGGACACTTTAGCTAAGAAAGAATCAGTTGTTGTAGAGCTTGATGGTTGCTGAAACCTTTGACATTGCTGTCAATAGGGGAGAAGTACTGCATGAAAAACAGTTTGAGTACATTGAAGGGAGAAGTTTAGCATGGAAAACAGTTTGGGAGAAGTACAGTTTGGAAGAATGATTGATGAAGAGGATTTGAAAAGAAAGGTTAACAGTCGTTGCAGTTGGTATTCTTGGCACTAGATGTTTTTCATCTATATTGTCATCAATGTCAAAGGGGGATTGTTGGAAGCATGAATGTTGATGATATTCCTATGAGGAAGTATTGTAGAAACATGATTAAAGCATTATCATGATGATATGTTACATTCATGACTGTGTTTGTCATTGATGTCAACATAGCAATTTTCTGTGGTATTTGACAGAAGAACAACGGAAAGATCAAGTTGGTACGGACAGACCATTGAGTACTTTCAATAGCGAGGTTAAAGGGAGATTATACTATGTGTCTAGTATACGAAGGTAACCTCAGAAGCATAAGATATTAAGTCTGGAAGAAGTTATGCAAGTTTCGGTGAAGACTGTTCTGAGAAGAGTTTACAAAGGCATGTTTTGGTAAACTTGTTATATCTCTTAGTGGAGTTATTATTCTGGTAAGCCGAAGTTAAAGGTGTGAAGAAGACATGTTGGTGATGACGTGGACAAGCTCGCTTGTCATAATGTTACGTGTATGGAAAGTTATTCAAGTTGCAAGGCGAAAGATTAATGTTATCGCTAAGTGTAACGTGTTCTTAAAGTGGTACTATAATAATTAATTGAGGTGGTGTAACAACCGACTCAGAGAATTGTTTATGGATTTAGTATAAAGAAAGGACATTTTCCTTTATCATGTAATCAATATGAATGAAGGATGTATGGTGGAATGTGAATGATTAAGAGCGAAATGCGAAGTTAAGCAGAGCTGAGCTGAAGTGAAGGAAACTTCATTGCCGAGGTTTTATTGTGTGATCCGAAGTTTGATACTTGGATCCGAGGTTCATGACCTGGTCTACAAGGTCTGACAGTGATTCGTTCAATTTACAGGACAGAGGAAAGAAGTTTAAAGTACAGTACACACAATTATTCTGCAAGGAATAGTTGAGATCAGTTGGACAATGAGTTCAGTGGTCTTGCTCTCGAAGTTGTTTGGATAGTGAGCCCTTTTGTCTTCTACAACTCCTAACAAGGTTGGCACAACTCCTAACAGGGTTGGAATCTTCTAACAAAGATTCATAGTCTCCTAACAAGGACTCATATATACGAAATGTTGTAATAGACTCCTAACAAGGTCCATCCTCTAACAAGGAATATTTATATTAGTACATCATCTTGTGGTCATCATTCCCACCGGAGTTTTCCCTCTGATCAAGAGTTTCCCTAATTAACATATCTGGTGAAATTGTCTATGTGCATCTTGTTATGGTAATTGTTTACTTTGGTTGAATGGATAAGATTGTTTAAGGTTGATAAATGTTTTAATTATTTGATGATGACGTTAAAGACTACACACCACCAATTGCCTATTATCTGAGCAAAAGTATATTGTGTTGAGGCCTGGAAAATATGTATTCTCTTGCCTTCATGTTTGTTTCAGACGTATCATGTTTAGACTGAAATAAAAAAGAGATGTTATTTTGGAACCTTTCTATAATGATCAATTAAATGTTTTTCAGAACTATGCGTCAAAACCCAGATGGAGGAGTTTGGTAGATTAAAGATTTTCTTTTGCAAATGGCATGGTACCTAATGATGAGGTTCAATCACTGGAAGTTGAATGTTCGGGTTCATATAAGAGGACTCCATGGTAACATTATCGATGATACCTGTATGTTGTTGATACAAATTGTGGCAAATCCACAAGTCAAAATCACATTGAAATGGTAGTAAGAAATGCATAGAGATGAAACGTTGAGAGCTTCAGAAGCATTGGAAAAGCGTGGATATGTTCTAGAAGAAACTACAGGGCTTTGTGGGTTTTCTTTCCCCAACAATATCGTACTATTAGTATCTAATGTTATTGCATATTTGTTGCAAGTTGGAAGAGCCCCATTCAGATAGAGTATGAATACTGCTAGCACGTGATGATCACTTTTTTCAAGGCAGAATGATTGAATCAGCGTTCTATGCATCCTTGTAGTAGAGGAGGAAATTTGAAAGCAATATATACCTAACACTACTTGCACCATGAAATGGCGTGCCATTTTTATACCGGTGTTGCAAATATATGAGAATGGTCACGAAATGTCTAGAGCATGTAAAATATATCATGAGACTTTGTTGGCTATTCTGCAATATGTGATTGCCTATTTAATCTGCAAGATGAAGGATTTGGAGACATATACAGGTTTGCTTGGAAGCCATCTTTATTACTAGGAGTTGTTAGAAATGGAAGCCCAAATATACTAAACAGGTTGAGGGATTCCTTACGGACCTAGAGTCTGGAATATTGCGAGCATGTTATAATTGTTCCTTGGAAAAACTGGAGAGATTTGAAGGCCACCTGTATCATTGCTCGTGATTTAGTGTCGTTCAGAATATATCAGAATGGTCATGTAGTGTTGGCTTTAATCCTTTAGAATAATACCAAATTATAAATTAAAAGCTCACGCTATGTAAACAAGTATTTAGTTATTTATTTTGAAGCGATGTGTCATTTTGGAAATAACCATATGACCCATCGTTCTCTATAAATAGGAGATTGAAAGCAAATGAAGAGATATTATTCATATTCATCTATACTTTCCAAAAAAAATCATACTATACATGTGCATTTGATGTATTTATATTCTTTGATTGGCAAATGAATGAATGTTTGAACTAAGCCCGAGGATTGTGGACTATTGAATAAATTCTTATGCGATTCGAAAGTCAAATTGCATTGGAGGGATCATCCGTAAGGAGTGTCTCTAGTGTAATTTTATTTCAGGCATGATCAATAAGAAATATTTATTTTATTTTATTTACATGAATATTATATAGTTTCATCCTTTATAATTATTATCAATTTATATGATAGATAAGTGGACAGGATCATTTATAGCATTTTAAAATCAAACATCATAGATATTGAGAAATATTTAATTGTTTCTAAATCTATCTGGTTTGTCTCCTAACCACATGAGTTGAAATAACATTGTAGACTATTTTAAAATTGCTTTCATATATTTGATCTGTCACATCTTGATTATTAAATTGTTTATAATTGATGTGCGTAGAATTTTATAAAGTTGTATGTTTTAAACTTATAATATTGACTCTATCACCCTATGGCACTGGTCTTTATATTTTTTAATAATTCATAATCCATATGCTGGCAATCGTTTCATATATTTCCTTTGAAGAATTAATATATTCATTTGTTACATTAATCTATACATATTCTTATTTTAAAAACATACATATATTCATTTATTATTCTCAATTCATAATTTGCGAATTTAAAGTTTTCTACAATTCTTGCCATTTAGAAAACTTTCATTCACATTCTAATCGATCTGCTATAAGTGTCTTGGACTCCAATGTTTTGTTCAAGATTAGGTACACCCGCCTTGGTTCTGCAGAGCGAGAAGTGCAAGGATCTCAAACTAAATAGTTCAATTCCGTTAAGTTGGCCATAATCGGTTCGATATCCCAGCATTGAGTTGGCAAAACTCTTAAGATTCCAATCTGTGGTTTTGGGAACCAACAATACCGATATGTATGTCAAAGTTACAGGCCAGCCAGGGCCCACATGGCAACTTGAAAGAAAGGATGAGAAAGGAAGAAAGAAAACAAGTCATTAATTGTCTTGCACCAAAAATAGTGCCTCAGAACAAATATATGATAGTGTGTATCGATATGATACTAGTGTGTATTGATGTAGATATGAATGATGCTTATATGCATTTTGAAGCTATCATGGATTCTTGATACTAATATTTTTAATGTCAATATTTTGCAGGCCCTGAACCACGAATATCCCATAAAGGGCATTACATATGGTAATTATATTATTCAGTTATGTTGGTAAAGATAATAATAGTCTTATATTAAGTTGGGATTCCTTTTTCTGGACTAAATTCAGGTACATCCCGAAAAGGGCCATTACAACCAAACCTAAATCAGCAACATTAGGTTAAAGCAAATAATGGACAAGAATTATTCAAAATACTAGGCCAAATCCAGAATGTTTTTCAATTTTGAATGCTTCATTTTTTTAATAACAATAGTTTATAAACATTGCACCAAACCATCAGTCTTGTCTATATCTGGGTAAATAATCCTCCAAACAGCAAGTGAAAAAAAATCAAATTTCTGAAACTTAAGAGCAACATTAAGAAGAAGAATGATTTGTCAGCTTTTGCATTTTTAATATTAGAAACTATGGAGAGTCATCAGATAACTCCTACACATACTCACTTCAAGACAATTGCCTTTCTCATTCCTTTCAATCACTAAACTTACATCTATCAAGTATTAGATGATTTTCGCCCAACTTATTGTCACTGGGCCAGCACTATGTAGTGTGTTCCAAATAAACTCAAAGTAAAACAATAACATTAGGATTAGAACAACATTTTTTAACCCTTACTTTATCAAAAGACACTAAAAACCCAATAACAATTTGATGTTAAGTCACCAAATACTAGGGTATATGTCTATAACAATATACCGCCCATTAAATATGGACATGCCATAGAAAATTTTAGGCTATTGATTGTTTCATATGCTTTAACTGGCTATAGTACAGCATATGAAGCTGTACAAAAAAAGTGCAATCCAATCTTTCTTTTAAACATACTATTTCCATAAATATATCCATATGGTATCATATCCTAAATACCAACATACTGACAAAACCAATGTTACACAGGTGCGTGCACCGGGTTCATTCACATCTCGAGTGCAGGGACATCACGCACCTGCGCTCCGCCACCACCACCCAAGCAATGCTGCACCGCAGCCGCACTATTGAACACACCTAGACAAGATGTGGGTGCTTCACGGGTGAGCCCATGTTGCACACAAGGTGTGTTCAGCGGCCACATTAAAAAGTCGAAAAAAAAAAAAAAATTTATATTTATTTTTATTGTTATTTTTTAACATAGAAACCCTAATTGGGTGTGGGTCCCATGAGGTCTCTTTCAAAGTTTAATAAGGCCAATACACCTCATTTTCATTTCACATTTGCATTTCATTGTTTTAGAGCAGCAAGCAGTTAAGTGAGAAAAAGAGCTTGGAGGAGTTTGGAAGAGCTTAGTGAGTGATTTTGCAAGGGATCACAATATCAAGAGGAGCAAGGAGAGCAATAAGATTTGATTTTGCAAGTGGTTCATTAAGCACAAGGTAGGTTTTTTATTATACTTTTCTTTTGTTTTAGAAATTTAGATTGTAGAATTTATTTTTACTTTCAGCTATGCATTTAATTTTTCAATGTTTCATTCTTGATTCTTGTTGATACTAGATAGTTCTATGTTATTGTTTTTTAATTTTACTATTAATATTGTTCTATGATTTTTATTTTTGTTATTAAAAAAAGCTGAAACATATTTAATTTACTATTTTTCAAATTTCTAAAGTTTTAAGTACGCTGAAACTAGTGTATTTTAATGTTTTTAAAATAATTAAATAAGCTGAAATGTATCATGATTCATAATTGTTTTAATTTTGTGAAATGCAATTTTTACTTTCTCAAAGGCAAGTGTAAAAGACATGGAAATCAATGAGGGGAGTGCATTTGAATATGAGCCCAAGGTAAGTGATCGTGAGGCTGATGTAAATGCCCCATTTGATTCAAAGCCTCCTTGTGTTGCACCAGGGGTGCCTTTTATTGATTGCCCTTAAGAGATTTTGGCAAAGTTTGCTAGGGGTCATTTTCATCCAAAGTCCCCTCTAAAACAATTTGCTATCAGAATTACACTCCGTATACCTGCAAGTGGTGGCACATATAAATGAAAGTGTAATGTGTGGTGCAGAATGGCATGGGAGCATTTCAAGAGTTAATGTATGCCTTCTTTTTAGGACTAGGTATGGTGTGAGCTCATGCCTATTCATCACAGATTCTAAGATTGTGAAATACAGAATTGAAGTGATCAAACTATGAGGCATTCCTAATGTCCCAGTGTCTAAATCCTTGGCTATTAAGCAACAGGTACAGAATATACAACTGTTACAGAGGTAGCAAGATATGTCTACACTATTTACTATATAGGGTAAGTGGATACTTATCGCATGTAGTACAGTAAGATATAACACAGAACAAATACTTTATTCATATACGCAATATGCACTCCAATGCTTACAATATGCTTATGATGATTCTCATGATGTCCCAAAGTCCCTTCCGGACGGTGTACATATACTTTCCTAAAGGGGTAACTCGCGCATCCTTTCAGATATAATTCTACCTATCGACTATAATATAGAATTTACTGACTACATCATCCCCCCCAAAAAGTAAAGTCGTATCTGAACGACAATTGCAAAATATCCGAGACAGAGTAACAAAACAAAACAGATCTTTTTCTGTCACATCACATTCACATTCCGCTCACGCCTGCACCAACTGGTCTCTAAAACACATTGCATCTATAGCCTCTGCTAACACAATACTGTCTCCCTAGCCAAGTGAACCTTGATAGCCACCCGTGCTACCTTCTCTACTTCCAACTCCTGGGTACACTGAGCCAAGTATCGCTCTATTGCTTTCAACTGGATGGTCAGCTCCTCCCGAGCTCTCTATGCATCCATCAAGACAGTCTCAAGTCCAACCAACACCTACTCCGAGTGCCTCAAAGCTTAGCATCCCTCTCGAAAGGCTTGGTCTAGTGCTCTCTCCACCTCTAGCACACAAACACTATATGCCTGCAGCAGCTCTAGGTCTCATCAACTGGTCACACTTCCCGCGACTGATAACTAAACTGACCGGGGGTCTAGGAGACAATGCCCCCAGCGAGGTCGAGGGGCAGCACCCCTGCAAGGTCCTGAATGTTTTGATTTGTCGTTTTTTTTTTAAAACCTCCTATCACCCTTCTTCTATGTTCTTACGGTGGTCTATTCGATCTACTTTCCCTGCTTGCATTCGATTTCTCCCAGACTGTATAATGGTGTTTTATAGCTTTCCCACCCTTGCCTTTCTTACCATACAGTGCTCTCTATTCTCTGTCTGTAATGCTTGATCCGTACTCCCAGGTTGTACGGTGATCTCTCCTCTTTTATGCTTTTGTGTTATCGTACAGTGCTTTTCTTTGTGACATTCTTAGTGTTGTCCATACGGCCATACGATGGTGTCTGTAGGGTCTCTTCTTCCTTCAGTCCGTACAGCTTTGTCCTTCAGATACTACCATATGGTGTCCTTTCGCAATGTAAGTTTCCTTGTTATAGAAGGTTGTACCGTATCGCCTATTGTGTTCTCAGTCGTACGTCGTATGGTGTTCCCTTATGTTCGTACTAAATGCCCATACGCATTCATAGTCATACGACACTCGCCTTCTCACTATGGTACTTGTGGTTGCTTTCTCTCTAACCGTACTGGGTTGCTTCCTCTACTGTCTTCCACCCTACTTTATGTTGTACGATCTTCCAAATTGCATATATCATTCGTACAGTCTTCCATGATTCATTGACTACCGTACAGAATCCTTCTTTTGTCTTCTGGATGGCGTACTCTTGAATTGTGCTTTAGTCCTTTTATTTACAGTTGTACAATGCTATGTCACTATAATTTTGTCATTGCTCTATTATAATTCTCCTTTTATACTTATATTTACTTATCTTATATATATACATTACTAATTACTATTTTTTATTCTATCTCTAGTTGTTCGTCCGCATAGGCACATTATATCTTCCATGATAGATTTTCAACTTTGACCCATTCACTACATCAAGCACTTCCTTCCCATCCAACGTCCATAATTTGATTGCTCTATTATCGCTGACTCTGCGTATCTTATATGGTCCTACCCACTTCACTGTGAACTTTCCTGGTCTGATCTCATTATGCCCATTATACTTTAAAACTAATTGGCCCAGTTCAAATTTGTTCAATTCAACCCCTCAAAACTAAAAGTGTCCCACTCTAAACCCTTCTATCCAAACGATTCCATGAGTTGGAATGCTTGGATGCCGGCTTAGAGCTCCCTATCCATGGAGTGCAAGAGAGTATATTTCAAGAATAAGAAAGCTCTCAGATGAGCCTTAGAGATACTCTTCTTGCTAGTAAACCATGCAATGGGAGGTTCCAAAGACAAGATGCAAGAATGCAAATGTCTCAAGGAGTTCCTCAAGAATGCAATGCAACTAAAGATTAAACTAGAATGAATATGAAAAGTGCAGCTATTCTAAGCATGGATGAGAGTGTTACAATCCAAATATTAAGCTATGTGAGATAGATTATTGCAAAATAGAAGCTAAACTAACATGCAACATGAATCTAAGCTAAAATGCTATGGTATGAGAGAATGTAGACAAGAAATAGAAGTTCTCCACAAAGCTCCAAAGAAACCTGTTAGAAAACCTGCAGCATAACAATATTCAAAAGATGGATTCATTGAGGGGGAAAGCTCTCTCCCTTTTAAAGATGTATGGATGGTAGAGATCAAGATGAAGATGGTGGATGATCAACGGTGGAATTCGAAAATAGGAGTGATCCATGTGCACACACAAATCAACCAATAGAATATAAGTTGACTTGTCATATAAGACAAAAGTCACAAAGCCTTTTCTTTTAATTGCAAAATAGAAAAAGGACTTTATGTGTGCACTTTAAGTGGGTTAGAAGAATGGGGTCTTTTATTTAATTAAAAGGGGACATGTTCTTTTAATCAAATAATGAACTTAGGATAGCATAGTCAAACTATAGGTTATAATCAAATAAATTGATTATTAGCAATTTGGTCTAGGTAAATGATTAAATTAATTTAGCCAAAATGCTGAGAAGGGGGCTAATAGTCTAGATGACCATTTTTAGGTGATTACATTTGCCCCTCTTTGACTAATGCGTGATCGATCTGGGAACACATTATGTCAAAGAAAATCGAAGCCAAGTAGGCGATGATAGATATAGATGTCTAATTCCGAAGAGTGAAATGTAGAAATAGATAGCAAGTCCTGAATGCACAGCCTGATAGCAGTAGTACTGAACACTAGGAAGAGATGATGTTAGAATTCAAGAAGAATACTAACACTTAGAAAAGCAGATAGAGTAAGAGCAAGTGAGAAGATCAAAAAAATGCTCCTAAGTAGTGATAGAGTATTTATGCCCCCTCGGGATCGAAATTGAAATGAGGTAAGGGGATGCAAAAACTGGCTAGAAATGAGAAAATTAGAATATAGCAATGTCCAAGATGACAGATAGATGATTAGAACCCAAGAATGACTATATAAAAAAATTGATAAAATGCCCCAGTTTGACTAGAGTTGACCTTGAAGGATATAGCATAAAAATAAGGTCGAAATGAGTAGAAAGGTGATTTTAGACATGAAATAGTGAATTTAAGTAGATATGAAGTATGGAAATGATGAAGACATGAAGAAATGAAGATGCCCCAGTGATGATTTAGAGATTAGACCTCAAAAGGTCAGCTAACTGCTCAGAAGAAAGTAGAATTTCAAAAGACAATTTTGACCATCAAGGTGAACTCGAATTTGGATTTCGATCCCGAAAATGAATCTAGGATGTTGAAATTATTTAAGAGGTCAAAACTTTAGATAATGTGATGACAAGATAGAAAAGAGATGAAGCGAAAGATTAAGAAGGTGAAAAGACATGAACAAGAAGAAAGTAAAGAAATATATGAAAGGAGTTAGCTGATATGTCCACAAAAAGATGAAGAGAGAGCTCTCCCCATATGCAAGAATGCAAGACTAAGCTAGAAAATGAACCTAAAATGCAAGCTAATATGCAAAGTGGTTTACCAGCAAGAAGTGCATAACATTTAGACTCTTAATTTCATCATTGAGCATTTATTAGGGACATCATGAGATCATACAACCATCACTAGTATAACTATGAGGATATGAATATGATCGATATTAGATAGGTATGTGGAAATCCAATCTAAGCATCAGAGACATGTAAGTCAAGATAACTACACGATTAGATTCCCTACGTTTAATTTAGCAAGATTACACCTGTATCAAGGCATAAGCGCCAGGATAAACCCTGAGTGCGGTCTTGCAAAACAGTCAAGGATGATACATTTGTAAGTCAATGTGTTGAATAGGACAAGCATGAATGCTTACAACACTATAGACAAACAAAAGTATACCCACAAGCAGAAATCAAGAAAATATGTCCCATGCCCCCAGTCTTCTAGTCAATGACATCCTTGAAAGACTATTAGGGAGGGAATACATGGCGAAGAAATCATCATAGACAGCACACAAAGTAGATAAATGTCAGCATAGCTCAGTCGTTTAAGTGTTAAAGTGCGTGTGTGTAAGTCACTTGGCCATTTCTTCCAGACTTGATTCTGATAGTGAGATATCGCAACATTGGAGACCGTAGGTAAACTATCTGTAAAGTGTTAAAAAACACTTGATGTCAAAGTGGGGGAAGTGTTGAGAAACACTATTTTGTGAGTTGTCCAAGAAACCCTAATGCACAAGAATATCTCAATAGGCTAAGCAGTTATGCCCCCAAGATGAGGACAAGAAACAATTCCAAGCTAGGAAATGTGTAGCAAAGTGGATGATTGAGACTGATAGACATAGGTGCGAGGGTTTCAAGTAGTGCCCGTTTCCAGGTTTTCACCACTTGACAGATTTTTTCAGGACTTTTTTCAATTTTTGTGTTTTTTTGAATTTTTAAATTTTTTTTGGTGATACATCAAAGTGTCTATTGCTAGGTTTTCACTAAGATGATCATTTTTTCAGGACATTTTCTGATTTTTAGAATTTTTTCAGCATCATATATGATTTTTTTTGGAATTTTTTAGAAGGTTTAGAGATCACTAGTTCTCAAGCAAGATCGCATCATTTTCTCCCAATGTCTAGCAAGGTATAGGACATGATGGAGAAACAAGCCAGTGGATAAGCAATAATGCATAAGAAAGGAATGTGAAGCAAGTGAAAGTGATCCTCAAGAACTGACTCCTCAAGAGTACCCAAGCTAGGGAAAGAGGTGAAATAGTCATATGAAGCATGTTTTGGATAAGCAATGAAGAAATGAGCAAGATAGCATGTAGGATAAGCAGTGAAGCCAACAAGTGAGATAGCATGAAGCATGTAGTCCAAAAGAGTAGACATGTCAAGAGACCTATGAGAACCATGTTTCATTTATTATGATCAGGGTCAAGGGGTCAACTAGATAGTATAGCAATGGGATAGAGCAATAAGAATAAAGCTCAAGATAGAGGCTATGAGTGAATGGGAGAGCACAATAGAAAATCTGGTGGATAAGATAGCCAATATGCAAAGATAGCTCAACATTGTCAAGATCAAAGAGAGAAGAGGGGATAGATGGATGATGGAAGAATTACGCATGATGCCTGTTTGCCAGGTTTTCATCATGGTACTTATCCAAGGTACCACAAGATGTAGGTTTCACCATAGGATGCATTTATTTCTCTTTAATTTTGCTACCAAGGTGCCACAAGAAGTGGTTTTCACCAAGGCACATTTTCTTTTTTTTCCTTTTTTTTTTTTTTTGAATTTTTAGAAAGTGCTCAAGCTTTTTGAATTTAGATAATGCTCCTATAGGAAAGATAAGCCATGATAAGCCAAGACCATAGAAAGGTATGCTCAAAGATGTTGATAGGGTGATGAAAGAGAAATGGTAGTAGGAAGAATATATGGAGGATAAGAGTTCATGTATAGAAAGGAGGTGTAAGCTTTCGAGGATTTCATGTGGGTAGCTAAAATATTGGACAATATCAACATTGACACACACCTTGAAGGGTATTGGAACAATGGAGGAATCACAGATGAAATAGCTTGAGATTTAGATGTATGAGGTGGTAGAAGAGATTTGGAAAAAAGTGGAGTGGAAGGCTTTGGAATATTTTTAGGAAGATTTTTGGAAGAAGATGGAATGGAAGCCTTTGAAAGTTTGAATGTCAACTTTGAAGTATTTTCAATCTTCAAGTCTTTTAAAAGAGACTTGGGAATCCATATAGCTTTAGATTTTCCTTGTTCTTTGGGTGCTTGAGATTGCATTTCTTCAATGATGGATTTAGGAACCCACATTTGCTTTGATTTAGCTCTCTTAACAATGGACCTTTGTAGTCTCTTTTGTGCATTTTCCTTCTTAGCATTCATATGTCGATTAGATGGGACATAGTGATCTTTCTTTTTCAATGGATTCTTATGTTTATTCTCACTTCCAAAGGAATTGGGATTTGTGGATGAATAAGGATGATATGACTGGTTTAGATGTATAGATGGGTGAAAAGTCATCAAGGATGAGTGTCTTTGTTGATCTTTAGGTATGATGGGAGAGCTAGGGAATGAGGTAGGAGTGAATGTAGGAGATGGAGGAACATAAGGCCCCAAAATGGATGGAAGGTTTGAATGCTGTAGCTTAGATGGATAAGGACCAAGGATAGATTTAGAAGATGCAAAAGGATAGTGGGAAGGGATATCAAGATCTTTCGAATGAGCAACATGGTCAAAGCCATCAATAGACTCATAAGTACCTTTGATAGGAACAACATTTTTAATAGAAGCACTTGAAGCTTGAGCACAATTTTGAAGTGGATGTGGAGAAGTAGAACATGAGGGGATGCTTTGATCTTGACAAGTAACCTTGGATAGCATATGAAGAGAACTTTTCTCATAATTTTCACTAAGCTCAAGGGAAATGGAAGTGGTATCTTCATCATACTTGGGGGATGAAAAAGACATAGGATATGGAGGAGTGAAATTTTGAAAGAGATGAAAGGGTGCTTGATCTTGATCTTTCTTGACATTTATAGCTTTTTC
Source organism: Cupressus sempervirens (assembly GCA_028749045.1). Lineage (NCBI taxonomy): Eukaryota > Viridiplantae > Streptophyta > Pinopsida > Cupressales > Cupressaceae > Cupressus > Cupressus sempervirens. Next base: position 520,855,474 of record CM053789.1, read on the forward strand.
TTTTTGAGAATCCTCTTGACATGGAGCCACTTCTAAGGACAAGGGAAAATGAAGAGTGAATGGAGTAGTGCTTGGATTAGGCATAGTAGTGCATGAAGGTTGAGGATGTTTAGGATTAGTAGCATGGAAAAGGTTTGCAGCCAAGTGAAGGTTAGCTTGAGTTTCTTTTAGAGGTAGGCCTTGAGGATACACGTAGTCAATGTGGAAAGCATTAGGTTCTTTATTTGATGGAGGCATGTTGGAAAGCTTTGAAGTGTTGAGAGATGCATGAGTGTTGGAAGAAGTGGAAGATGTAATAGAGCTGCTACTAGACATAGGTTCATTAATGTAATCTTGCTCAAGAGAAGTATCTTCAACACATGAGTCACTAGAGGTTCCAATAATTCCATTATCAATAAGATCTTGGATTTTATGTTTTAGCTCAATGCAATCTGAAGTACTATGCTCATTATGTTGATGATAAGCACAATAGATATCCAAGAATGGGTTTCCATATGAGCTAGAATTAGGTAACATGATGATCTTATTGCTAAGAAGTTTTTGCAAAGTGTCATCATAAGAATCTTCCAAGGGAGAAAAAGTTCTATTAGAAGTATGTCTAGAGTCCTCTTGTTGTTTCTCAAGTGAATGGTATGCATCCATGTCTTCATCATTATCTTGGTCAAAGATAGGTCCTCCATCATGAAATTTTGGCATAGGCTCAAGTGCTTGTTCTCTACAAAGGTCTTTAGATCTAGAAGATGAAGACATTTGATGTCTTGAAGTAGAGCATGTAGACCTAGAAGAAGAGGATGACCTCAAAGAAGGTGTCTTACATGCATGTAAAGGCCTTAAGGAAGATTCATGTAATGATGCAATCTTCTCCTCTAACCTTTTCTCAAGTTTAGACTTCATTTCTATCATGCGCTTAGAGAGATGAAGGTAAGAAAGATCATTTGTCTCTTCTAGTCCTTTGTATTGTGCATATAGATCTTGAAACTCTTTAGTAACATGGAGGATATCATGATAATCTAGATTCAGTTGAAGTTTGGTAGCACAAGATTTGAATTCCATAGTGGTAGATGCAAAGCCAAGCATAAAAGAACCTAGAAGATAACTTGATGTTGAAACTATAGGAGGTAGAGTGTTTACTTGCCAAGATAGTATAGAGAGATTAAAGTGACTTGTCAAACAATATGTCCAAGAAACTTACGACATGAATGACTCAAGTCAATAGCTAGGCAAGATGCCCAAATAGCCAAATAGATAGAGCAAGCAGGGTGACAAGTGAACAACTCTCCAACCCAAGAGTGTAGTCAAGAAATCAAGGTAACCATTTTAGCAAAAGGATAACTAGCAAGCATGCATAGACCATGAAGACAAAAAAAGACCAAGAGCACTAAGACCAAGGAACCACTTTAAGCATGTTCAAAAACTAGAGACATAGCAAATCAAAGTCAAATGATGAGACTCCCCTTAGCAAGCAACACAAGAAAAAATGTTAAGACTTGATGCTTTGACTTGGTTGACAAAGTTTGACAATAGTTAATAGCATAGCAAGTTTGATGTTCAAAAGCAATTTCTTTCCAAGCAAGATAGTGACACATGGAGTATTCTTCAAACAATCAAGCAAGGGACAAAGCAACCTTGCATGATACAAGCATATGTGAGGTCTTAAAAGAATTCTCTAGAATTATCGTCATGTATATGTTCAAAAGATTTTCACAAGTATACCACATTCGAGAACACATCAAGCAATATCTACCTAGAAGTCATGGTTCATTACTCAACAACTTAGCCCACGCTTGATGCTCCTTCGCCTCACACCAAGTGGTTGCCCACAAGAGATATTGGCTTTGTCATGGAAGTGCCATAAGCACAACCAAGGGAACACATATGGTGAGTGTAAAATCTTGGGGTGATCCGGGTAGTCCACTAGGATCAATCCTTGCACCAAGAAGTTGAGTGGCTAAAAAAGGGTAGTTACTAACTTAGAGTGTTTATATAGGGCTTCCGTTCATAGTGTTCCTCTTGCTCCCAATTACGGGACACCTCACCTTGCGATGAGTAACCGATCTCGCGATCACAAGAGTACCTTAAGCATTCTTGCCTAGTGATCTCCCTATGGTCGAAATCCCATAAGCGATCACACTAGGCGAAGACAAACACTATGTCTACCAAAGTTTTGTATCCTTGGTAGCCTTGAGTTTATAGTGGGTTGGAAGAGCCAGGTAATCGGCTTGTCCCCACTTGGGTCGTTCCTCTCAGGTTGTCCGAGAGCAGGCCCTCTAAAGGATTCTAAACTACACAAAGAGTGGATCAACTTTTGGAAGTCAAGATTTCTGATTCACCACAAAGGTGAAGAGCATACTCTCCTATTCCAATCATTTTCTCCCAAACACGCCAAGAAGATTCAGTTACCCCTTGCTTTTGAAACCAAATGGCAAGTCAAGATTTCTGATTCACCACAAGGGTGAAGAGCATACTCTCCTATTACCAAAAGACTCCAATCACAAGTTTTATGTGCCTATGAAAAATGAACAATTATTCAATGCCACACATGAAAACAAAAAAGCAAGAAATTTGGGTTTTTATGCTTTGGGCAGCCCTGCAAACAATCGTTAGTAGCCCTTGTGCATTTGAAGCTTTGACATGCGTTCTTTTTATGCAATGTTTCAATTTTTTTCACAAGGATGGCAACCTGAAATCACAACTTATTAGCAACAAAAGTTAGTGTGAAATAACATAAAAATCTGCAATAAAAAGTGGTGAGTTGCTTCAAAAATCTAATTTATCCTCCAACCAAGTACATGCAAAGAAAGTGCAAGTTAATCACAAATGCTTTCATTTTTACTCTTCGGTTTTGACCTAGTCAACAAGATTGGACTTTTTTGCTATGATTTCGTATCCAAAAATGAAAATGAAAAAAAAGAGACCCCTGTTAAAAATCAGAGAGCTTTCCAAAAATGCAAGAAATTTTAAAAAATCTCTTCATTTGCTCCCTAGAGATTGATTTTGTCAAAATAGGCCAAATTTATCAAATCGAGTTTTTTATTCTTAATACGATCTCAAAATTAAAAACACAAAGAAAGAACCCCCATTAGAATTCGAAAAGCTTTCTGAAAATATAAGTTTTTTCAAAAAATGCGCTGATTTGCGATCAAAAACGGCTTTTTATGAAAAATAAAGAAAATATCATAACTTCCGAAAATCATGTCAAAATGCTCTGAAAATTGGACTGAGACATTTTGAGCATATACGCAACCTGCAAACAAAATTTCAGAACCAAATTCTAAGCGGTTTAAAAGATATGATCAAATCTTTAAACCAACTAAGTTTTTGGCCTTCAAACCAATTTACTTATGGCTTGGCCTTAAAACCAAAGTGAAAATTCTACAAAAGCATTTGATTAGACCCAATATGCTGCTGTAAAAAACCAGAGATAAGAAATGAAAGCAAATGGAGCTGAAAATGTGATTCAAGCCCCACGGTGGGCGCCAAAAATGTACACTCGAAAGTGTCCCACTCTAAACCCTTCTATCCAAACGATTCCATGAGTTGGAATGCTTGGATGCCGGCTTAGAGCTCCCTATCCATGGAGTGCAAGAGAGTATATTTCAAGAATAAGAAAGCTCTCAGATGAGCCTTAGAGATACTCTTCTTGCTAGTAAACCATGCAATGGGAGGTTCCAAAGACAAGATGCAAGAATGCAAATGTCTCAAGGAGTTCCTCAAGAATGCAATGCAACTAAAGATTAAACTAGAATGAATATGAAAAGTGCAGCTATTCTAAGCATGGATGAGAGTGTTACAATCCAAATATTAAGCTATGTGAGATAGATTATTGCAAAATAGAAGCTAAACTAACATGCAACATGAATCTAAGCTAAAATGCTATGGTATGAGAGAATGTAGACAAGAAATAGAAGTTCTCCACAAAGCTCCAAAGAAACCTGTTAGAAAACCTGCAGCATAACAATATTCAAAAGATGGATTCATTGAGGGGGAAAGCTCTCTCCCTTTTAAAGATGTATGGATGGTAGAGATCAAGATGAAGATGGTGGATGATCAACGGTGGAATTCGAAAATAGGAGTGATCCATGTGCACACACAAATCAACCAATAGAATATAAGTTGACTTGTCATATAAGACAAAAGTCACAAAGCCTTTTCTTTTAATTGCAAAATAGAAAAAGGACTTTATGTGTGCACTTTAAGTGGGTTAGAAGAATGGGGTCTTTTATTTAATTAAAAGGGGACATGTTCTTTTAATCAAATAATGAACTTAGGATAGCATAGTCAAACTATAGGTTATAATCAAATAAATTGATTATTAGCAATTTGGTCTAGGTAAATGATTAAATTAATTTAGCCAAAATGCTGAGAAGGGGGCTAATAGTCTAGATGACCATTTTTAGGTGATTACAGATTGCTCTATTATCGCTGACTCTGCGTATCTTATATGGTCCTACCCACTTCACTGTGAACTTTCCTGGTCTGATCTCATTATGCCCATTATACTTTAAAACTAATTGGCCCAGTTCAAATTTGTTCAATTTTAAATGCTTGTCATGCCATGCCTTATGCCTATTTTATATAACTTACGTGCCCCATTGTGCCTGCAGTCGTTGCTCATCAAGTTCATTTAAATTGAACAATCTTTCCTTCAGGCTTTCCATATCTCCCAGCTTGTTTTCAATCGCAATCCTCAAACTTGGTACCATGAATTACATCGGCTGCCACTCCTTGCCGTCAATAATTGTATTCTTGATTCTAGAACCTTGAGTCCGTACTACTAAAGTTTTTTATTAAGCCCTTCCTCTTTGTTTCTTGTGCAAACCGTACAATGTGTTTTCCTTGCTATTAGTCCCTTTCTACTAAATCCATGGTACGGTGTAACCTTTTCTTTCCGTGTGGTTCATTCATCGTGTACCGTACAGTGGAATCTTTCCTTTTGTTGGGTTCATACGGCATGTTCTTTCCTTTAGCTTCAATCGTAACCGCCTTTCCTTCTTTTGCTTCTCTGTATTCCTTCGGACATTCATTTTCCTCTCCTTTCTTACCTTCGTTGACCCTTAACATATTACAGCGCGGAAAGAGCTCGTAGTCCTCCATTTGCCAATGGAGTAGGTCGTTCACCGAGTCTAGGTCGTCATCGTTAGACCCTCCTTCCAGTCTCAATACTCCCTCTTCATCAAGTTCCATTCTCTTCTTCCTTTCGTCATCCCCTTCACCTTCACCCTCAGAATCCAACACTGCTTCCTCACCTATCATCTACGTAAGTCGATTACGAATCTTTGGCCTCCGCGTTCCATGGATAGGATATTTTGTTTCCAATCATATTTCATTTTCGCTTGCACCAACCAGCCCCATCCAAGGATAGCATCATACCCTTTTCTTTTTAGCAGAATGACCACGAAATCTAATAGAAATGGTTGCATTCCAATAGTTACCGGTTGCGCCATCAAGGTTCCCAACTGCTTGATTCCGTGCTGATCCGCAATGAGCAACTGAAATGTAGGTGGCCACAACGTAGGTTGTCCCAACTTTTTCCATATATCCTCTGGTAACACGTTTACGCCTAACCCTCTGTCCACGATTGTGTCCTTAAGTATGATTACAAGGATACCCGTCTCTACTACTATCAGATCTTCCTGTCGTGAGTGTCAGTAGCATTGGGTCTGTTGCAGTCGTTCCATTGCCATCCTTAACTATTTCCTCTATTGCTTTCAAAAGTGGTGTCATATTCAGAATCGTCGTCCGTAACTAAGGCATTGTAAGAAGGTTATTTAATTTTATAGGGACTTCTATTTGCATTACCTGTCTTATTATGTATTGTTCAGCCAAGTTCCTCTTCGAGGTGTCAACAGTGTCTTTTGCTTGCAACTTTCCTATTTCCATTTGTTTTCCCAACTCCGTTCGTGCTTGCTGCAACCTCTTCTTTTCTTCCTCTGCATCAGGGTATTTTGCCTTCTTTTCTTGCTCACGGGCAATGGCTAGTATTTCCTCATCATATGTTTCGATGCTTAACAAGTTCACCCCCTACTTCGGGCATTTTGAATCTTCGTAGTCTCCCAGACCACACCATCTGCATAATAGCTGCAGCATCTCCTTCGTGGTACAATCTCTGGCGAAGTGCCCCCAGAGGTTGCACACACGACATTGTATCATTGGCCGTCCACTCAAGTCGTAATGTATTCGACTTCGACCTCCATTGTTATTGTTATTGTTATTGTTATTGTTATTGTTATTGTTATTGTTATTGTTATTGTTATTGTTATTACCACCTCATCCGCGCCGATTATTGTTCCGATACCCTCTTGAGGTTGCGCCATTGTTTGTGTTCGTTCCTACTCCTACAGTGGACACTTCCTACGTCAGTAATACTTGCTGGTGTCCCTTTGTCTTCATACACCCCAGAGGGTTGCTGAAAACTATCGGACCCAATCATCCTCATCCGTTACACCATTTGTTGTCCATATTGTTTCACATGTCTTGCAGAGTCTAATCGGATCTGTCGTCCTGTCACCATTAAACTTCGGCAATTTCTCCTTTGGCCCTGCCATTGCTACTTTCTTCTGATTCTGTGGTACCTGTTGTGTATCAGCATTGTTTTGAGCACCCGCGTTCGTTGTTCTGCACAACCGCGCTGCTTCGGACAACCGCCCTACGTCCAACAACCGCATTACCTAGTGAGAAAAGATCTTCCTCAAGCGAAGTTTTTCGATTCTCTGCCTATATTCATTCGTCGAGTGTATCAGGAATGAAGAGTTCACTCCATGCTCATGCTCCTTCGGCACTTCGAGCCATGCGAGTTACTTCCCTTCCGTTCGGATTCTCTATCCTCGGTGTATACAAATTAAGGAACTCCTCCCTTGTCTCTTCCACCAAATTCAATCGCTGTCGAGTCTCTTCTAGCAATTCCTCGACACTCCTCGATCTGCTAGGTGAATGCACTCCCTCCATCTGTGCTCCTTCACCCCCTCGGTGCCCGTCGGTAAGTTGTTGAAGCTTTTGTCTGCGCTCCACCTGTTATGCTAAAATTAAGACTTCTTGTGTTGTGCGTATTTCATCCTTATCTTTTATCTCATTCCTATCCTTGTTAAGTAGATTCGGCATTAATCTTCATAACACTTCCTTCCTTCCAAGTTCGACTGGCAATGGTGCCAAATGTTTACCGTACAAGGTAAATGGATACTTATTGCATGTAGTGCAATAAGATATAACACAAAATGAATACTTTATTCATATACGCAATATGCACTCCAATGCTTACAATATGATTCTGTTGATTACAATGATGTCCCAAAGTCCCTTCCGATCGGTGTACCATCACGCGTCCTTTGGATTCAATTCTACCAGTCGACTACAATATAGAATTTACCGACAACATACATGTATCTTGCATCAAAGAACAGAGACTATGTCACCTACACCATCCATTCCTTCATCTTTACACAGTTTAGCAAGGGATAGCAACAGGGGAAACGGAAAGCAAGTGCAAGTGCTAGTGGTAGTAACCCCATTGCTCAATTATTTAACATGCACAAAATGCAGCGGTTAGATGATGTCCTTGGTGATTTCTTCTTTGCCAATGGCATCCCAACGCATGTGGCTCGATCTCCTTATTTTGTGAGGATGATGTCCCTGGCGGCAAAAGAGGGAGGGCCACCATATTTGCCACCAGGTGATCAAAAGTTGAGGACTAGAGTGTTGGATAGGGACTATGACAAGGTTGGGATCTTGATGGAGCAGATGAAGGCATGTCAGATTGAGTCAAGTTGCAGCATTATCGTGGATGGGTGGACGGGCATTAGTCATCATCAACTCATCAACATTATGGTCACATGTAGTGAGGGCCCATACTTTTTTAGGGTAGTTGATTGTTCAACACAACGTAAAGATGTTGATTTTTAGTTTGTGTTCTTAGGAATGCCATTGAGGAGGTTGGGCCACAAAATGTGGTCCAAATTGTGACACATGCAACACATGTGTGCAAAGCTACAGGGAGGCAGCCTATGGGCATATTTGGTAGACTCCACGTTGTGTGCATGACATGAAGAATGCACTCAAAGACGTGGGAAAAGTTGATTGGATTAGACGGGTGGTTAATGATGAGAGAGAGGTGCAACTTGGAGAGAACAATAAAATTACAAGAGCCATTACAACTCATGGTTATGACACAAGAATGGAATCAATGGCCCCAGATCATAACAGTGCAGAGAAGGGGGTGAAGAAGATGATGAAAAGCAATCAATTTTGGAGTGATGAAAAAATACAGTCTCCATCATTACTCTAGTGTTCTAGATTATTAGATATGGAGATGCAAATACACCTAACTTTGGACAAGTTTATGAGTGCATTGAATCCATGATTGGGCAGATAAGGTTGTTGCGCGTGAGAGGAAGCCCACTCTAGCATTCTATACATTGCAAATTCAGCCTATCATTCACCACAAGTGGGAGCATTTTGAACACTCCTTTGCACATGGTTGCCTGTGCATTGAACCCAAAATGGTACTTGCCTAGGCTTGGTAGAGTCACACCACTTCAAGACGATGAGGTAAAGGCTAGGTTCTTTCGATGCATTGCCAAGATGTATGACAGTGACACTACTAGTGAGATTTTCTCCAAGTGGTCAAAATTTGCCAGTATTACAGGTAATCCTTAGTTCTTGATTCAGTGTTCTAAGTTCTTTATAATTATAAGTTACAAATTATTTTAATATTAGTTTTGAGATCCAACTTTGCAATATCTCAAAACTATAGCATAGAAGAATCCCTTTTTGTCGTAAAAATGTCATGGATCACAAAAGTCAAAGATTGCCTTACTAGCCATCTGATTCCTTTCTCAGGTTTGTAGGTCCATCCCTTTATAATGTTAACTTCAAGAGTTTTACTTTATTGATTTATGATTCATTGATTATCATTTATGAATCATCATTTCTCACAATTGAATGAACATTTGTTTGTAACTTTCAACTTTGTTATTTTAGGTTTCTAGCTCCTCACTGGTAGAGAGGAACTAGTCTACCCATAGCTTCATCCACTTTGTTAAGAGGAACGGACTTACCTCTAAGAGAGCGGAGAAGTTTGTTGTTGTACATGGTTTCTTGCGGATTAAAGATTGCAAGACACACGAGTACAAGGAGAGCCCAACAACACAACGAGATGTAGAGCTTGAGGTTCTGGCTCCAATTGATGAGGATGACTATGCAGCAAAAGCTGATATAGCAGAAGCTGATGTAGGGCTAGTTGGTGTTCCTTTAGACGATCTTACCCATGAGCAATATAGTAGTTATAATGATGAGGAAATCAATTTAGGGGATGATTAGAGAGCTCCTGCCCTTACATTCTCAATATTGACATTTTGTAGTTTGTACTCACTTTGATATGGCCATGATACATTATTTCATTTCATTGTTTCATGCTACTCTACTCATTGTAATCATGAGCATCTTTATGATATATCATGACTTGCCTCTAAGAGAACGGAGAAGTTTGTTGTTGTACATGGTTTCTTGCGGATCAAAAATTCACAAGACACGCAAGTACAAGAAGAGCCCAACAACACAATGGGATGTAGACTTGTAGATCTAGCTCAAACTGATGAGGATGATGATGCAACAGAACCTAATGTAGAGCTAGTTGGTGTTCCTTTGCAGGATCTTACCCATAACGAGTCTAGTAGTTCTAGTGATGAGGACTTCGGTTTAGGGGATGATTAGAGAGCTCCCACCCTTACATTCTCATTATTGACATTTTCTAATTTGTACTCGCTTTGATATGGCCATGATACATTATTTCATTTCACTATTTCATGCTACTTTGCTAATTGTAATCATGAGCATCTTTATGATATATCAAATTTGAAAAATTAATTTTGAATCTTTCATCTTTGTCATTTGATAGTCAATGGTTGACTTACATGGTATTACATATGATTTACATTTTTCATTTATCATTATGTTTAATGTTATTCATGTTACATCTTACTATGAGTATGTTACTAAGTTCAATGGCCATTGGGTAAGAACTTTCAAGTTTGAACTTTGAACTTTTGCTTCATGAATCACGATTCAATTTTCTATATTCAACTCTACTTAAAATGTTATATTTTAGTACCATTTCATAATTAACATTTCAAGACATATATGTATACTAGGCAACCTAATTCCCCATAAAATTACCAGCATACATATAAATATTGTTATAACTTACAAAAGAAGCTTGGTAGAAAGAGAAATACAAAACAAGGGGCATAAGCAATAAAGCAGCAATTATACAATTTGAAATTGTGTTCTTGACTGAAATTCCCATTCAAATATAAATATTGGGGAAAATACATTAAATTTGCTAATTTGCACACTTGCTGCATACTAAGGCAAAAGAAATTAAAAAGATAGCAGTATTTTTTGATTTGAAACAATTCTCTTTGTAAACCTAAAGCCGAGAAACCCTGATTAGAGGAAAATTTATTAAATTTGCTAATTTGCACACATGCTGCATACTAAGGCAAACGAAATTAAAAAGACAGCAGTATTTTTTGATTTGAAACAATTCTCTTTGTAAACCTAAAGCCAAGAAACCCTGATTACATAAAAAAACTGAACCACCCACTGATCTACTCTAAGGCCTTTATTTCTCCAAACATTCCACAAACTAATTTACTTCTAACATCTGCAAATAGCCATTTAAGTTGAGGTGCTTATAGACATACACTGCCTACAGGTAATTGATTCAAAGAACACCCACTGCTTTAAAAAATTACTTCTGACATCCAGAAATTGCCATTTTAAAATGAGGCATTAAAGCCAAACACTGGCTACAAAAATCAATTTAATGATATTCCAATTAACAGTTGTTCAAAAGTCCATCCGAGAAACTGGTCGACATCAGCAATAAAACTTGTCCCAACACAGGGGTTTCATGGTAAGAAATGTGAACTAAATTAGAAAACTAAAAACAAATATAAAGAGGTTTGAAACAAGACGAGCTCAACTGTTAGAAACAATTGGGTCTTTCCTAAATGTTTTCTAAGATCAGATCCAAGGAAGCATGATAAGTGATGATTTTTTATTAAATTCATCTAACAGGTTGGTAGAAACATACGCCAACTTACAAGGCTGGGCGCATGCAGATATGCTTCAAGAATTTGATCGAATAGATGCACAAAGTAGCACCAACTACAGAGAAGGTTATTATTGGCAAAGTAATTACATTATTGAATAAATCGGTCTCAGACGATGTCATAAGGAAAATAAAAAGAAACGGCTTTTTATGATTATGGAAGTGCCCAACAAACAGAAGGGCGCATCTGAGTAAAGTCGGTATCCCATTTTAAGTTGTAGAAAATATTTTACGTAAAGTCAGTCTGGGCAATGTCCAATATCTGAAAGCCCATCGAAAGAAAAGCGAAATTGTGGACGATACGCAAATGCGCGATAATCAATTATGCATGCACTCCGTTCACAATTCAAGGTTTCTCACATCTCACAAACTTAAACACAAAACCCTAAACCCCCATAAATTCAATATTCAGGCCACCGATTATACATAAATTAATGAATGGCAAACAACAATGTCGAAAGAATAATGAAGTATACAGACCTGGAATGGATAGCTCCAGCCTCTTTGTTATTCAACAAATAGATATTTCAAAGATAATATGAGAGGAAGTGGAAGTAAGCACGCTATGGGTGAAAGTACCCTAAAGCCCTAGTTCAGAATAGTTTTCCTCTGTTTTGTTCATACGTAAACCTAGGGGAGAGATTTATTAGTTCCTCCCTTGCCAATAACTTGTTTTCATTTGATTCAATTTTCATTTAGACGCACCAATCATATTTCATTATTTTTTTTATTTTTTCTATAATTTTATTATATTTTAAAAATTAAAAAAAATTGTTATTTATTTGCAATTCTATTACCTTTGAATAAAAAAGGCAATCACAAAATTAATTTACGTCTTAAAAGGTTAGTAAAATTGCAGAGTGCATCTGACAGGTTTTAATAAATGAGCAACATATGACAAGTGCATATTGCAATGAAATTAAATTTGTACTAATGAGTTGTCCGGCAGACTCATTGAGCAAATTTTATTTAATTTTTCCATCAAGTGTCCTTCCCAACTACTTACTTTGGCTTCAACACAACTCTGAAAAGTTTCAGTACCAAGTATTTTTATCCAATTGAGTTGACATGTTATTCAGCTTTGTCTATTTGCGAAACATGGATTGTTGTGGGTACCTGAACTTCTGTTGACTTATGAAATCTCAAACCCTATAAAATTCTTTGTTTTCCATTTTGTCTCGAGGTTCTAAATTTGGTTATTGCTAAGTATTCTCTTTCAAGGGTGTTGATCTACTTGAGGCCTTACTCTGTTTGAGGAACATCTATCACTGTGGGTATGCTTCAACTCCTTTGTTTTCTTTTCTTCTTTTTTTATCTTACCTCTGAAAGTAAGGTTTGTAATCCAATTAATGTCTATTTGCCCTCTTTTTATCATGTTCCTCTAAGGAGTTTTCTACTTTCAGATCGTATTGTAGTTGTTTTTGCTCATCCCATTTTTTGAAATGGGTTTTTTAATGTGAACATATTCAGTTATTTCCTTAAGTTTGTAAATAGGTAAACATGCATCTTACAAGGAAGTATTGGTAACCTTAGTTATCGTTAAGTTGGGATAGAAAATGGCACTATAATAAATGTTGAGGAATCAAATAAATAATGGTGTTTAGTTTAAATTTTGATATACAATAATGGTACTTAGTATAAAATTTGATATATATTTGTTTGTGAAATGTGAGTTGATAAAGAATTAATAGATTGAATTTGTGAGTTCAAATGGTTCGTAAGGTTGTACTAAGACTTTGTGCTTGTCTCATGTAGGTCTAAGGTTCAAGTCTTATCAACCAAGTTTATCTATTGGTTGTAGTGTTTGAGCCTACATAGTTGGCTCGTGGCCACTAGTCTTGCTCCAACCAAGCTTCTTCATCACCCCCAAAACTCGACAAAAAGTAAGGTTGAGGGAAGTTGTCGCGTGGTCATTGGGTTGGGTTGCAAGGATATTCAAAGTTTATAATTAAAAAAATTTAGAATCCATAAATATTTTATTTGGTATTAGTATTTAATTTTGTATATATAGATTTAATTTTCGTAATTATATATTTGATCTATATGTCCATAGATTGAAAATGTGCATTTGAAAATATTATGGTAAAAATTGTTGTTAGGAATCTAGACAACTTGATTTGTGCATGTGTGTCTCCATTCATGATTGGTGTCAATAAACATCATTTAGAATTTGTTAGGGTGGGATTTTTTTTTAGGCTTTTGGACTATGGAATGGACTTTCTTCATGGATATGAGCCAAAGATGACCCAACCTCACACAAATTGGTAAGAGATAGGGATGATAGTTAAAGGAACATCTAAGTGTTTAAACCCAAGATAAACATGAAGGATGATGGAACCAATGATGGGGCAAGTGAGATCATCATGCACTTTAATCAAGAGTTCAAATTTGTTGTAACCATCTAGATATAATTTATTTGTACAAATATATTCCTCTATAATCACAAATGTACTATACACATTGGATTAATAATTGTTAGGATAAACCACGGACAGAAATAAAAAACTACATGCAAATATAACCAATAACAAAAATAATAGAACACACAGAAATGAACACAAGGCACCAAGATTTAACGTGGTTCACCCAATCCCTAGGCTACGTCCACCAAACAGCAAGTCCGATCTTATTACAATCCAGTGATTACAACCTGATTACAATCCGTAATCCCTTACAGCTCAATACCGCCGCAAGAACCAATTTTGTATCACCACACATAAAAAATACCCAACTCTAAGCCCTTTTTATACAAGTATTAAACCGCTTTAGGGTTATAACATGTCGGCCATATGTCGGCCATAATATGTCGGCTACCATGTCGGCTACTTCCAAAAAAAAAAAATTCCCCACTATTTATGAAGTATGTACAGTACTTTCCTGATCAGTCACCACAATCTAACAATAATCACCCACATATGTGTTTGTTATTGATTCTAGTAGTAATGTATAATGGTCCATCGAGTAGATTCAAAATATCACTTGAGGTACATGTGATACTACGTTCACATTTAGGCTCAAGTTTCTCTTGTTATATCCTATTCACAAATTTGTTACCTTTAAATTGGAGAAGTTATATGACTATCATCATTAGGCTCAACAATATTTGTGGAATATGAAGGCAAATGATTAATAAAGATTGTAAAGTTTTGATTAGGTGTTGTGATGGATTTATTCCCTTTATCATTCACTCTAGTTGGAAGAATATTTTGTAACCAACAATTTTGGAAATTGCAAAATAGTAGTTTCAACCACCTCATGTGAGACATCATCTCTCTTACTCATAAGGGTAGGATCCCCTTGTTTGTTGCTACTAAAAATAACTAATACTAAATAGTAACATAAGATTATGTACACTAATTTAGCGAATTGGACATTATATTCACCATATTCTATTTATTTAGAATATGTATTATTCATTCATTGTATCATCTTCTTTTAGTACTTATGATTTTTTCTTATAATAAACTTCCAAGTATAATCTACCAAATCAAGTGACCAAGAAGGTCGTGAAATCTCAAAAACTTTTCATAATTATTTATGTGAATTCAAGAATAAAGATGGAATATACATGCACTTTAAAGATTGCAACATATACTACACCTTAAATATACAAACATGGAAAATCAAAATAACACAATGACTACAAATTAACTCTTATCTTGGGCAAATGATGTTATCCCTAATTGTAAAATTTGGCGCAAAGACTACAAGATCAAGTAAAAAAACATATCATTAAATATAACACAATATGCATCTCAAATATTATGAAATTGAGTTCAAATCACCTTTTCAATGACACCACAAGACTCACAACCACTTATAGATAATGTCATCACATCACTTTTTTTTCTGCACAAAGTTTGGAAGTTACTAATCTCTTTTATTGACTGTGATTTATCTTTGCATCCAAAATCAAAGTCTTAAAGTGAGCATATTGTTTAGCTAAAAAATGGAATCACTTAAATAAGGTGTGTAGAATAAATTCAATGAGAGAGAAATAAATTAATAAGAGTCTTTATCTTTCTTCGCCCATGCCTTGAGTGCTAGTACAGACTAGGATGGGAGTAGAGAGGATGCTTGGTTGTGGCCTTACTTCATTAGTATTCCTTGTCAATATGAAAGGATACTAATGTCGCATAAAGACACTAAGGGGCCAAAGTATTAAAAGACTGCCAGGGTAACCTTAGAGTTGGCTCATGCGATGACACTTGCCCACTTATATATTAGATTCCCTACATGTCTTTGTTTGCCTCTGGGTTTAGATGTCACTTGTGTCTTGGTACCTTGAGTTAGATTGCTTTCAAGTTTTCCTTGACCTAGATATTACTTCTGGCCTTTGGGATTGTTATCCTATTTGGCACTTGAGACTATCTCCTTAGCCAGTGGGAGTGGACCCTTTTCGGTTACCATGAGCTCAGGTGGTAGTGCTTTTTACTTTTACCATTGAGATCTATCAATTCAATGTTGTGGCTAGAGTTCCCTATTCTGCATTTATTTGCATTTTATTCTTGTTTACTATGATGGATGGTTATACCTATTGTATTGTATTTTATTCTTGTATCTTAAAGAGATGATGTAATCTATTTTATGATGCATATTCTTTCAGCCTTTTATACCCTGTAACCTGTACAGTGGATGATTGTGCATTCTGATTATTGTCAAACGACATTTGGGATTATTGTATATTATTTAAATGGATTTGTAGTTGCCATTATTCTTTAATGTGGATGTGTTATATATTGGTTTTAGTATTAATTAAACTTAAATGTGATTTAATGTCATGGGACCCTTAAGAATTGTAATTTGTTTTATGGTATGTGTTTCTGTGTATGATATTGCTTATGCTATTTTATATCTATTGTTGTTAAGTTATGATCTTCAACAACAACAAAAATGTTTGGCAAACTTAGTGAAACTTTAGGTTAATTTATTTTGGGTTGCCTGGCAGGGTGTTACAACCCATGCAAGCAACAAAATATAATGCAAATACAACATGTATGCACAAAATAAAGAAACATATAAGCCATAAAGAATGAATGAGTCCCCTTGCATAATAAACTTGAAAACTAACATCAGTCCTAACCCATACAAGATACTCAGAACAAAAATATTGTACTGAAGGATTTGGCTGCAATTTGTAAATTATATAATTTACACTTTCCATTGTTGGGAACATCAAACAACAAACCATTCTTCAGCAAACAACAAACAACAACATAAAAGTAGATGAAGAGCAAGAGGTGGACTTAAAAGAAGCCTTTGATTGCTGACAATATGTAGTAACAAATGCCATTCTAATAAATTAAATATAATTAATATTTAGTGCTTTACACAACTTGCTATAGACTTGTAGACATAAACAATTATAGAATGAAATGTTCACTGAGTTTTATAAACAATATAATGTCCCCTTCTCCGTGCTAGACCTATTGGCACCTAGTTGGTCTATCTTTCCATTTTGATAGGCTGACTACATTTGTTTCGAGGATTCCAGTCAGTCACAGGGATATACTTGGTTTCAGTGGGGAAGACATTTAAGTGGGAACTCCTAAGGTTAAGTCACCTTATTCTATTAAGTCAACCACTTTATGACATAAACAACTTAAGTGACTAAAAGACAAAATAGGCTTTTTATCCCACATTACTTTGTTCTTTGCACCTTCCCTCACTTTGAGGCTATAAAGCAAACATCTACTTTGGGATTAACACAATGAAAAAAAAATATTAACATTTTGCTTCAAAAAGCAGTTGCTTGAATGTGACTGATTGCTTTAAGGAAGCAAACCCTTAACAATAAAGTGAAAGAGCTGGACGTAGCCCCAAGTGTTTCTTGGAGAATCATTTTGGCAAGAATTGGTGGAACTTGGGGTATTCATATTTGGACAGTGATTGAAGACTGAACAACTAAACAAGTACGACTTAATGGAGATTAGGAGTGCCTGCAGAAGTTCATTGTAGATGCAGTATGGCAGTCATAGCAATTGGGAATAGCAATACTACCACATCTTGATACACATCACAGTAATATTTTTGCGAAGACGGGAGACATAGTAAACAAGGAAAGCACTTGGGTTGGAGATCACATGATTTGCAAACAGTTGCAAGTGGTAATACTTCTGTTGCAGAACTTCAACGCCATAATCTGATAGGTAGGAGAGAAAGACAACTAGCTTAACAGGTCTTTCACAGCTAGGTCAAGCAGTCTATAGGTAGTGTAGGGCTTAGATGAGTGGGTATCTGAGATTGGACGTGGGGCAAGAACACACTATGTAACCAAATCTCCATTGTGGTGTCCTCCATTCCTAACAATTTTGTACTAAATTTACCTAGTCTGCATACTAGTTACTGTATATTTATTCATCTTTACATGAATTTGGGATTTTGTCATATGTACATTGTATAATAGTATTTGCTTTCATTGCTTTACTGTCATGGTTATAAATTATTATTACAACTTTATATTTTTGGGCCACTATCCATGCACTTGCTTGAAGTCATGGTTGCATTGATTAACATAGCTATTTCACGGTATTTGTGTTGATAATCAACAAGGTGGTATTCTAGTAGTAACTTTGCTTAAGGTCTTTGATGCGTAACATCTGTTTGACAAAATTCTGCTAGACAAAGTCCAAATTATATGATCAAACCAAGCAGGGGTTATTATAGTGGTATCAGAGCCATAAGTCCTACCAACTTGTGGAAAAAATTATCATGTAACAGGCTGAATCAAATAGGAAAAATGACAGTTAGGCATGAGGAGGAAAACTTATAAATTTAGTCACTTCCCACTTGAACAGGCAGAATCTTCAGATCATATTGACATTGAGGATAGTTATTCAGTTGATGAGGAGTTAACTTTTGGGGCAGGTGAATAGGTTGAATAGGCTTAATAGATTAAGTAGATTGAACAACTTGAACAAGGTGAACAGGTATAAGACAGTCACATGGCTCATAATGAGAATGAACAAGAGCAGGAAGTGAGGGAAACCTTGAGGGCTATTAGAGATGGATAGAACAATATAGCTACTGCACTTCAATGACTTACATGTGCTATGCAATAGTTAGCTCCACCTCATAGGGCAACCCCAAGTCATCACAATGGAGGTGGTAGTGTGGCAGGATCACCCCGAGCTACTAGGCCCCCCACATGAAACAATGACATACCTTTAATGCCCATTTTTAATGTAGAGGAAGAGGTAGCACCACTTGCGATGAAAAACTTACTGTTAGATAACGTTATGGCAATGTATGATGAATGGGATTTATTCCCTAATCTGGTTAAGAAAAATTTGTCATTTGTTCAATACTTGAATCAAAAAAGGGAGACAAAGAGACCACAACATGACAAGAGACCTAGAACACAGAACAGGGACTTCAAGCATGCCATGAACAAACTATCTCTCCCTACTTTTGATGGCAACAGTAAGACATCAGCAAGAACTTGGATTCACAAGCTAGACACCTACCTAACACTTAAGCCCATGTCAAAGACAAAAGCCATTTGATTCACTACGATGCATTTAGAGGGAGTAACATATGATCGGTAACATCATGGGCTGCTCACCTAGGATCACGGTCTTATTATGTTTTGTGAGATTTTTAGCTCTAAGTTGATTACTCGCTTTGACAAGAAGTATATAGAGGTCTATTACAAAGATTTGGCGCAATCGCGACGTAGTGGATCTCTAGATGATTTCATTGATAAGTTTTAGCGGATTTCAGTGATGGTTTTAGATATGTCAAAACAAAATAAGATAATGTTGTTTACTGAGGGTCTACAAGACAAATATAAAGGTTTGGTTAAGGTACTTAAGCCAAACACCTTGAATGATGCTATCAAGATCGCACGTGATCTAGATTCACCCTCTTTGATATTAAAGCCTCCTAAGAAACCTTGTAAGGGGTCCACTTTGTTCCAAAAGAACAAGAACCAGAATAAGGCTACACCACCCAAGATGGACTCTGAGACATGGAATGAACTCACGGGGAAGAAGCTATGTTTCACTTACAAAGAGCCATGGACATCGGATCATAGATGCCTTGGCAAAGGCAAAATACATTATGTCAAGGTACTTTTAGAGGAGGATGAGCAGCAAGAGGGTAATAATGTTGATGGCAGTGATAAGGAAGAAAGTGAGGAAAGGCCACCTAGAGAGAGAAAGAAAGAATCCGTTCAGGGACAACCTCCTATCATAGCTTCCCTTTCCAGTGATCCCATATGACATCCCTTTCGTTTGAAGGGAATAGTTAGGGGGCAGTGTATTGTGTGTCTATTAGTTACAAGGGCATCACATAACTTCATAAGCTCACATTGGGTTATAAAGAGGAAGTTACAGATTGATGACATTCTCGAGTTTGAGGTTAGAGTGGCAGGACGTGAGAGATTGGGATGCATAGGGAAAGTGTTAGGACTTCCAATTCATTTTGATGACTTCCTTCTTGAGGCAGATTTTTATGTGGTTGATTTGGATGGATTAGATGCCATGTTGGGAAGACAATGGTTGCAAACTATTGGTAGATACATAGTTGATCGCGATAAGATGCAACTGGAATTCTTATAGGATGGCTGACAGGTGATCCTCAAGGCTATGCTAGAGGTGAACCCAGGCTGATGGCTATTATGAGGCATGATGACATGTAGTGGGCAACACACTATTTCATTTCCTCTAAGGCTACCTTAGACTCATGACAATAGTTTCATATTGACATTTAGCCAGTGCTTGATAAGCACAAGAGGGTTTTTGAGGACATACCTCTGGGCATTCCCCCATATTTGAGCATATCATTAATTTAGAGGAGGGTGCAACATTTGTTATCACTACACCTTATTGTCATCCCAAGCACTATAAAGAGGAGATAGAAAAGAAAGGAACTTTTAAACATGGGACACATCAGGCCTAACTCTAGTCCCTTCGCTTCTTCAGTCGTATTGATGAAGAAGGATAGCACTCTTTGCATGTGTATTGATTATTGTGCTCTCAACAAGAGGACCATCAAGAATAGGTACCCTATCCCTCGTATTGATGAGTTAATGGATGAGCTACACGGACTAGTTTACTTCTCGAAGATTGACCTCAGATTGGGATACCATCAAATACGGGTTTGCGAGGAGGATGTGCATAAAAGAACTTTCTAATGTCACTATGAACACTACAAGTTCTTGAATATGCCATTTGGACTCACTAATGCACCAACTACATTTCAGTCATACATGAACCATATTTTTAGAAAATATTTGTGAAAGAGTGTGTTAGTATTTTTTGATGACATCCTAGTTTTCAGCAGAACTTGGAAGAAGCACTTGCAACATTTAGATGAGGTACTTAGTATTAAGGAGTAGCACTCATTGTTTGCGAAGGAGTCAAAATGTGAGTTCAAAATGATCGAGATTCTTTACTTGGGTCACGTAATTGGTGTAGACAGGGTCAAGGTACACTAGAAAAAGGTTCAGGCAATCCTAGATTGGCCACTACCGAGGAATGTATCAAATTTGAGGGGCTTACTGGGTCTTTGCTCTTATTACAAGAGGTTTGCTAGAGGTTTTACATAGACAACTGCTCCCCTCACTGATCTCACATAGAAAAGGGCATTCAGGCGAACAATTGATGCAATGGTGACCTTTGATAAGCTCAAGCAAGTGATGAGCACATGCCCAGTCTTGGCACTACCCAATTTCTCTTTGTCGTTTGTACTAGAGTGTAATGCTTCAAGGAGTGGGATTGGTGCAGTTCTAATGCAGGATAGGCATCTGACCACTTATGAGAGCAGGAAGCTCAAGGATGGTGAGAGACTGTACTCCACCTATGACAAGGAAATGTTGGCTATTATGCATGCTTTAACCAAGTTTAGATAGTACTTGGTGGGTGGCAAATTCATAGTTAGGATAGACCACAACAAGTTGCACTACTTCTTAGAACAAAAGGATCTAAATGAAAGACACCAAAAGTGGGTCAACAAGATTTAGGCCTATGATTTTGACATCGAGTATGTCAAGGGTAAGAACAATGTAGTTGTTGATGTACTTTCCAGGAGACCTTTAGTGGTAGAATGTTGTGTTATTTCAAAGATATCAACAGATTGGAAGTCCCAGTTGCTGGTTGAGTATTCTAAGAATACTCAAGCATGTTAGATTATGGATGGACAACTTCAAAAAAGTAGGTGCAAGGTAATAGATGATGTGATTTTTTATAAGGATAGGATCTACCTTATACTAAGATCTAAACTCAAGGGTAAGATTATGGAAACTCTTCATGATGCACCATCAACAGGACACCCAGGTTTTTTCAAAACCTAAAGCAAGTCAAGGAAAGGTTTTCACAGAAGGGCCTCAAGGACGATGTCCTCCAACATATCTAGGAATGCTGGACTTGTCAGTTAAACAAGTCAGAGCCCGAGTTTCCAACTAGACTATTACAACCTCTTACTATCCCAGTGGAGAAATGGGAGAGTATCTCCATGGACTTTATTATAGAGTTGTTGAGGGTGCAAGGTAGAGATTCCATTTTTGTGGTGGTGGACATATTAACAAAATTCGCTCACTTCTTTGCCATAATAGCAAATTGGTCGGCTTCTCAGGTAGTAGAGTTATTTTTTCAAGAGGTTTTTCGTCTACATGGTCTTCCTCACACCATTGTGAGTGGCAAGGATAGCAACTTCCTCAACACTTTTTGGCAAGAACTGTTCAAATTGACCGGTACAGATTGACACCCAGCATGAGTTACCACCCCCAGACAGATGGACATACTAAGATAGTAAACAAATGGGTGGAGGGTTATCTTTGAAGCTATGTAACAGGGCAACAAAGGGCTTGGGTTAAGTTGTTATATCTAAGGGAGTATTTCCACAAATCCTACCACATGTCCATCTAGTGGACTCCATTTTGAGATCTCTATGGTAGCGAGCCTCTATTGTTCATAGATATGGCTTTGCAGGATAGTAGGGCACCACTAGATGGGGATTGGATATAGGATCAACAAAACATTCTCAAATCTCTTCAGGAGAAGAATTTACAGACTCAGAATCAGCAAAAGATGTATGTTGATCATCAATGGACAAAGTAGAGTTTTGAGTTGGGTGATGTGGTTTATCTTTGTCTCCAACTTACAAAGTTCCTTAAAGAAGAGTGGGTCTCAAAAACTTCAGCCTAATTTTTTTGGTCCCTATCATATTACTTAGATGGTTGGGGAGGTAGCTTATGAGCTGGACTTACTAGATGACAGCAGAATTCATAACATTTTTCATGTTTCTTGCCTCAAGAAAGCAATTGGTTAGCATGTAGTACCCTCCATTGGATTGCCTCCACTAGATGAGGAAGGGAAGCTAGTATTAGTTCCAGCAGAGGTGATAGAGGTCAGAGAAAGGAAGTTGTGTAACAGGTCCATCAAGGAATATCTAATTCGCTGGAAGGATTTTCTCTATGAAGATGCCACTTGGGAAAGTAAGTCAATCTTGCAACATCCAACACTGAGATTGCTTGAGGGCAAGCAATCCCAAGAGGGGAGGACTGTAATGTCCCCTTCTCCACGCTAGACCTATTGGTGCCTAGTTGGTCTACCTTGCCATCCAGATAGGCTAATGAAATTTGTTTCGAGGATGCCACTCAGTCATAGGGATATACTTAGTTTCAATGGGGAAGATATTAAAGTGGGAACTCCTAAGGTTAAGTCACTTTATTCTATTAAGTTGATTTATAAAGTACTTTATCTTTTAAAAGTCACTTTATGACATAAATGACTTAAGTGACTAAAAGACAAAATAGGCTTTTTATCCCACATTGCTAAGTTCTATGCACTTTGCTTTGGGATTAACATAATGAAAAAATATATTAACATTTTGCTTCGAAAAGCAATTGCTTGAATGTTACTGATTGCTTTAAGGATGCAAACCCTTAATAACAAAGTGAAAGAGTTGGACATAGTCCCAGCTGATTTCTTGGAGAATCATTTTGGAAAGAATTGATGGAACTTGGGGTACTCATATTTGGATAGTGATTGAATACTCAACAACTAAACAAGTACAACTAAGTGGAGATTAGGAGTGCCTGCAGAAGTTCATTGTGAATGTAGTATGGCAGTTGTAGCAATGGGGAATAGCAATACTAACACATCCTGATACACATCATAGTAATTTTTTTGTAAAGACGAGAGACATATTAAACAGGGAAGTCACTCGGGTTAGAGACCACATGATTCCCAGATAATTACAGGAGGTAATACTTGTGTTGCAGAACTTCAACACCATAATCCGACAAGCAGGAGAGAAGGAGAACTAGCATAACAGGTTTGTCACAGATGGGTCGGGTAGGCTATAGGTAGCATAGAACTTAGATGAGTGGGTATCTAACATTGGACACGGGGCAGGAACACACTATGTAGCTGGGTCTCCATTCCAGCGTCCTCCATTCCTAACAAGTTTGTACTAAATTTACCTAGTCTGCATACTAGTTATTGTATGTTTATTCATCTTTACATGAATTTGGGATTTTGTCATCAGTAAATTGTATAACAGTCTTTGGTTTACTATCATGGTTATAAATCGTTATTACAACTTTATGTTTTCGGACCACTATCCATGCACTTGCTTGAAGTCGCAGTTTAATTGATTAACATAGCTATTTCACAACATTTGTGTTGATAATCAGTAAAGTGGTATTATAGTATTAACTTTGCTTAAAGTCTTTGATTTCATAACATCTGTTTGACAAAATTTCGCTAGACAAAGTGTCCAAATTATTTGATCAAACCAAGCAGGGGTTATTACAAGCAACTATAGAATGCCCATTTTCCCCATTTTGTGCATACAAAGGATCAATATGCCCCTCCCTTATGCATTTCAACTAGCAATCTGGGGGATTTGGGTTTACAACTATGGTCAAGGGAATTTGGGTTTACACATATGCCCCTCCCATATACATCTTACATGTGGACCCTAAATCTAGGTACAAATATTAAGAATCCTATCAAAGGTGAGAATCTACAGGTAGTAAAATATTCTTGTGAGGAAAGTATTTTCAAAGACATACATTCAAGATGTGATTTAAGGAAACTCACTATCACCTAATATGAATACCGTAAGCAAATATATGGTTGTGAAGAAGCGAGAATGATGAAATGTGAGTAATAACTATGTACCAACTTCAAAATCTACAATTACATAACATTTGTAACATGTATAGATAGATCCAATCTAGGTGTAGAAATAGTTAGTCATAATAAAAGCAATAAAAAACACGGTTGTAAAAAATAGTCAACTAGTGCCCTTAATTAACAAGATTATTTAGGGGCTTCTACATCACAGTAGTAGATTATTTCTAAGGTTTAAGCATAATTGTAGGTGGTCACAACAATAGTCATGCAAAAATATTTGTTTTTGTTCCTCATTAAGATGACAGTACATAAAGGCAATGCACTACATTTGAAAGATCATTTGTGGAAGTTTCCCAGATCATTGACATCTTTGTGGATCATCCCCTGATGGATAAGTTAGTTTTGGTGGCAATCAACTCCATTATACAGTTATAAATTGTAAGTCTCAATAGTAACATACATACAAGAAAATAACAAACTACAACATAAAAGATATTTATATGAACTCCATGATCATATCATAGTTATAATTTTTGGGCATGGAATATACAGTCTATACACTGTGTTGCGAGTAAGATATTTATTCAAGATATTCAAAAACCACATTATTATGTAGGAACATAAACATAAACAAGATTATAATTAAAATAAATTTTTTCATTCATTGATATATTTACATGAATATCATGCATCATTCAAAGACCATCCTAATGTATAACATGTCATAAATATGATGGCATGTATAATATGTCTCAAGTACAACTAATCTCAAGATTTATAGTCTTCTCACATCCTTCATGCTATTTCATCTCGAAACCTCCCCCAATCATCTCTATCTCACTGAGTCATTCCATATGTCTCAAGTATTGGTACATTTACCCCCTACGCTCATCATCCTCTTCAACGTCAACTTTAGATGGAATGTCGTCTTCTATTGTAACAAAGTTGTGCACTTTACAACACACTAAACAATCTTTGTTTGTGTCATGATTGCATAGGATGTTGCATGCCTCGAGATAGGAAAATGTTGCTTCAAAATGCCAAATGTATGCCCTATTGTATTCCTAAGTGAGGATTGTAGGTGGTTAAATAACTCTTGTGGAGTATTTATCGGATTTTCTCTATAAAACTCCTTAAGGCGGTAGCATATACACCAATAAGGGGCGAGAAATCCTGGTACATTTGGATATCCCACATCAACAAATTTTTGTTTTCCTATACAAATGCACATAAAGTATATTGTTATAACCTTGAAACATTTCTTGTAAACTTAACTATATAATTAAATAAAAGATGATTCCACATACCGTAGGGGACTACTAGCAAATTCGATCTCAAGAGAGTAGAAGCAAGAATGCCCATAACATTTTGCGATAGATTGTCTTTCCTATCATGATAATTAGCTTGTATGTCTACATCGACAGTCATAAGTATATGTGATCCATCAATTGCTCTAATACAATCCTACAAATTGTCAATTTATAATTAAATTTTAACATATAGAATTTCAAGTCAACAAAAGAAATATGTGCCAATAGTAGAGTTACCTTGAAGTAGGGATCAAAACAGTCCTTCCCAAGAATTTTAGGAGGATTATTTGGAGCAAAAGGTATCAAGTAATCAACATGTAGAGCTAATGTAGCCCTCAATACCTTGTGGAAGTGTCGATTTATTGTCTCTCCTAAGTGACCAAAGTTATGGGCAATCTTATGATTCCTCAAATTATGGCTAAGGGTGTGGAGGAACATCACTAATTGTTCTTCTAATGACATGTTTATCATATCTTTAATGCTTCCATTTCTCTTAAGAATTTTTGCTAGGCAAAAAAAGGCTCTCCTACTCATGCAAATTTGGTCATGACAAATTGTCTCATTTGAATGGATAATATGTTTTAAAAATGGAATTTCATCTCTTCTACGCTTACGCCTCTCTCCTCTAGCTTCTTGTGTAGATGTTCCAATAGATACTGCAAGGGTGACAAGAGCATCTACAACTGCAAGAATGACTCTATTCTTCCTAGAAATGAGTCCATGAACCCTTGGATCATTAGCAAGATCCATCAATGTAATGATCCCATCTTTTAGCCTTCACGTTCTCCAAAGTCTAAGTGGAGGATAAGAAAAAATTAAATTAATTTCTTATAAAGTCATTCAATTTAAAGGTGACTTTGTATTTAATTAATTTAATTATTAATTACAAGGGAGTAGCTTCTAGGGTATGTATTAATTATTGGAAGGAAGGAAACCTCTCGATTTAATTAATTATTTCTAGGGAGGAGTTTTTAGGGTATGCATTAATTATTGGAAGGAGGAAGCTTCTAGCCCTTGCAATTAATTAATGTTTTAGTTCCTTCCAGAAGGATGAAGAAAAGGATAAATAGGGCAGAAAGTCTCATTGTTGAGCATGGGATTATTGTATCGGATGATTATGACTTGCATTTGATAAGAGCTTGGATGTGTGAATCACACTCCCTTCTTTTTGGCAATAGAGAACATTCATTCTCTGTTGTAACATTCTAGACGTCATTCCCTTAGGGTTTGGCCTTTGGAATACATCTCTTTGTAATTGATTGCAACATTCACAACATTAATATAATTTCAGCCTCGGTTCAGCTTTTGGGCATTCCTGGGTGCCCATTACAATGGTATCAGAGCTATAAGTCCTGCCATCTTGTGGAGATCATATTGATAGCCGGATAAAGATGTATATTAGTCCAGATCAAGATGTGATGCTCAGACAGTTATTGGGTACATTAGAGAAGAGGCAATGTATGCAACAGGAGCAGAATAGGCGAATGGATATGATGTTGCAACTTATGGCTAGACAGATGGGCATCAACATTGATGATTTGTATGTTGCTCCAGAGTAGAAGGTAGTCAATTTCTCAGGTGGGATCGAGACATGTATAGAGCTAGCCAGCTATGATATGGGCATTTCGACAGAGTCAGTAGAGACATGCATGCAAAGTTAGGAGACCACATATGAAGCCTTGTCAGGGGATGATGACGTAGCAATAGTGGAATTAGGAGAATGTGAGGATACTATCATATCAACAACCACTTCTATGTCAGTTGAAGCGTCCAATGAGGAGTTTAATGGTATAAATGCAGTGGTTGATGTATTTTCTAATGAAGCCACACATGTTAATGATTATGAGTTTTCATCAACTACAAATTCAGTTCAGTTTTCTGTTGCAACAGTTAATGTTGTTCTTATGTCCATATATTTTGATGCGGCAACACCTATTGTTGATACAGTTAGCATGAGTACATATGGTTCACCTACAACTACATCTTTTTCAATGCATGATGGTGATAATATGCATTCCAGTCCAATATATATTATGTGGATGGATAAAGGGAAGAAGACGTTTCATAGATCTTCTATGGAGTTGCCTTATGGTGACATTCTGACTTCATCAGCACAAGTTTTGAATGCTAGGCTACAGGGGTTGGTCCTGATGATGCGGGTTTGCAGTTGGTTTAACTTCCATATGGATATCACATATTGGGATCCAGGTGGAGGTTGGAGTCCATTATGTTACTTAATTGCTTGAGGACAAGCAATTTCAAGGAGGGCGGATTTGTAATGATCCCATCTTTTAGCCTTCACGTTCTCCAAAGTCTAAGTGGAGGATAAGAAAAAATTAAATTAATTTCTTATAAAGTCATTCAATTTAAAGGTGACTTTGTATTTAATTAATTTAATTATTAATTACAAGGGAGTAGCTTCTAGGGTATGTATTAATTATTGGAAGGACAGAAGCCTCTCGATTTAATTAATTATTTCCAGGGAGGAGTTTTTAGGGTATGCATTAATTATTGGAAGGAGGAAGCTTCTAGCCCTTGCAATTAATTAATGTTTTAGTTCCTTCCAAAAGGATGAAGAAAAGGATAAATAGGGCAGAAAGTTTCATTGTTGAGCATGGGATTATTGTATCAGATGATTATGAGTTGCATTTGATAAGAGCTTGGATGTGTGAATCACACTCCCTTCTTTTTGGCAATAGAGGACATTCATTCTCTGTTGTAACATTCTAGACGTCATTCCCTTAGGGTTTGGCCTTTGGAATACATCTCTTTGTAATTGATTGCAGCATTCACAGCATTAATATAATTTCAACCTCGGTTCAACTTTTGGGCATTCTTGGGTGCCCATTACAATCAATGACTTAAATACACATCAGAAACAAATATTTCAAGATTCATTCATTTCCACACAACATTGATCATTGTCTAAGTTGACAGAGTATATTATTGATGCCAATAAAACATTGGTGTGTACTAATGATTTAGTTCCAACTATACTATATATTTTGATACAAAAATTCACTGATATATTTTGAGGAAATCATTAAAAGTAGGATCAATAATCTCTTTCAAACATTAGTGAATCTAGATAGGTTTTAGAGATTTTTTATTTAATGTCTACAATGCTCTTTCATATAGGTTTTGAAACTACATAACCCATAATAACTATTAATTACATTCTTAAATAAGACCACAATTATGTTTGTAACTTATATGTTGTCTATTCAACCTACCATTTCATGGAAAATACAAATACCTATTATAGTCACAACAACAAAGCATGTAGTCAAAAATAGATGTGGGGAACACTTCCATTGGAATCTTGCTCCTTGCCTACAAGAGAGATAGTGGGTGATTAAGGCCATGTTCATGCAACCTCATGTTTTGGTAACACAAAAGGTGAATTGGACATGGTTAGGTATCCCAACTCCACTACAGAAAATGGGCAACTATCTAGAGTGCTGAAGAAAGAAACAAGTTGGAGACTATAATCAAGCTGAAGAAATTGTAAACTCTTACTCTATGACTTGCACAATAGAAGAGTCTACCTTAGAAAAAGTTTTTGATACAGGGGAAATGGGTATAGAACAATTGCATCAGAAATCCATGGAAGGTATCTGTAATGAAAAAAAATTAAAGAGACCACTTGCCCCTTTATTAAATCACTCAAACATGCAATGGTTTACAACTAACTTACTAAACAAGCCATTAATTACAAAATATTCCCACTAATCACTGACTAACTAATTTACTAATTAATTACTAACTATGACTTGGAAGAGTATCAAGGATAGAATAAAAAACTCAGCCATATCAGATTAGACAACAACAAGTAGTAAAGTTCCATGCTTAAATGTCAAGATATTTTTACTAATGGTAGTATGGTATAATGCTACTAGGAATTATGAAATGGCTTTATAATTGATTTTCTCTACATTTTTGTCTTCATTTGTTGGCATTAAGTTATGTTTGCCATTAGTGAACACTTATTCATAATTTTGTATGGTTACCGAGTTCATCACTCAGTCTCCAGTGTTTTCTGAGCAATTCAGTGGTTATCAGGTTTCATAGTTCATACCGAGCATTCCAATGGTTACCAAGTGAGTTGAGCAATGCAGCAATTTAGACTGAGCAGAAAATGATTACCAAGCTTAGCAGTATTTATCGAGTCATTAGTTATTGTGATGTGAAGCCAATATCAACTGAGTGATGGAATGAGTAGTGTTTATCGAGTGCAAGCAAGGTAAACATAGTATTCAATTCTTACCGAGTTGCATCATATCTACTGAGTCTCCAATGTTCATCAAGTTCGAAGCTACATTGAGTGATTAGTATGGACCAAGCCTCTACTTCTACCAAATGCATGACGATGCCGAGTAATGCAGTGGACACTGAGTATCAGAAGGTCACCAAGTCAACTATTTAGAACTCGAGTTTGTACATTTGGGCCGACTCAGTAATATTTGTGTTAACTTATGTTTTGGCCGACCTTGTAAATATGAGAATTGGGATGGTATATATGTATTGTATTGTATCATTTCCAAGAATGATAAGTAATGTTTTGAGAAGAGTGAATGCGAATCAACAACAGAGCAGAGTATTCAGTAAGGTCTATAAGGAGCAGTCAAGTTACATCTATCACAAGAGGTGATCAGCATTTCAAGGATCTAATCATCAATCAAGGTGTAAGTCAAATCTACTATTTCATCCTAACATGTGAATTAGATTTAAATCCTTTAACAAGGTAGACTTAACAATTCTTTCTCTAAATCTTCCTAATAGAGTGCATACTTCATTATATGTTTGTAAAACCTCTAACAAGGTGGACCTTGTAGTCCTAATTGCTCTTAATAGAGAAGATTATCTAAATTGATCATTGTAAACCTTAACAGGCCAACTTTATACTGCAGTATTGAAGTTTTGTGGGTATCATCCCCACCCCAATTTTACTTTCTATTTGGAAGGTTTTTGGGTCACCAAATATTGTGTTCATGTGCTATGAATGTTTATCTTTTAGTTTCTCATGCATGCAGTAGATTGGATCAATTAATGGTGAATGGATTATGTTGATTAAGTGCTAAAATTGATAAAATTTTTGAGGTTACTAATTCACCCCTCCCCTCTCAGTAACTTAGCTAGTCTTGATTATTTCCAACAATTGGTATCATAGCTTTGTGGTTCTCAAGATAAAGTTTGATAGCTTGAGCAAAGATCAAGGACAATGGAGATATTCAGACTTGACAAAGCTATTGAAAATGAGAAGCTAGATTTGGAAATGGCCATAGCTCAACTCAAGGAAGCAAAAGAGCATCTTTCCCAAGCCCTAAAAAGAAGGAAGGAACTTGCAAAACAGATGAATGACCACCAGTATGTTGAAGAAAAGATCAAAGATTTTTTTCCCTTCAAGCAGTTCAGATGAAGAAAATGAGGCAATTAAAGAACTCCTAGAAAAGAATGGCTCTCTGCAAGAAGAGGTAAGAAAATTGAAAAGAGAACAAGAAATTCAATCAATAAGATTGTGTGAAATCTTGGAACAAAGAAATAAGGCAGGTGAAGACTTGGAGGCAAGGAACAATGAAACTCAAAATCAATCCTTTCAGCAAGAAAGTCTTATCAATCAACTCTCCAATGCAAATGAGGAAATCATGAGTTTGAGATCTAAAAATGAAAGGTTAAGAAATGACTTAAGCATTGAAAGACAAATCAATGAAAGATTGAAAGTTGATCTAAATTCTGAGAAGTAACTCAATGAAAGAATAATGAAATCCCAAGCAGACATGGATCAACTAAATCAACAAAGTGAGCAGAATCTTTATAAGCAAAAGGGTAAAGTAGGACTTGGATACAAAGAAGAAGGTGAATCCTCCAAACAAGGTGCTCAAAGGAATCAAAGACCTACGTGCAATCACTGTGGTAAGATAGTCATACATCAAACAAATGTTGGAGCAATGGAAAGGCAAAATTCAATGGAAAATGCTACAATTGCAGTCAGCATGGTCATAAAGCTAATGAATGAAAGGAGAAACCAAAATTTGAAGGTAAATGTCACGAATGCAAGAAACAAGGTCATAAGGCATTTGAATGTAGATCTAAACCATTCAATCCAGTTGAATAATTTGTAAAGGCAATATTTGGTTGGGACTACAATACTTAGTGTAGATGTCATTACTGTGGAGAATATGGACACATTGGCATAAACTGTGCAAGGCATCACTTGAGAAAGAAGGATACAATAATAAGATGTTATACATGCACTAAACTTGGTCATATAGCTAAAAATTGCATGAATATAGGTAGAGTTGAAGATGAAAAGAAAGCTAAAGTTGATAACATTAGGAAGTAGATGAGATAGCAGTGGATTCCCAAATCTACTGAGCAAGCCGGTTCAATTGATGGTCATGTCACTAAAGAAGTGGGTGACTCCACCATTTCCAATTAAGTTCTCGAGGAAGAATTAGAATTGTATTCTCAGGGTCATATCTCAAGCAGTTCCAATGAATGAAAGCAAAAGATCCAAATCAGTATTGCAGATACAGAGGGATCACAGAAAGTTTAGCATCAATATTCATCGAGTGAGGCTAGATCATACCAAGTGAGGTTGGGAGTAACAAGATTTTGTTTGATCATCGAGTTACAAGGTTCACCTGAGTTATCTAGACAGATAGTGGATGACAGGGCCTATCAAGCACTATGTCATTATGGCTCTAATTGTACCAAGCATTAATGGGATTTTTTTTAGCAAAATGGCAAAATTTCAACTTCATTTTCACCACAAATTCAGTATATCCAGAGCAAAGAAATTTATAGAGCATTCAGGCGATCTTGAGCATAGTTTGCAGTGAAATTTTCAAAGAAGTTTTTCTCAGTCTGCCGAGTGATCATGGCATCCACTAGCAGTAGCAGCAAGGTGAAGAAAGGTTCTAAGATGTTGGTGCAAGGTGTCAAATGGAAGGCTCCATATTTCAAATTGGTACCAGCAATTGCAGAATCACTCGACCCTAATGGAGCTCAGTCTCAAATTCAGCCAAAGGTACTTCTTATAAATGATATTCATACTCATTTCAAATGTGTTGTGCAAGAAATTAGAACCCTAGAAATGGACGGTGCCTTAGGAGAATTGTGTGTGGATGGAACCCTCAAACCCGAGCATAAACATTTAGAGGAGAAAGATTTGATCCACATTCCACACCTGCCAAGAAACTTCCAAATCAAGTGGATTAGGTATATTTTGAGTTGAGTGCACAATGGTTAGTTGTGGTTAGAGCAACCCGTCTTAATAACAAAGAAGATGATTCATAGAATCACGAGTCTCCCTATGCTTAATAAAGTTAAGGCTACCAAAACCCTAGGTCAGGATGAGCTACAAAAGAAAAGCCTAGCTAAGTGGGATGACAGAGGACTAAAGATCAGTAATGTATTTGATGCGGAACTTAGGTTTGGTATTCATATCATTGTGTACAAGATATATAGCTCCAACAAATTGAATAGCATGTCGTGTAAGGCTATGGACTTAGCGTACAAAGTTGTAAAGAAGAATTTGGAATATGATTTGGTAGATTTGGTGTTGAAACACCTTAACAAGAACATGGAAAGTATCAGGACCTCAAAGAATAATCCATATAAATTTGGTTCTTTATTTACCTGTTTGTTCTTTTATGTACAAAAGTTTTTCCCATCCAAAGGATCAGTGGTATGGAGAAAGGATACTCCAATTTTGTACCAAATCAATGAGTTTATTGTAGAAATGGGTGAGAATTTTGACAATATAATGGACAACTATTTTGAAGTTTTTAAGGAGAAAATGAATAACAGGTTCTGAATTCCACCAAAATTAGTTGAAGACTACAAGGATGATGTTTGTTTCATGGTTGACTATGATAGAGTATACATTTAGGTTGTAAGGCCTAGAATAGTATGGGTGAAACCTCTTTACTATGAGGTTAATATTGATGAAACAAAAGAAATAATTGAAGCCCTAGTGAATGAACCTATAGATCCAAAGTTACCCATCTTTGGAACTTATGAAGAAGCAAAGGCTAGAATAGAGCTTGAGATCAAGCTACCTTAGGTGATAAGAAAAGGTAAGAGGAAGATAACAAAGCTGAAAACTGCAAATGCCCCTCTTATGCTTACTGAGGGAAAAGGAGAAGATAATGAAGAATCTGAGAATGAAGAAGAAGAATAAAAAAAAGAAAGGTAGGGTGATTATCACCAAGCCACCCAAGGCCTCCACAACTGTGCTCATAAGAAGATCCAAGAAGAAAGGAGAGAGTGAAATTGTGTTTAATAAGCCTCCTCCCACTTTTCAAGAAAGACTCAACCAATTAAGAGTAGGTGTTGGAATCAATAACTTCAAAGCACTCAAATATGAAACCAGGACCCCAGTAGAATAGAAAGAGGTTAAAGATCTAATCATGGAAAAGTTAGGAAGATGGAAATTCTCTCCTAATCAGTTTGCTTCACAAATCCCTGTAGTTTTGTTAGACAAGGTCAAGGTTAGATGGGAATCAACTATGCAAATTGCAAAGGATATATTTGAGAAATCTCTGAGACAATTGCTACTGAGTCTTACTAATGTAGAGGTTAAGGAAGCAATGAAGAAAAATGAAGAGAAGATGATGATGAGATTTCATACTTGTTTGATTTTGGTCAAAGATATTGAGCATGTAGTTAAAGATACTACAACTATGTGGAAAAATGTTTATCATTTGCACAAGCCTAGTGTGGATCCAATGGAGATAAATGATTATGATAGTAATAAGGATGAAGATAATGAAGAAGATAACACACCTTGTGTCACTATTGATGATGAGGATTATTAGGTAGTGATGAAGGATGGTGAAGAAGAGAAGGAGGAAGAAGCTGAAGAGGAAGATAAGGAAGGAAAAGAAGAAGAGAATGATCCAGTAAGGATAGTTGCACAAGTTATAGCCTCCCTTCTTCACTCTCCACCAAAGACTGCTACATCATCTGGTATGGAGATAGCTTCAACAAGTGTGATTACAACCACAACAGATACATCATCCACTCAATCACTCTTTGCTCCCTCTCAACTCCAGGTATCTCTAATGGAAGTGTCTACCACTTCATCTATTGAGTTGCAGCCCTCCTCTTCATCAGCTCCCGATTAGGGACATCAACAATGTGTTCAACATCAAGTTCTATAATTTTGTCTACTTCAATTTTGCATGCTCCTGTAAGTACTTCATCTGAAAATACTTCTATCAGTGCTCCTATTGTATGTACTTCACTTAGTGTTCCACCTATAATTACTTCAATTTTGGGTAGCACATCAATTTTGGATTCTATTAGCACTCCTGTCAGTATTCCTTCAGTAGGCCCTATTCAAGTTTTCACAACAAGTCTTACTATTTCTACAATTGTTTATGTTTCTAAGTCCAAGGCAGTAATATCAGAAGTAGAACCAAGGACACCTCTTAAACTTCTGATTACTGGAAAAGAAATTGATGAAGATATAGATTTGGACAAAGAGATTGAAATTCCTAAGTGGGATTTTGATAGTGCTACTATGGAACAAATGAGATTGGTCAACCATCTTCTGGAACAGAAGGCTAGATAGAAGCAACTCAAAGAGGAAAGGGACAAAGAATTCAGGATAATTGAAAGTGCAAAGAATATCCTAACAGAGGCTATAGGAGTGGATGTTGATTCATCTCAACATATTTTGCTACAATTAGAGGAGCAGTCAATAAATTCAATGAGGACTCTACTAGTCAAGAAAAATTGAGAAAAAGTTTGACAATAAAGTGCTTGAGCACATTGCTATTCACCAGGTAGAGCTTTCCTCAATTTTGGCTAATCTTGAAAATTCTTTTACAAATGTAACATCTCTTTTTGCCAAAATTTGTGATGTTATCGAGTACACTAAGAAAATAAAAGAAAAACATAATAAGATAGATGAGGATCTGAAGGCCATCACCCAAAATTTGAAGCTTGACCCCAGCTCAAGCTCAACACATCACATAAAGGTCAAATTTTTATCAGACATGTAGGTTGAATTGCTAAGAGAGGAAGCAAGGATTAGGTCTACATTAATAGACATCCAAAACATTATCTTGCCAATCATGGACATAATGCATAAACATATTGCTTATTCAAAAACATTGATCCATGATAATAATTTTTCTATTGAAGACCATATGATTTAACTTTTAGCACAAATTCAAGTGGCACTTCACACCTGTAAAATTTTGCAAGATAATTGGGATAAGACATTAGCTCTTATTCTTAAGGTACATTATGAGTTTCTCTCACATTTTAGTGCCTTTGTATAAAGTATGTTGTGCATAATTGTTTGGCATTACTATAAAAAATGGGGAGAAAGAGATATTTGTGGAGAAACATATGTACACTACCTAATTAAGAAGAAGAAATACTTGTATATACAGTATGGTACTATGCCTTATATAATATGTACACTATATGGGGGAGATATGTGCAAATGTATATACAACAGAATTACAAAGATAATATTTGAAAAAATAAAAATAAATCAGCATGTCATTATACATAATTTTAGGCTAATAAGTGTTTTTGTCACTAATGCCAAAGGGGGAGATTGTTGGAATTAAGTTATGTTTTCCATTAGTGACAACACTTATTCATAATTCAGTATGGTTACTAAGTTCATCACTTAGTCTCTAGTGTTTGCCGAGCAATTCAGTGGTTACCAGGTTTCATATTTCATACCGAGCATTCCAATGGTTACCAAGTGAGTTCAACAGAGCAGTAGTTCAGACCGAGAAGATAGTGGTTACCGAGCTTAGCAACATTTACCAAGTCATTAGTTGTTGTGATGTGAAGCTAGTATCAATTGAGTGATGGAATGAGTAGTGTTTATTGAGTGCAGGCAAGGTAAACATAATATTCAATTCTTACCAAGTTACACCATATCTATCGAGTCTCCAATGTTCATCGAGTTCAAAGCTACGTTGAGTGATTAGTATGGACTGAGCGTCTACTTCTACTCAATGTATGATGACGTTGAGTAATGCAGTGGACACTGAGTATCAGAAGGTCACCAAGTCAGCTATTTAGAACTTGAGTTTGTATATTTGGGCCGACTCAGTAATATTTGTGTTAACTTATGTTTTGGCCGACCTTGTAAATATGAGAATTGGGATGGTATATATGTAATGTATTGTATGATTCCTAGGAATGATAAGTAATGTTTTGAGAAGAGTGAATGTGAATTAGTAGCAGAGTAGAGTATTTAGCAAGGTCTATAAGGAGTAGTCAAGTTACATCTATTGCAAGAGGTGATCAACATTTCAAGGATCTAATCAACAATCAAGTTGTAAGTCAGATCTACTATTTCATCCTAATAGGCGAATCAGATTCAAATCCTTTAACAAGGTAGACTTAATAGTATTTTCTCTAAATCTCCTAACAAAGTGCATACTTCATTGTATGTTTGTAAAACCTCTAACAAGGTGGACCTAGCAGTCCTAATTGCTCCTAACAGGGCAGATCATCTGAAGTGATCATTGTAAGCCTTAACGGGCCAACTTTATACTATAGTATTGAAGTTTTGTGGGTATTATCCCCACCCTAGTTTTACTTTCTATTTGGAAGGTTTCTAGGTCACCAAATATTATGTTCATGTGCTATGAATGTTTATCTTTCAGTTTCTCATGCATGCAGTAGATTAGATCAATTAATGGTGAATGGATTGTGTTGATTAAGTGCTAAAATTGATAAAAGTTTTGAAGTTACTAATTCACCCCTCCCCTCTCAGTAACTTAGTTAGTCTTGATTATTTCCAACACATTTATCTTCTCTAAATTATCAGGAGCTAAAGTTTTAAGGAGCCCACATTTTGTAAAATATTTCAAGAATCTAATAATTTAACTGCAACAACTAAAAGGGCATGACTGGAATAAACTCAATGATGGTTTGATTTAAAGAAATTAACATAATTAAGTCAGTTGGTGGGATATTAATGATATAAATATTTTCCCAGAATAATATTAAGTAGGAAAGGACAACTTATGGTCAATATGTACCATGTATCAATGAAACATCATATACAAAATCCTTCTTGAAAATAGAAGAATTCACGTAATGACTGAAGCAAAAAAAAATCCCAGGGTGGTGAAGCTTAGAACTCTCTATAGTCTAGCATTCATTGTAGCTAGATTATTTTTTTGGTTCTACATATTAAATTTGTTTCATTACAAATAAGCACCACCTTGTGCAAAGAGCCCATTGAGTCCATTGATTTTAGGCTGTAAAGAAATATTTCATTCCTAAAATAGTTGATGAAATAATAACAATACTCCCATCAAATCGTCGAGCAAAACCAAATAGACTAGTCTAGTCCTCGTTGTCACCAGATTATTTGATTTGTTCTATGTATTAAACTTATTTTTTTTTATTAACAAGCACAAACATAGTGCTCAAAGAGCACGTTGAGTGTCATTTCTAAAGAGTGATTTCATGTCCAAAAAGAGTTCATGCATTGACCTGCTATCAAAGTAGCATAAGGGAAGATGATTAAAATATTTCTTTGTCCAAATTAGTGACCTGGTATAATATCAAAATAGTGCAAGGGAAGATGATTTATGAATTAGGTCATCAAAGTAAAGTTAGAAGTTGTATACATCAAAACTTTTTCTAATTGGAATCAACTTGAACACTCTTTCCATTGTTCTCAGGCAATCAATTTTGGGAAGGGTTGATTATCATGTCCTGCCAGAACACTGCCCTTTCAAATAATTCACAGCTTGTAGTAAATATAAGTTCTAACAACAACCCATTCTTGTGTTAAACTTGAAAGATGTACATGGGAGGCTGACTAGTCTCAAATAAGAGAACTGACCAGTTTTAGGGATATACAAAAATTTAAAATAGCTGACTAATTATCATTTAAAAGCATTAGGAGCACTGATTACGTTAGTGCTTGGTTTGAAAGAGATGCATATCTTGCAAGGGTCACAAACTTTAGGAAAAAATATAACCTTTTGTTCCACCATTGGAGATATGAAGGGAGATCACATCAATCATGTGACGTTCTCTATCCCTTGTGCCTAACCACAAATTTGTCCCTCTCTACTTGGAGGGTATCTCTTGCTTGTCCTTTTCCCTAATAAGATACATATGCTAGCTAATTGTGCCTGACCAATATCTCTTTCTACTAGTAGTTGATCTCCTCATAGGTGAGCCTCATCATACTCTACTGACATAGTAGCAAGATGCATCTATAAGTCCTCCACCTAGTCACTTCTCATGCCTTCAAGGTGCCCTTCATCATCTCCCATTTGAGATATATAGGGAGATCAATTCAGTTGTGAAGGCATCAAGGAATGAATGAATTTAGATGAAAAAGTATAAATAATAAATATCAATCAGGTTTGAATTGGAGAAGAACTCAGAAGTAAACATGAGTTAGAAATTAAGAACAATAGGCTACAATATTAAGGAAAATAATTGGCATGCCAGTATTATTGTAGTTATTTATTTTGACATTAATCAAATAGGAATCTTTTAAGCCTTACTTAGATGATTAAATGGCCAATCCATCAAGAAATGTAGGATAAGCAATTATTTCCATAATCCACATCAATAACCATGTTTGGAATTTGTTTAGTTTTAGGAACCAGAATATCATTCAACAAAATCCTGAAACTTCAAAATATACAAGAATAGAAGACACATTTATCTTGGGAAATGCAAAGAAAGGAAGATTAGGTAGTAGATATTGGGAAGTTAGATAATTGGTTGTATTCAGAGGGTTGACTAATTATGTGACTCATTCAAATATAAATTGACTCATCCTTGTTAAAAATGATCATGATATGCCTATATCCAATTATGTTTTAATTTGTGTATGTGGGGCTTTGAGTAGATAAATGTACCACCTATATTTGATTGCATGGTTTTTGTAGTCCCCACTATGGAGGTACTTGTAAAATGACAAGACTTTCACTTTATGAAAATCAGGGCCCATACATCGCTGGTTTTATACACAGGTTGTAAACCCATTAATAACAAAGTAAAAAAGTAGAGAGATCTAGACATGGTAAGATTCAATTGATCAAAGCTGTCAACATTGGAAAAATTATAGGATGAATCGCCATTATGATAAAAATGCATGTTGTCGGCAATAGTAAAATCAAGTTTTTTTTTTTCTGTGTAGAAAAACAAACAAGGCATGAAAATCATGTGGTCATAAATAGAGAATCATAAATATCTTTACTTTATTAGCCTACTTTTGGATTTGAACTGAGTAATGAATGCATGGGAAGGTTTTATTCAAGGTACAAAAAATTGGGTCGATGACACAATTAAAATAATTATCCCAGCTCACAGTTTATCATATATACAGTAATGCATGGATGCACTCTTCTTGCTCTAAAATGCTGCCACAAGCATGACAAAAAGTTTGCTTGCTCCTTGGACCTCTCAAAACTGAAAAAGAACACAGAAATGAAAAATAAAGAAGATTATTCCAAACATGAGCATTGAAAACACCAGGCTCATGCATTCTATTTATAACAGTAATTGTAATAAATGTACATAAATATCTAGATTGTCGTTTGGTGTATTATTAATGAGAGTAGTTAAAAAATATGATTGTAGGTGGCTATGAACAGTTCTAGACATTATCTTGAAACTTCTTATTTGGATGACATGTTAAATGCTTGTTTTTGGAAACATTTCTTCCGACCATACTAATGGAAAAGTAATTAATTTACTTTAACATCCCCCCTAAATTAATTACAATAGCTATACTAAATATCTACTATCTAATTATCCCCCCATAATCTACATATGATGGGTCTCGACCTAAAGCCTTGTTAGGTACCCATTTATAATCAGTTATCTCCTAAGTACAATGGTTGAAATTCACAAGAATCCCCCCTGAATGACAAGCATGAGATAATTATGTCACTATTCTTAAGCCCAAAAGATGTTGAAGAGATACAAACTTGGCTTCACTTAAGACCTTGGTGAATAAATCAACAATCTGGTCCTTTGTCTTGAAATATTGAAGACGAATCACTTGTTGTTGGATGAGATGCCTAATATAATGATTATAGACCTCGATATGTTTGGTGCAAGCATGAAACACTGGATTCTTAGACAATGAGATGGCACTTTGATTGTCACAATGGAGTAGAGAAGGCCCTACATGATGTTGCTTAAGGACTGATAGGATAGCTTGTAGCTAAGTGATTTATTTTGTTGCTTCATTTGCCGCAGTATATTCAGCTTCTATAGTGGATATAGCAATGGTAGACTACTTTTTACTACACCAAGAAATGAGACCTGCACCAAGATAGACAACATAACCTATAGTGAACTTACAATCATTTGCGCATCCTGCCTAATTAGAATCTATAGCCAATAAGGGAAATATCTCCATGAGATGAATGATAGATGCCCATTTTTAAAGTTACTTTCACATATCTTAGTATTCTTTTAGCTGCTATCCAATGTAACACTTTAGGTGAACTCTAAAATCTGGAAACCACACTAATTGCAAAAGAAATATAAGGACAAGTGTGTGTCAAATATATAAGACTACCAACCAATTTCCTATATAAGTTAGGATCAACATCTTCACCTTCCATGTCCTTTCTTAGCTTTAATCCTGGAGCAATTAGAGTAGACACACTCTTACAATCTATCATTCGAAACCTTTTCAACAAGTCTAGGGCATACTTGGTTTGAGAAAGATAAAAACCACCATCCTTTTGCCATACTTGTATGCCAAGAAAATAGTGTAGAAAACCAAGATCTGTCATCTCAAATGTATCTTGCAAGCTTAACTTTATGTTATTGATTTTATCCATGCTATGTCTTGTGATAATAAGATCATCGACATAAAGCACAATGATTAGGATATCACCACCATCAAATTCCTTCACATAAAAATTTGGATCATGAGGACTATTATGGAAGCCTTGAATTTGAAAATATTCATCAATTTTAGCATACCAAGCCCTTGGAGCCTATTTGAGACCATATAAAGACTTCCTTGATTTGCAAACCAAATTTTCTTTCCCTTGAATTTCAAATCCTTGTGGCTGAGTCATATAAATCTCTTCATCAATTTCACCAATCAAAAATGCATTTTTAACATCCATTTGGTGTAGAGGCCTCTAAAAATGAGCTGATAATGCTATAATAGCTCTGACAGTACTAATCTTTGTTACTTGGGCAAAAGTTTTTGTGTAATCAATCCCTTCTTTTTGTGAATACCCTTTGGCCACTAGTCTTGCCTTATGTTTTTCAATACTCCCATCCAACTTGAACTTGGTCTTATAAACCCACTTATTGTTAACCACATTCTTACCTTTTGGCAACTCTACCAATTCTCAAGTGTTGTTCTTTATCAAGGAATCATACTCATTTTTCATAGCTTCTTCCCATTCACATTTTCCTTTGGCCTCTTCATATGTTTGAAGATCATTAGTCTTCATTATGGTGGTCATTAAAGCATAATTAATTTGAGGAGTCCTTTGATAAATTTCTTGAATACTCTTGGTCTTTGGAGGAGGACTAGATTCTTTGTCCATTTCAAAGGGTTCCTTAGAATTTTCACCAGTTTCAAAATCATTAGGATCTTCATGATTCTCAATGGCCACGTGTGGAATAGGAGTGGATATTGGCATATCATCAAACCCCTCATTAAACTTGACATCCTTACTTGTAAACACATCTTCCACACTAGGATCATACAACCTATATCCTTTCCTTTGGTCATCATACCCCACAAAGGTGCACTTAATGCTTTTCTTATCAAATTTCTTTTCTCTAATCTCATCTGGTACATGGGGATAGGTTTCACATCCAAACACTCTAAAATACTTAACTGTTGTCACTTAGGTTTGCACCCTTGTCCAAGGCCTATGCGCGAGGACAACCTAGTGAAACATGGAAACAACCTCCAAGCTGTGGGACTTGAACTACGAGGTTGAGTCTCTAGAGAAGGCCGGATTCCTCTTACTGTCAGGGCGCACCTATCTATTCTCAGAAGGGAAAGGGAGAAAGAGAGCGTCAAAGCAAATCTACCTAGTCTAATCTAAGGCGGTGATGCACCAAAACAGAGTGTTCAGACTCATTCCTGCCCATATATATGCTACAAAACCACAATAACATACAAAAGTCATACACATCTAGACTTATATCGATCAATAATCACATACGGATTAGAAGAAACCAACCGAATGACACTAGGAAAAGGAGATTTCACGTATGTATTATTCAATAGGCCAAAGATAGATACAGTATGCAGATCGTCGATCTCAACAATACACCAATGGGAGGCAAAGTGATGCACATTCACACTGATGGCTGAAAGAGATGATACAGGCTATTACATGGCTCAGAGATAAAGGGGTTTTACACTGCAAGTTTGCAAGCAGTAGCAGAGAAAATCAGGAAGAATCGACCTTTAGAACAGATCACGAAACTGCCTTTATAGATCAGGCACAACTGAAGATTTTTGCGTTACATTCACTTCTTACCTACTGGCATTAACTTCCTGTCTTGAGAATCCAATCGGGGATCTGGATTGAAATCCTGGCCTGCATACTGAGAAATCTCATTTCTTTTGAGAAGAGCCTGGAGAAGATAGAAGCGGCGCCACAACATTCCCTGACATGGTAGATGGAT
Source organism: Cupressus sempervirens (assembly GCA_028749045.1). Classification (NCBI taxonomy): domain Eukaryota; kingdom Viridiplantae; phylum Streptophyta; class Pinopsida; order Cupressales; family Cupressaceae; genus Cupressus; species Cupressus sempervirens. Next base: position 520,898,619 of record CM053789.1, read on the forward strand.
CGACCGGATGGGTGGAGTGTCCTTATGTCCTGCATTCATTCCTGGTAGGTCCGAAATGATCGCGAAGATCAGATCGCAAGATACATCGATCGCCTCTGCATCTTGGTTCATGAATCAAACTGGCCTATTAGCCGACCCGATTTCTTATATGTCGACTGGGCCACGCGGGCCAATCGTAATCCTTTGTCTTGCCACTTGGAGAGTCCCTCCGTGGTTGATCGCCTGCGAACTAACCACGCCAACCTTATCATCTAACCGCTGGCCGTTAGTTAATTGCCACGTCGAAAACTGAACTGCGAGGACACGTGTCTTCCGAGCGCTAACTCGCTATTGTAAAATTTGTGCAGTTCCTCCATGGTGAGATAGCGCCGACCCTAGATTCCTGCAGATTTGATGGTGGAGAATCCACCCCTTAATGCGCTGATTGTATTAGGGAATTTGGCCCCTCAACATATCTAATTTCTGACTTGGCACACGTGGTTGTTTCTGATTCGCCGTAGGCTCTCTTTCCTGTGACTGGGCCTCCATCCGAATCGGTGCCACCTCAATGATGCATCCGACGAGACCTGACCCCACCGACACGTGTCAGTCGGGCACGATGTCGCCATGGTAAAAATCTTGCAGCCTCACTAAGGCGACATGGCGCTTACCGTTGATCTCATCAAATCTGACGGTGGAGAACCTGATCTTCTGTAACCCTCTGTTCCTATTGATTCGTTGGGCCCGCCAACACGTGGCGTCCCCCTGTTGGTTCGTCAGTCACCCCACCCTATTTGCTTTTGACAGCATGAAACGCAGCCCCGCCAGGACACGTGGCGCACGGGCGCTATGTCGCTGATGCTAAAGTCTGGGCAGCTCCTGATGGCGAGATAGCGCCAGCCGTAGATCTTGCAAATCTGACGATCAGAGCGACATCGTACTTCACTCGCCGTCCCTCCTGAAAACTACTGGGCCCGTGGTTGCAGTGTCCTGACATATACACATGGCATCATCCGGTTGGTGAACTCGAGACTTGATCCGTAGAATGGCCACGCAGCGGATGGGCGCTATGTCGCCATGATAATATCTGCGCATCTCCGCCATAGCGAGATGGCGCCATCCGTCGATGCAATCAAATCTGACGGTGGAGATTGCAAACCTTGACTGTGCCAACCATACTGATAGAGACTCCAGCCTGGTTACACGCGGCGGTTCCTCACTGGCCCATCGGAACACCACTAGGCAATCTTGCGACTTGGCCTCACAGGGTGACCACGTGTCTACTAGGTGCCATGTCGCTATGGGAAAATCGAGGTTAAATTTCCATAGCGCCATAGCGCCCAACCGATGACATGTCCCTATTTGTGCATGGTTCTTTTGATTCGCTGCCGTGACACGGGCTCTGCCAACTGGGCAGATGAGGTACGCAATGGGGCCCAATATTTGTCTGAAGTTCTTGCCATTTATTTTCTCCGGCCCACCAAACTTTACCCAATCGTCGCAACATTTTTTTGGCAACATGACCTGCCTGCTGACGTGAGCATCTCTGTCGGGCGCTATGTCGCCATGGAGATTTTCCGGTTAGCGTGTGATAGCGCTATAGCGCCTGCGGCGCCGAAATTTTTTTTGACCGCCCTCCGTTGTGACCCACCCGTAGGGCCCACCAAACACGTGTCATTCGGGCGCGATGTCGCTGATACTATCTCCCATGCAACTTTTGATGACGAGATCGCGCCGACCGTCGATCTATCTAAAATCTGACGGTCACAAAACCTTGGCGAGTCAGGACATTAAAATAACAATTTTTTGGCTAACCGTTGAATAGGCTGCGGATTTGAATTTAAATCTTTTGGCGGTAAAACCAGAGGTAACACTTCTGGCGACTCGCAGGGGGCATGAGCCTGCTCAATGCATGACCAGTGCCTAAGAATGATTCGTTGGGCTATGGAGTCAAAAGAGGACCAGGAGGCACAAGCTGAGAGCTACAAGAACCCTAACCCTTAAAGAGGAAATCAAAACATTAAAAACCCTTAAGGTTCTAACTCTGTTTCTATGATTGGAAACAAAAAACAAAAACGGGACCTCCTCAGTAGCGTGAGATATGTCAAAGATGAATCACGAAGAGGGCCATGTGCTCGTGCACTTATTGCAAAACAGAAACAAGCAGGAAGCAACTAGATTAACTATGTACATAGATTCACAACCCTTCAGAAATAGGGCTTCAGATAGATCTCATTGACTGGAATGGGTAGAACTTCACCACTTGGCCTACTTAGTTGGAATGCGTTGGCCTGTTTGCAACTGGAAATCAGATAAGGGCCACTCCATAATGGGTCAAATTTGGAGTGCCTTCCTGGTTTTGCTTTGTCTGAGTCCCACTTGAGAACTAAATCCCCCTCTTTGAAGATTCTGGCCCTTGCCTTGTCAAAATTCCTCTTCATCTGTTGCTGGTGAATCTCTAGAGTTTTCATGGCTTTGTTTCTCTTTTCTTCCAACTCAATTAGTTCTGCCATTCTTACTGTCATGGCATCATCTTCAACCAGTTCCAGCTGATGAGCCAACTCCAAGGATGGGAACTCCAATGAGATTGGGAGTCTAGCTTCCCTACCATATACTAGCACAAAAGGTGAATTCCCAATAGATCTCTTGGGTGTTATCCTATCAGTCCACAGAGCAGTCCTTAATTTCTTGTGCCAGGTCCTCTGATTGTCTTCTATTGTCCTCTTCATAATTCTGATCAGATTCTTGTTGGAAGATTCAGCCAAACCATTACCCTGAGGATAGTAGTTCGATGATGTGCTCAAGTAGATATTGTGATTCATGGCCCATGCACAAATTTGGGTTCCAACAAAAGACTTGGCATTATCTGAGATGATAATAGAAGGAGCACCAAATCTAGATACAATTCCATCAAGGAATTCAACAACTGATGGCTCTGTGGCATCCTTCAAGGCAACTGCCTCTGTCCACCTAGTGAAATAATCAGTAGCAGCCAAGATCCATTTATGACCTGCACTAGATGGAGGATTAATGGGGCCTATAAAATCCAACCCCCACTGAGTGAAGGGCTGATCCACCTGAATAGGATGAAGAGGAAGAGCTGCAAGTCTCTGTTTGCTTGAGAAAAAAGCACATTTCTCACATTTCCTCACATACCTGTAACAATCATGGAACAAAGATGGCCAATAATATCCAGCCCTCATGATCTTCATAGCGGTTGTTCTGGCAGAGAAGTGGCCGCCATCAGGGCCATCATGGAGTTCTCTAATCACCCTTTCAGCCTGATCCTCTTTAACACATCTCAACAGGGTCCCATTAAAATCCCTCCTGAATAGGATATTGTCAATCGCAACATAGGGAATGGATTGTAGTCTATATTGTCTTCTTTTAGTTCTGTCCAATCCCTGAGGGTATCCATTCCCTAATAAGAAATTCTTCATGTCATTTATCCAGCTCCTTGGACCATCAGCATACCTTTCCTCCTGCTGCTCTGCTATCACCATGGCAACTTCTTCATCTGAGTTCTGATCTGATAACATTTCTTTACATAATCCTCTTCCTCTTACCAATTTGGTAATCTGAATGTCAACATCATATTCCATTACCCTAGTGATCCATCCAGCTCTCTTCTCACTGACATCTTTGTTTAATAGGAAGTCTTTTACACTTGCATGGGGCACCAACAAATGGATCCTATTATGGGATAAGAGGTGTCTGAACTTCTTCAAGGCTCTAATGACTGCAAGGGCTTGCTTCTCAACAAAGCTATACTTATCTTCATATTCCTTAAGCCCTTCACTAAAGAAGGCTATGGGCTACTCCTCATTTCTGTCATTTGTTTGGGTCAAGACAACAAAGATACTTGACTTACCACCTAAAGTGTAGAGGATGAAATCTTTCTCAAATTTTGGGTTCATGAGGGTAGGGGCCGATGCTATGGCTGCTTTGATCTTTTCAAAACTCTCCTTCCCCTCCTTGGTCCATGAGAAGACCATATCTTTCTTGAGCATGGCTGTAAGGGGTTTCACCATGGTGGCAAGATTAGGAATAAACCTTCTTACAAAATTTATCCTACCAAGGAAACTTTGTAGCCGTTTCTTGTGTTTAGGGAGAGGAAGGGCAAGTATTGCTTTTGTCCTTTCTGGATCAATGATCAATCCATCCTTAGATACAATGTGTCCCAATAGTTTTCCCTGGTTTGTAGCAAAGACACATTTGGCTGGGTTGAGAGATACCCCAAACTCTCTACATCTTAGAAATACCTGTCTCAAATGATCACGGTGATCCTCCACATTCTTGGAATACACAGTTATATCATCAAGGTATACCAAGACAAACTTGCCAATTAATCTTCTGAAAGCTACCTCCATTGCCTTTTGGAATGTGGCACCTGCATTTGTTAATCCAAATGGCATTTTGCAATAAGCATAGGTGCCCCATTTAGTAGTAAATGCCATCTTGTATCTATCAGACTCTTTAACCAGTACTTGATTATAACCTGAAAACCCATCAAGAAAAGATAATCTCCTTGACCCACTGACCTTGGACAGAATTTGCTCCATAGAAGGGAGAGGATGGTGATCTTTAAGGGAAGCCTGATTGAGATCCCTAAAGTCCACACACATTCTGATTTCTCCATTCTTCTTCCTCATAGGGACAAGGTTAGCTACCCATGATGAGTGTTTGATAGGAAAAATTATGTTAGCCTCAATCAGTTTGGATAGTTCTTTCCTCATTAAAGGTTCAATCTTGGGATTCACTGGCCTCTGTTTTTGCCTTACTGGTTTGACCCTATCAACTAAATCTATGGTATGCTGAAACAAACTAGGGTCAAACCCTTTTAAATCATCATATGTCCAAGCAAATACATCACTAAATTCTTGACATAGATGAATGAAATCTTCTTGCTCAGCTTTAGAACATGCCTTCCCCATGTTAAGAGATTTTCCATCAGCAATAGTAACTGGGGCATGGTCATCCTTTTTTGCAACTAGATTCATCCCTTTGCCTCTTGTTTGATCATCAGGATTAAAGACGCCCTCCAAGGTAATGAGACCCTTGGGTAGCTTGTTGGAACTGAGATGAATGATCTGATCACCATATTGATCTTGTAGTCTTAGCTGACTTCTCTCTGAAAATTCTGCTTCATTCTGCAAGAAGCTCACAATTTGATCATCAGACTCGAACACTTGCCAGTGAGTATTATTATCAGGAACAGCAGGCCTCACCACTACCCTTATTTGTTGTTTCTTTTCTTCCTCAAGATTCCCTGGCACATCATAAGATGCACCCACTGCTGCAAGTCTATCAGCATGTTTATTTTCTTTCCTAGGAATGCTCTGAATGTTAAATGCATTGAAACCTTCGAGCAAATCCCAAACTCTATGTTTATAAGACTTGAGCAGGCCATTTTTGGTGATATTCTGATTTCTCACTTGGTTCACTACCAGCTCACTGTCCCCATATACTTTCAAGGCTTGAATTCCCCTCTTTTGGGCAAGTAGGAGACCTTGGATCAAGGATTCATACTCGGCCACATTATTGGTACAACTGAATTGGAACCTAAAGGAGAAGTAGTATCTTATTTGTGTAGGAGAGATCAACATAACACTAGCCCCTGATCCATTTTTATTCCTTGAGCCATCAAAGTACATTCTCCATACTCCATTTATGTCGTCATTAGTCCTAACAAGGTCAGGAACTTGAACCTCCTTCTCTATTATGCAATATGTACTAAGGCCCGTCTCAAGGGTTTCCAACATAGGTTCAAACTGACATGTATTTTCCCACTCATCCAAGAAGAAATCAAGAATCCCTACTATGGAAGTGACAGGCTCGTTTACTACGTTATTTTCGTTCACCTCTAGGATAGGGCAATTTATATTGATGAAGTTGGGAGTGTAGGGTTCAGTGTGGTGAAGGGCTTGAGGTTCTGCTCTTATTGAAGCATTGGCCCCATATCTGGTCTTAAATGACATGTAAGACCAATCAGTAGATATGAATCCACCAATTTGAGCAGTGAAGTCTCTCGAAAGACAGATGGCAAAATAGGGCTTAACCTCAGCCACATATATGTCTTGAATCACAGTACAACTAGGGCATGCATGTAGGGCCATTTCCACACTTCTAAGGATGCCTACGGTTTTGATAGTACTCCCATCTAGTTGTAACACATCCTTAACAATGGGCTCATATTTCATCCCTAAAGCATCAGCAACACACCTAGGCATTACTGAGCTGCTAGCCCCTGAATCTATCATGCAATTATGGACTAATTTTCCCGCTATAATCAGAGAAACATAAAATGGAGGAGGTCTAACCTTTTTATTTGCCTCCACATCCCCTGTTGGTTGTACTAAACTAGTGGCACTCTCCATGGTAGATGACTGATCCTTGGGCTCAATCCTTTCCAATTCTTGCTACAACATCTTCCTCTGCATTGGTATGGTAGCAACAACATCCCACATGGAAATGTTTACATTGGTCTTCTTCATTTGCTCTACCACACTCAATGGTGCACTAGGAATTTTGGTAGAAACTTTGGGGGCTGCACTTATAAGAGGTTGATATGGGGCAACAAAATGATCACTTGAATCCTCATTTCTCGGACCTTGCTTTTGTTGTTGTGAAGTGTTCGTCTGCTCATTTGCTGTTTGTGTGTTAGGTATAACACTTGAAGTTGAGGCCTGCTTAGGAGAAGGAGGAGCAACATGTTCCATAGCTCTCTTCTTGCTTCTTGTGTTATGAGCAACGGAGTCCTGGTTTACATTACAATGTTCCTCCATTTGGTGATTCATAAAAGAGCAATCACCCTGCCTCTGAACACATGGGGCCTCCTTGGGATGATCTTCTTTGTGTGATTGCTTTACTGTGGACTGCTGGACAGTTAGGGCCAAATAAGATTTTGCTTTCTGACACAAGTAGTAGGTATAAGAATAGTTACATGAGGGACAAAAATCTTGGTATTGGGCCAAGTTATTTTGAGGGACTATAGCTCTATTCTGATTTGAGCTTGAAGCAGAAGCATGACTATTCTGCCTATTTTGATCAAAAGAGCTATTCCACTGATTAGGAGGCCTACCACCACTTGAAGCCTGATATTGCAATTGGGAGGCTTGCCACCTTGAGCCTGCTGTCTTTCTAAGGCCACCACCTTGTTACTCATCTTTTGTATTAGAGAAAAACTATCCTCTAGTCTCTTCCCTTGGTCCTTCAACTCCCTCCCCTGCTCTTGTAATTTTTTATCCAAGGTCTTTTCTCTTTTATTTGCATTCAATACTAGACCTTGGAGCATTTCCTTGAGTTCATCTATTTTGTTTGAGGATGTGGAAGCTTGGGGAACTAGAGTAAGGGCTTGTGATGTAGAGATTGTAGGGAGAGGGGCTATTGCTGGTTGGTGGTTGGGAACATCAGGAAAGAAAGGCATAGGAGGCCTTGGGGCCAACTTTCCTCCTTGTATTAGAATGTTCTCAGCTTTTATGGCTGTCTCATAAGCATTAGGTAATGTATCTCCTCCCATAGTTTGGATTGTAGTGGCAATATCACTGTTAAAAGCTCTAAGGTAATGCAAGAAGGCATTACCAGGGGTAGGTTTCACTATAGTAGGTATTCTATCCCATGTCTTTTGGAATCTGTAATTAAAATCAGTCATACATTCATAGGGGGCTCTTTTTATTGTAGTCAACTGCTCTAATAGTGACAAATGGTCACTCTTATCCTCAAAATGTTTGAATAATCCTGCTCCTAGTCCATCCCAATCAGTTATGGAACCATGAGCTAAGCCTCTATACCACTGTAATACTTTTCCTTTTAAAGATGAGGCTAGAAGTCTGACAGCAACATCATCTTCCGTAATACCATGAATATTGCAGACATTCTCTACCTCTTGGATATGCTCTAGGGGGGAAATAGAAGTTTCACCAGTAAAATCAGGTATGCTTTTTAGTGCAACTACTGGTATATCATGTCTTTGGGCTAACAACAGAGGACTTCCACCATTAAAGGTGGCAAAAGGATGAACTCTTGGTTGTGCCATATAAACAAGTGTTCTATTGATGAGTGTTGATGGCAATCTAGGCTGAGTTCGGATAGTAGGAGGAGTAGAGACAGATCTCACAGGTATGTTGATTGTTACTCCACCTTTAACTGGTGATAATGAAGCTCTAGCCCTCCTTCTTCTAGGACTTGAAAGTGAGAGTTCTTGATATTGAAAATTACCTCTAAAAGACGCCCTTGTTTCAGCTTTGGGCATGAATTTCTGCAACTTTGGCCTGAAACCAGATTTGTTGATGCTCAGAGTCGCCAAGTACTTGATGAATCAGCCTCTTGAAGGCTTGAATACTGAAGCCAGCACTACTTCTTCAGCATTAATCTCAAAAACTCTTTCTTCTTTTGACACCAGTAGACATGAAATCTTCTGATATTGTCCCACCAGGCGTGCCAAAAACTGTTGTCACTTAGGTTTGCACCCTTGTCCAAGGCCTATGCATGAGGACAACCTAGTGAAACATGGAAACAACCTCCAAGCTGTGGGACTTGAACTACGAGGTTGAGTCTCTGGAGAAGGCCGGCTTTCTCTTACTATCAGGGCGCACCTATTTATTCTCAGAAGGGAAAGGGAGAAAGAGAGCGTCAAAGCAAATCTACCTAGTCTAATCTAAGGCGGTGATGCACCAAAACAGAGTGTTCAGACTCATTCCTGCCCATATATATGCTACAAAACCAGAATAACATACAAAAGTCATACACATCCAGACTTATATCGATCAATAATCACATACGGATCAGAAGAAACCAACCAAATGACACTAGGAAAAGGAGATTTCACTTATGTATTATTCGATAGGCCAAAGATAGATACAGTATGCAGATCGTCGATCTCAACAATACACCAATGGGAGGCAAAGTGATGCACATTCACACTGATGGCTGAAAGAGATGATATAGGCTATTACATGGCTCAGAGATAAAGGGGTTTTACACTGCAAGTTTGCAAGCAGTAGCAGAGAAAATCAGGAAGAATCGACCTTTAGAACAGATCACGAAACTGCCTTTATAGATCAGGCACAACTGAAGATTTCCGCGTTACATTCACTTCTTACCTACTGGCATTAACTTCCTATCTTGAGAATCCAATCGGGGATCTGGATTGAAATCCTGGCCTGCATACCGAGAAATCTCATTTCTTTTGAGAAGAGCCTGGAGAAGATAGAAGCGGTGCCACAACATTCCCTGACATGGTAGATGGATCGACCGGATGGGTGGAGTGTCCTTATGTCCTGCATTCATTCCTGATAGGTCCGAAATGATTGCGAAGATCAGATCGCAAGATACGTCGATTGCCTCTGCATCTTGGTTCATGAATCAAACTGGCCTATTAGCTGACCCGATTTCTTATATGCCGACTGGGCCATGCGGGCCAATCGTAATCCTTTGTCTTGCCACTTGGAGAGTCCCTCCGCGGTTGACCGCCTGCGAACTAACCGCACCAACCTTATCATCTAACTGCTGGCCGTTAGTTAATTGCCACGTCAAAAATCGAACCGCGAGGACACGTGTCTTCCGAGCGCTAACTCGCTATTGTAAAATTTGCGCAGTTCCTCCATGGTGAGATAGCACCGACCCTAGATTCCTGTAGATCTGATGGTGGAGAATCCACCCCTTAATGCGCTGATTGTATTAGGGAATTTGGCCTCTCAACATATCTGTGTTCTGACTCGGCACACGTGGTTGTTTTTGATTCGCCGTGGGCTCTCTTTCTTGTGACTGGGCCTCCATCCGAATCAGCGCCACCTCAATGATGCATCCGACGAGACTTGACCCCACCGGCACGTGTCAGTCGGGCGCGATGTCGCCATGGTAAAAATCTTGCAGCCTCGCTAAGGTGACATGGCGCCTACAGTTGATCTCATCATATCTGATGGTGGAGAACCTGACCTTCTGTAACCCTCCGTTCCTATTGATTTGCCGGGCTCGCCAACATGTGGCGTCCCCCTATTGGTTCGTCAGTCACCCCACCCTATCTGCTTCTGACGGCATGAAACGCAGCCCCGCTAGGACACGTGGCGCACAGGCGCTATGTCACTGATGCTAAAGTTCGGGCAGCTCTTGATGGCGAGATAGCACCAGCTGTAGATCTTGTAGATCTGACGATCAGAGCGACATCGTACTTCACTCATCGTCCCTCCTGAAAACTACTGGGCCCGTGGTTGCAGTGTCCTGACATATACACATGGCATCATCCGGTTGGTGAACCCGAGACTTGATCCGTAGAATGGCCACGCGGCGGATGGGTGCTATGTCGCCATGATAATATCTGCGCATCTCCGCCATAGCGAGATGGCACCATCCGTTGATGCAATCAAATCTGACGGTGGAGATCACAAACCTTGACTGTGCCAACCGTACTGATAGAGACTCCAGCCTGGTTACACGCGGCGGTTCCTCACTGGCCCATCGGAACACCACTAGGCAATCTTGCGACTTGGCCTCACAGGGTGACCACATGTCGACCAGGCGCCATGTCATTATGGGAAAATTGAGGTTAAATTTCCATAGCGCCATAGCGCCCAACCGATGACGTGTCCCTATCTGTGCATGGTTCTTTTGATTCGCTGCCGTGACACGGGCTCCGCCAACTAGGCAGATGAGGTACGCAATGGGGCCCAATATTTGTCTGAAGTTCTCGCCGTTTATTTTCTCTGGCCCACCAAACTTTACCCGATCATCGCAACATTTTTTTGGCAACGTGACCCGCCCGCCGACGTGAGCATCTCCGCTAGGCGCTATGTCGCAATGGAGATTTTTCGGTTAGCGTGTGATAGTGCTATAGCGCCTGCGGCTCCGGAAAACTTTTCGACCGCCCTCCGTTGTGACCCACCTGTAGGGCCCACCAAACACGTGTCGTTCGGGTGCGATGTCGCTGATACTATCTCCCATGCAACTTTTGATGACGAGATCGCGCCGACCGTCGATCTATCTAAAATCTAACGGTCACAAAACCTTGGTGAGTCGGGACATTAAAATAACAATTTTTTGGCTAACCGTTGAACAGGCCGTGGATTTGAATTTAAATCTTTTGGCGGTAAAACTAGAGGTAACATTAACATTAGGTTTTCTTCCACTCCAAGCTTCTTCAAGAGTAATGTTTTGCAAAACATTTGTGGGAGATCTATTCAAAACATGAGATGTGGTATTAATAGCTTCAACCCATAGAAACAAAGGAAGATTCTTAGATTGTAGCATACAATGTGCCATTTCCACTAGAGTCCTATTCTTCCTTTCATCAATACCATTTTGTTGAGGAGTATATCTAATAGTTATCTCTCTTTTGATCCCATGATGCTCACAAAATGTTTTGAACTTATTGTTTACATATTCTCCACCATTGTCAGTTCTAATTCTCTTAATCATAGTTCCAATTTCATTTTCCAAAAGAGCTTTAAACATTTCAAATTTGTTAAACACTTCATCCTTTTGTTTCTAGAAATAAACCCAAACTTTCCTTAAAAAATCATCAATAAATGTCAAGATATACCTAGCTCCTCCCTTTGATGTTGGATTCATAGGACCACACAAATCACTATGGATAAGTTCTAGACTTTTCTTTGCTCTCCATGTAGACCTCTCAAAAGTGTCTCTATGTTGTTTACCAATCATGCATCCTTCACACACATTTGTATTTAATTTTATCCAAGGTAATCCATCATCCATATTCATCTTTGAAAGCATAGGAAAACTTTGATAATTTAAATGACCATATCTTTGATGCCATAACTCACTTAAGGATGATCTTGTAGTGATATAAGCCTTCTTATCAACACTAGCTAGAAATTTATATAGTCCATCACTCTCAACTCCTTTGGCCACTATTTTGTATCCATCATTAATATTCTTGATTAAACACTTATTTGAATAAAACTCCACCTTATATCCATGTTGAGTTATTTGACTCACTGATAGAAGATTTTTGGCCAATCTAGGTACAAAATTCACATTAGTTATTTCCAAATTTTTACCATCATTACCTTTCATTGAAATTGTACCTATTCCTTCTATGTCATGTGAACTATCATCACCAAGAAATATTTGTGCATCTCTTGTTGCTTATAAAGAGCTAAAGATGTTTTTGTTGTGAGTCATATGTTGGCTAGCTCCTAAATCAATATACCATGTGTTACTTGAATCAACTTGAGTAGCCAAAGAAGCTATCATTATATGATGATCACCTTCTTCCTGAACAAAATTTAATTGCCTTCTTTGATTAAATCTCTTTTGCCATTTCTTAAAACATTGATCACTTTTATGCCCTTCTTTTCCACACTTGAAACATTTGATAGTATTTGCTCCTTTGAGATTATTATTGTAATTTCTCCATTCATTTTGTGGCCTTTGATAATTTTGCCTTTTTTGATTATCTCTTTGTTGAGACCATTGTCTTTGATCATTTCTATATTGATTCCCTTGATTAGATCTTTGATTTTGATATGTTCTTTCTTAATTATAATTCTTGTATTTTCCTCTAGCTACAAATGCTCGACTCTTGCTAGACTCACTTGTAAACTTGTGAAGCCTTTCTTCTTCATTTAACAAAGTACCATACACTTCTTCCAGTTTTATATTTTCAAAATTGTCAGTTAATTCTAAAGTACGAATGAAATTATTATACTCCTCTGGAAGAATTTCAATTAAAAATTCTATGATTTCATCATCTTCGTACCCAACCTTCATCATTGCAAGATGATTTCTTAAGTTTTCCTACTTTCATTTTCAAATGAGTTAATTGCCTCTTAATATCCATTACTTTTAACTTACTTGTTCTTTCATACATTGTTTGTAAAGTTTCCCATATTGCCTTTGCTGTTGTTAAACCTTGAACATGAGGCCTAATCCCTGGACTAGTTTGCCACAAAAGTGTAGCACGTGCATTCATATCCTTTTTATTCCATTTCTTAAGTTCATCTTGATCCTTAGGTTCTTGTTTTGTGACTACTTCCCATAAATCTTTCATTTGTAAAATTAACTCCATCTCACATTTCCAATTAGCATAATTTGAACCATCCAATTTTTCACTAACCACAAGATTAGGCATCTCACTAGCCATAGTTAAATTTCCAATCAATTACCAAAACACATGCACACAATCACATAAGCATCAAGCATCTAGCAAAGACTATGCCTTGATATTGGCCTTCTTAAGAACCTATCAAAACAAAGACTTCCAAAATTACAAATCTCTCAAAGTGTTCTTTATAATAATATCTTTCGAATGTACTTGATTACTATATCACCAAACAACCATTAAACACACAAATTTTATCTTCAATCGAAACAATCTCAACCACCTATAGTATCTCAAAAGATTAGTAAAGTAAAAAAAGCGTGCAACACTCAAATTGTGTTAAAAATCGCAGCAGAATATAGAAGTTTAACAAATAGTAAAATTATGCCCCAAACAACAACTTATTCCTCCAATATTTCATAAATCAAACTATTCTCCAACTGCACCAACACACATATCTATTCATCAAAAAATGTTTAGCTGAAATCAAACATACCTTCAACACTTCCCTTGATTCATTTAATTCTCCCTTAGCTCACAGTGTAAATTGGTATTCACTAATCTCCAATGCAACTTTGTAATGGGGGCAACCTTCTCATAGTGATCTTCCTTACTCAACACAATCTCCTTTCTTCACACTTCTAATCAACCAACATTTTTCAAAGAAAGATTCCACACTGATCACAGTCTTTCAATCATGGCTCTGATACCATGAAAAAGAACACAGAAATGAAACATAGAGAAGATTACTCCAAACTTGAGCGCTGAAAACACCAAGCTCGTGCATTCTATTTATAACAACAATTGTAATAAATGTACAGAAATATCTTAGACTATCATTTGGTGTATTATTAATGAGAGTAGTTAAAAACTATGACTGCAGGTGGCTATGGACATCTTGAAACTTCTTATTTGGACAACATGTTAAATGCTTGTTTCTGAAACATCTCTGCCAACCATACTAATGGAAAAGTAATTAATTTACTTTAATAGAAACCTATCGTTTCATGTATTATTGAGCTTCCAACTTGGGCATAGAAATTGGCTTCCTAAACTAGGGTTTAACTATCATTGATGCCTTTCCATTTGTAAATCGAAGTGAACCCAAAACCAGAACAATAAAAATAAAATGTTATTCATCTACTTCTGGTTGTGAAAACAAAACAAAGGTGAGCTTCTCATGCCTGACACACACAGATAATAAAATAAACCCTCTAAGCTGCATTTCTTGGCGGTACCCTGCAAGCTTGATTTCTTGGCGGCTTACCTCATGAAAACATTTGCTCAAAATGATGGATGGGCTCTACACATGATGAATGGTTTTCATGAATTTCAAAAACCCTATTTTTTCCACCAAATTTTTTTTGGACCCAACCACATATAAAATTTGGTTTACAAAATAATTCCACCTATTTAGTTAGAATTCCGCCATGCCCATTTTGGGTTAAAATTAAAATTACTAAATTCTAATTCTAATTTTCATTTGCCTAACCAAACATCGAATTGTCGAATTCAAGTTGTTGGATTTTCCTATTCCCCTCTAATTTCGACAATCGAACAAACTCTTAGGGAAGAGGTTGTCCTATGCCCAAGGGGGTCCCAAAAAAGGAGTCTCTAAGTTCTTAGAGAAGGTGCAAAAAGATTTAGGAAATTCTTAAATTGTTAGAAGATATGACTAAAAAGGTGGTAAAATAGAACATAGAGGGTTATGTCAGAGATGAGAGAGACCTTTATACATAATGAGTCATATTGTAGTTACATAAGACATGTTATGATTAAAAGGTGGGCACTATGACATTTGGTACCAAATTTCAATGACAGTTTCATCGCAACCTATTGTCATCATAATTCCAATAGTTTGCCATTGGAATTGTGACGTCAACAGGTTGCGATGTCATAATTGTGACAAAACTACCATCAGAATTTGGTACCAAATGTACTAGAGGGGAGAATCCTAACTAACTATTGCCTTATTCAACATTGAAATCATCTTCTAATTTGACCTCTAATGTAATTAGATGTAATTTCCTTTTACAATTAAGTATGTAATATGATCACATGTAATAACAATTGTTGACTTTACATGTAATCTATCAAAAATAAATTACACATGCATGGTTAAAACTAATCCAATTTTCTGAAAAGACAACTTTTGTGAACATCAAGGCTAGGCCCTTGTGTGGGCCAAAGCCTAGGAATAGTCTTTATACAATGGCCTCTAGTTATGAGACTTTGCAATGTCATGGCCAGGCCCCTATATGGGCTAAAGCCTGGTACCCAGGCCTTATCCCAAAAATTAACATTTTCTTTTGGATTTTGCTCCAAAATCGTATCCTTACGGTTGATAACCTCACCAAAAGGGGTAATACAATGCCCAATAGATGTACTTTATGTAAAAATTATATTAAGAGTGTTGACCATCTATTTATACACTGTAGTTGCATTAGAACTATATGGTCTCTTTTCCTTTCTTTATTCAATATGTCTAGGTGTTTTCCTACCAACACTTTGGAGCTTTTTGACCAATGGTAGTTTGGGTTGGTTGGAAGTGACTCCATGACTTTATGGAAGTGGACTTTACCCCATGTTTGCTAGGGGGTTTGGAAAGAGTGAAACAATAGAATTTTTCAGGGATAAGGAAGCTAAGGCTAAAGTTGTCTTCTACAAGTGCCTTAATTCCTTGTTGAAAAATTTCACCAACATAAAAGGCCCTATTCCTCCATTCAATTCTAAGACCAGTGAGAAAGACAAAAGAGAGGTATGTAGTTGGTCTCTCCCGCCTAAGGGCTGGTATAAGGCTAATTTTGATGGGGCAGCCAAAGGCAACTTGGGAAAGGTTGGGGCTAGTGGCATCATTAGAAATGCTTTGGAGAAAGGGATTGTTGCATTTGATGTCCCCCTTGGAATAAAAACTAATCATTATGTAGAGGCCAGTGTGGCTCACCAAACTATTAAACTAGCTAAAGATATAGAAGTGAAATATCTATGGTTAGAAGGAGATTCAAAAAATATTATTGATTTCCTAAATGAGAAGAACAAGCCTACTTGGACAATTGGTAATATTATAGATGAGTGTATCCAAAACCTCAAAACCTTTGAAAAAACCTACTGGGAAGCCAACAATGTGGCGAACAGGCTGGCAAATTGGGCAACCAAGTACAATGAGGTGGATAAGTGAACAAAAGGCTAAGATATCCCATCAGAGATTAATGAGGTGATCAAAAGGGATAGGATCCTAGGTAGATTGGCTATAATTATAAGCCATTATGAAAATTAATGAATTGTGGGAAGTGGTCAGAAATATTATGTGTTGTTGTATTATGATAGTCAGTGATTTATGGGGAATGTGTAGAGTTGTGAGGTGGAAGTACGATTTCACTCTTACTTCCCATATCTACAATATCCATCAACTCACATCAAGGACTATTTGTGGGAAGATAAATCACAAGGCAGAAAAAAGGTGTTAAAAAATGAGGAGAACTAAAGATTTTCTAGTTTTGAAGGGCTTAGATACTGGTAATAGAGATTGCACAGAGAAGGATACCATGGTTGGGGAAAGACACAAGAGGGAGCCAGAGGACGAAGCCCAGAAGTGGTGAAGACATTCCAAGGTGTGGAACATACTAAAAAAGGGGAAATTATGAATTTCATAGATTACTTCCATGGCTAGAAACCATCTGTTACCAAAAGTATGGTCAAGAGCTAGAACAAGGGAATTGTCAAAATTGACGAGGTGGAGTTCACTATGATAGAGGAAGTCATTTTTGAGGTTATGGGCATTCCCATTGTAGGCAAGAAATTCTACAGAGACACAAAAATATCAAGGCAAGTGGTGGTGGAATTCACAAAGAACCAAGACAAAAAAAGGCTTTGGTGAAAAGAGGAACTCATTATCTTCCGAGTTCCATCAAGTCTCTATGGAGATTCATGCTCCAAGCTATCATCAAATATATTTCTCTCATCACCAGGTTTGATCACCTATGCACTCACCACTTTGTGTTGCTCAACCACTTTAGGTATGGGGTGAAAATATCTATACCCTTCTAGCTTTACTCTTCAATGAATGAAAATATTAATAATTATCAAGAGAAGCATACTAGGAATCCAACACTCCATGAGGGGTTGCTATTGTTAATTTATGAATACTTCAAAGCTAGGGTTATTGGTAAACAAAACAAGGACATGAAAGAGGGCAAGAAAGGAAAAGGGGAGTTTGAAGAGATTTACTCACCCTCGAATACAGAGGAAAGCCTTAGGATTCATACAAACTTGGAGGGGTCTAACTACATGCAGCATGGCTCGGGGAAAAAACCTTCAGAGTAGATAGAACGGAGAAAAAAGTTTTTATCGAGCCCAGTTAGGAAATTGACACCTCCTCAGACAGGGTCTATAATGATAGGGCTGAAGGGATGGACATGAGAGAGGATAGTGCAGACAGAGAGGAGAATATCAGGGAAGGGGAAGGTAGGGAGCAAAAGAAGGGCAAGAGAATCATCATCAAAATGTTGACAAACAAAGGTCATGGCCTCCTAGGGCCAAAAAAGGAAAATCCCAAAAGAAAAGGAGGAAAAATAGGGGGAGGAGATCGACGAGGTGGAAGGTGTTTCCAGTCAAAGTATAAGGGAGGAACTCGAACAGGGCTACAAGGAATTTGGCATAAGAAATCATAGATGCTCGGTCATGAGGAAGGATAGGATGGTGGTGAGGTGGAACTTTGACTCCATTTCAGCTAAAATGGGCATCAAACGGGAGTTGATCATAACATAGGTTAAATAAAATGATGAGGGCAAAATCTAGATGTATGAGTTGATCGAACCTACTTTAGTGATCTTCAATGACATTGATAAGAAGTACCCAGATATGGATGTCCTCAACAATGCAAAAAATAGTGCGATGGACAACTTTTGCACCACAAAGTGGCTCTTCCATGAAATTCTTGGACTCAAACAAAGGGTGAGCACTCTAGAAAGGGAGACATATATCTTAAAGAATAGGGTTACAGAGGACAAATTGAATGTGGAAAGTATAATGGATGAAGTTAAAAATAGGGTCAACGCAATGGAAAGTTCTATGCAGAGTATAATGAAACATGACTTCATTATTCTTAAGGCCAACGAGAACATCAAGAGGTTCATAAATTATACAGATGACCAAAGCATCAGCAAGAAGGAGGACCCTGCCACCCACAACATAAAAGACAAGACCCTGGATGAAAGCTCTAGGAAGCAGGCAAGATCTAGCACTAGAAAGAAGGACACCTTAGTCCTTGACCAAGATCTACCAAAGATGAAGGAGGTGGCTGGCAAACTTTTAGAGCTGGAGATAAGTGCAATAGAAATGCTGAGAGATATCGCTTGAGCACCTTGGCTTTTTTTCAGGTGACTTGGCTTTTGTTGTCTCTCCTTGGCTTTATTTTTGTTTATATCTGTGTTTAGGGAGATGATTATACTTTTTCCTTTCTGCTTCTATTCGAAGTCTTAAGCGTATTGTTGTTGACCATACTTTGTTTTGTTTGGGTTTCAGGGCCCTTTTAAAGACTATTTCCCTTAATCAAAAACTTTTGTGAACATCATTATTTATCTACAAGGTCTTTATATGATTATAGGTTGGTTTGTGCTTGATTCATTTAGGTTCAGTGAAGGCACTTTGTTTAGGAATGCCAACTTTAACCATTGATAGTTCTTATTTCCTTTGCCAACAACATGCACCCTTAACTTCTTATATAATGTAGTATTGGTTCTTTGAGGGAATTTCTCTCTACATAGGTTGTTGATCTCTAAGCCCAAGTTTCCTATTAGTGTCTAACACTTAGTCATTTCCAAGGTAGTGTTGGACAGTCATCACTCTGACTAAGCCATCCAAAGAAGGTCAAGCTACAAAGAACTTGTTTATATTTTGTCATATGTCGAGCAAGTTAGAGGTTTTTGAACACCCCAATATAGATCGAGTCAACATACATG
This sequence comes from Cupressus sempervirens, assembly GCA_028749045.1. Taxonomy (NCBI): domain Eukaryota; kingdom Viridiplantae; phylum Streptophyta; class Pinopsida; order Cupressales; family Cupressaceae; genus Cupressus; species Cupressus sempervirens. The sequence goes on from CM053789.1 coordinate 520,917,618, forward strand.
CCAAGTAACACATAAGAGATCGATTATTTGGAAAGTTAGTTAATACCGAGCGTATAGAAGTTGAGTGACATCATGAATGTTAGTTATGACTAAGCATCAAAACATTCAAGTGTCGAGTAAACTAATTTTGACATATGAATTTGTAATTACACAAACACTTATGTAAATCATTTTATCTGACTTCTACATGAAATTTAAAGATTTTAGAGACAACTACGGAGAGGATTACACATTTTGTCATAAGGCATTAATCCCAAGAAAATCCTATTAACCAATCAAAAAAACAAAAGGGTAAAACCGAAAAAGGATGAAATATGGATCGTTGATTAAGATGTAGAACTTTCTACGATTATCTTTTAAGAAGGGTTGGATCAAAAATCATGAGTTTGAGTGGAAGAAAGTGTGAAGGAGGAAACAAGCTAAGTATAGAGCAAAGGAAGGCTTAGTTTTAAAGGAGTTCAAATAGAGCAACCTACCAGTGAAGGACAAAACAAAGATATCAGATAAGGAGATCAGATTGAGATATTAAAGAGAGGAGATATGTAACCAACTTTCAGAGAAAACTGAAGGATCAAGTACTGAATTAGTTTTGACAGATTGAGTCAAGGCAAATCTCTTAACAAACTGGTTGTAACAGACCTTATTTAAATCTCCTAATAGAGTCACTTACTTTACTATAAGTATAAAATCTTTTAAAAAGGTAAGACTTGACAATCTTAAAATCTTTTAACAAAGCATACCCCTCACAGGGTAGATCATCAAATATGATCAAATTATAGCCCTAAAAGGAAAACTTTATTGTTGTAGCAGTAAAGATTTGTGGGTTTCATCCCCACCCCAGTTTTACCTTCAACTTAAAGTGTTTCTTGGTTACCAAAATCAATGTGTTATGAGTTTATATTTTCATGGATATTATGCTTAGATCTAAATTTTATTTAAGAATTAAAAGTTTATTATTATATGTTTTATGAGATCTAAGATATGAGATGGATTAGGTATGAATACAATTAATTGTTTTAATAGTGAAAAGTTGTATAGATCTTGATTCACCCCCCCTCTAAGTATCTTGTTTTCCATTGAGATTTCCAACAATTGGTATCAAAAAATAATTCTCTTGAATGAAGCCTAACAACTTCAAACACAAGATCTTGAAGTGGAGGAATACAAAATGGGATAAATCATTGAGAACCAGATGATTGAAATCTAGATCATACTGGAACAACTTAAATGAGAAAAAGATGAGTTAGGGAAATCCTTAAAGAAAAGGAAATATATGACCATTCAGTAGAATGACACACTATACAAGGAAGTTGATGTAAGAGGATTGCTTGACAGTGGAAATTGATGGCAATGACGTGTCAATAAAAGATCTATTGGAGAAGAACAACATTCTAAAAAAAGAAGTCAAAGAAGTCAAAAGAGAACAAGAAATTCAATTAGTAAGACTATGTCAGGTGACCAAACAAAAGAATAAATCTAAAGAAGACAGGATCATGGATGAAGAAGACAAAAGACAATTTTTTCCTAACTTGAAGAAAGATCATTTGATGTGCAGAAGCTTACAAGCAAACAATTTGACATGATGAACCAATTGTTAATTACAAATCTAAAGTTGAACATAAAGGACATGGAGATCACAAATCTAAGATTGTAGAGTGATCAACTAAGGAATAAGTTGAGATCTGAGAAATAAATTATGGAAAGAATGAACAAACCAAGTAAAGCTATCAGATAATTTGAAGAACTGATGAGATCACCAAGGTCATCCAATGACACTTCTAGTCTAGGACATGGTCAACACTCTTCATCTATGGAGAAACGAGAGTCATCAAAGAGTGGAGAGAAAAGAAATGTAAAATCTAAAGACAAACCTAATTATCATCATTGTGGTAAACTTGGAGATACTGTTAACATTTGTAGGAAAAAAAATGGTATGCAAAATCCTAAACCTAAGTTTATTGGTAATTGTTTTAATTGCAAGAAATAATGACATCAAGCACATGAATGTAGGTCAAACAAAAGTGATGCACCTACTACACCTAGATTTGAAGAACATTGTTACAACTGCAGTGCCTACCCCTAGTTTGATTTTAATTAAATTGTTGAATTCTTTTAGGCCAACTTTTCATAGTTATGTGTTATGATTTAGTGGTACTTGGTTACCTGATTTGATTGATATTATTTCATACTTAGTTTATATATTTGATGAGCTACTTGATACTCGGTTATTTCATGTGTTCATGATTATTCTTTTGATGATGAGACTTTGTATGTCCATATAGTGATTCTAGTTGTTTCATGATGATAGTTGGATGATTTATATACAGTTTTTATGGTTACTTACCCCATACTTGCATATGTATGTTGTATATGTATGTTTTACTTTATGTTTGGCATTCTTGATGTGGTTGAGGGAGAGTCATAGTCACCTACTAGTTGGAATCTACACGATGTATCACTCTCCACCATTGCCTATTTAGTTTAGATATATATGCATATGCACACGTTCAATTTTTATGCAGATTGTAGGTATCAACCATCGACTTACTTGAATTGCCAAGATGAGCATGCCCTATCACAATATCTCAATGATAAAGAGAGGAGATAGTTCTATCCTAAACCTGAGCCAATTCTCCTAAAATATAGGACAAGTATTTGATTTATTTACCCATTTGAATTTGTCAAAGTGACGTGAATTCAAGATTTTGACCTTTAGAGTTTCATTTTGTGCTTTGTCTGTTAGATGGGTTTTCTTATTTAGTTTGTGGGTTTGTTGTGATTTTCAGTTATAATTAAATCAAATAAATATATTGTTGAATGATTTAATTTAACAAAAATTATAAAGAAAAATCAAAGTTTAATTATATTTAATTAATTGATAAATTAATAAAATAAAATAAATAAATTTAAAGATTTAATTAAAGTCCAAATTTGGTGTAGTTATATTTATTTTATTTATTAATAATTAATTTAGAAGTTTCATTTTTAAAATGAACTTTAACTATTATTATTAGTTAAATTAATATATATACTTTCTAACTATGTCTTATTATTTAATAAATGCAAGTGAGAATAATTTAAATAAACTTTATTCTATTTAAAACACATAAAGTATACATAGAAAACTAAATAAATTAAATAATAAAAGTTTATTTTAACAAGAGGCCTTTGCATGTTCATAAAATTGAAACCCTAGGTTGAAAAATTCTTTATTAGGAGATTAGAGCTCATTTCTCCACACATGGATTTTGGGGAGCAAAATTTGGAATTTGAGCAAAATAATTGTTAAAAGTTTTGGAGGGTTTGGATTTACATGCATTCACAGATTGTCTCAAATTTTAGCTGTGGTTTTGAAGTAAGGTTTGAAAACCCATTCTAGAATATTATTGAAAGATCTGTCTACTTCATGTCTTCTTGGGTGCTTGTGCATAATGCTTATTAATTTATTTTATTAATCTTTCGATAAAGAATTATGTTGTAGATTTTGAAAGGAAAAACTTATTAATGAATAAAATGTGGCTAAGAAAAACTTAGAATTTTTTAAGAAAATTATTATGACTGTATTCTTTTAAAACCTTATCTGATTTGGTTATAGAAAATTGGAAGAAAACAACAACTTGAATAGCTAGGGTTTGAACTTTAAATTTATCATGTGATTATAATAAGTTTTCTAAATAAAGATAAATATTCTTCTTATATCTAAAATAATTTAATTGTAAAATTCATTAGAAAAAAAAAAGATTAATTGAGAGGAAAGTATGTTGTAATTAAACTAATGCACACATGTGAAAATAAATATACTAAAGATAAAAACTAAGTATGGTATGGTTGCAAGATTTGAGAGATCAAATGCATGTGAAAATATTAATTGTTTATTTATTTTATTTTATAAAAATATAATATAGTTTTCAAATTTATTTATTAAAAAAAAATCATTTTTTAATGATAATTAATTTCAATAATTTAATTTTTTGATTTATTTATTTTAAAAAAATTGAAATTATTATTATTTAGAATTTTTTTTTTTTGAATTTTTTTTATTAATTTCTAAAATTCAATTAATACTACTCATTTATTTATAAAGTGAATGTTGGTATTAAAGAATCTTTAGGTTTACTTAAACTATTAGTTGCATATAAATAATTTTATATTTATTAATGCAAGTGAGAAGTTAATACATAAATAATTGTAATTTAGTTATATTTTAAGAGAAGATATAATGGAGTTCACTATATAATAATCTAGTAATGAATATTTAATATTATGAGGGAAATTGTAGATAATTTAATTATAATTATAATTTTGAGTTTGAGTTATCTTGACTTGCATTATGAATTAAGGAAAATATTAATATTAATATTAGACTTAAATAGAAGTCAAATTAATATTTTAGAAATAAAATTGATATTAAGATTTGATCTAATAATATACATTTATGTTATTAATTAAATCATTCATGAATAAGATTATTTAAATTAATAACATGATAATATTGCATTCTTGATAGCTTTATCCAATTGTAAAACGATTATGAAATGAAAATTTGAATTTGACATAAATTAATTTTTTATGGAATTATATTAAAAAAAGAGACTAAATAACTATACTTGTTTTAATTTCATGTTTTATTTTGTGGTGGGTTTGGTGGAAACCTAGTAGTTTGACCAAATATGCATGTTTACCAAAGGCTTGGAAAGTGGTTGTCTTTGTGATGCTTTTATGTGATGTTGTTTAGTCCTGATTATTTTATTCCCAACCAATGTGCTATATCCATGTGTTTGTGTGATGAGATCAAGTTCTTTTTTGTAATTCATGTCTTGTGATTTTCTTAGTGTAACCTATGAGTTTTTCAATCAATTATCTATTGGTGCTTTCCAGTTGCTTGTATAGGACTAAGGTGAATATTGTGATTTATCTATTGGTGTTTTCCGGTTTCTTGTATAGGACTGAGGTGAATATTGTGATTTTATGAAATACACTTTTTATGAGCTTAGGGTAGGTTATCTATGTGTATGTTGAGAAGTGACTTGCAATGCAGGTCAAAGCCTTAAATAGGTTGTTTGGGTAACCCATTGTAAGTTGTATTAACAAGTGATAACATTTCATTAAATGGGTTTAAATGAATTAACAAGAGTTTATGTTTTACCTCACCCATGCTTTGAGTGCTAGTACAAGCTAGGATGGGAGTAGAGAGGATGCTTGGTTGTGACTTTGCCTCATTAGTATGTCTTGTCTGTAAGAAAGGATACTGATGCTACATAGAGTCACTAGGGGGCCGAAGTCCACAGAGATTGCTAGGGTAACCTTAGAGTTGAATCATGTGATGACACTTTCCCACATGCATAATAGGTTCCCTACTTGTGTAATTGGTACCTTTGAGATAGATTTCTATTAGGATTCCTTGACCTAGATTTCTTGTTATGATTTTGGATTGTTATCCGTTTGGGACTTGAGATTATCTCCTCAACATGGTGGGAGTGGGCCATTTAGGTACTATGAGATCAGGTGGTAGTATTTCTTATACCATTGAGATTCAATAGCTGGATGTTAATGTTGGATGTGTTTATTCTTTTGATCTTGTGATTATGTTCTATGATCATATTCTAATTTATCGTACTTTGATTTTTGAGATCTTATGAGATGTATCTTATCATGATGTTGTTGGAAATATAAGAGGATTAATTGAGAGGGGAGGGGTGAATTAGTTACCACCAGAATAAATCCTAGACCCCTTAGAGATGTCAATACAAATCAAAACCAAAACTCTAATGAAACAAGTTTACTATTATAACTCGGTTAACACATGAGCACTCAGTTAACACTTAACACTATCAATTACTATCACTCAACAAGAACTGAAATATCAATTGTAACTCGGTAAATAATGAACACGCATATATTAAGATGTTAAGTGCGATTAACCTTGTTTAACTTAGTTGCATACACATAAATAAAATAGCATTATCACAATAGACACCAAGATTTAACATGGAAACCTAATTTGGTAAAACCACCAATTGCAACTAGTTACTATTTTTCACTCTTGTTGAAGTGAGCCCTGTTAGGAGCCAACTTTGTTAAAGGTTATAAAACATACTATTAGGTGTGACTCTAGTAGAGGATTTAATCACCCTATTAGGAGTAACCTTGTTAGAGGTCTTTAGACACTTCAATCTAGAAATGCCACCTTGTTAGAGGATTTACAAATAACTGTTAGGCTAACTCTATTAAGAGATTTGATTTACTACTACAATGGTTAGAGAGTAACAATGATTTGACCTGATTGTTGATACAACTATCTTTGTTGATTCAGATCTCAATTTTGGCGTGAATACTTGATCCTCCTTGATCAAATTAATCTTTGTAACCCAGTAGACAAGGATACTCTGTTATCCTTCCAATTCGCTTCCTCTAAGCATCTTCTTATCTTCTACACATTCACTCCACAACTTGATCCTATACTTATATCATATACATTGTCAAGTTGGCTTGAATATAATTCAAAATAATTACTAATCATTTGATCAGTCTGCTAGAATTAACAAATCAATTAATCAAACTAAAACAAAAAAATCCTTCGTTAGCTAACCCAGCTTGATAAACACTACCTCAGAACAAATTTTCTTGTGTTAACCAAGTAAACTTAGTTAACACTACAGCTTCATAAACTTCCTTTGGTAATCGAGTGTGCTCAGTTAACACTGGTTCCATGCCAACTCTCATTTGTCTCCCGAGTGAACTCAGTAAACATTGTGTTCTTGTGAATTCTCTTTGGTAACCAAGTGAGCTCGATTAACACTTGTTTCTTGCCAAATTTCCATTGTCTTTTGAGTGAACTTAGTAGACATTGTCTTATGAACTTGGTAAACATTGGAATGCTTGACAGACATAGGAAACTGTCTTCATCACTTGAGTGAGCTCGAAAAACATTGATTGGCAAAGACATGACATTTTGTGTAATATTAAAGACAATATACAATTGACCATTTATTTTCAATAGATGTATATTATTTTAGCATTTCATACCCTATGACTTGTACAGAGGATGATTATGCATATTGATTATGCCATGTGGCATCTTATGTATTTGTATATTCTTTTAGGTTTTCTTTTGTACATGTGGTTATACTATGACATGGACTTTGTTATGTATCATATTTAATCTTAATAAAATTTATGTATGTGATTCAATGTCATGGAACCCTAGAGATATAACTATTAATGTATTTCTTATGTATGTATGTATGTATGTGAGTTATTGCTTTCACTATGTTATCTCTTCTTATTTTAATCTTTCAAAAAAAATAATGGTAAACTTAGTGACACTTTAGGTTAATTTATTTTGGGTTCCCTGGTGGGGCATTACAATAATTGTTAGAAATATGGACATAGAGCTGATGAATGCAAATCCAAGGAAAAATCTAACTGGACATCTGAAAGGAAAACATATGCACCTAAGAAAGGTAACTCTTACAATTTGTATTATAACACATGGTATAATTATCATTATTGCAGAGAGTATGGGCACATTCCAGAGAATTGCATGAAGACACATTCTAGAGGAAACTATAAGAAATGATTGAATGGAAATCTAGTTTATTTTAGTTGTCTCAAGGTTGGACATGTGAGTAAAAACTATAGGACCCGAGCACCAACACCTAACAGTGAAAGACATATATATATATATATATATATATATATATATATATATATATATATATATATATATATATATATATATATATATATATATATATATATGCTCAAAAATGGTTTGCATCTACAGTTTTACCACTTCTTTCATTCTAATTCATCCCATTTTCTCAATCCACTAATTCTAATCTTTTGGCCAACTTGATCATATCTCAACAGTGTCCATCATCATTTGTATCCTCTTTCACATCAATTTCATTTCATTTTGAAACCATTTCAAATGAACTCAGAATCACCCAAAATCAGTCTTGATTAACCATAATCATCATGAAACATATCAAACATCCAAAATCAATCATCATCTATCCAATCCTAGGCATTGTTGTGGCTTTCAACGCCTTGGAAACCTATCAATCTATCAAATCTTATCAATCTGACCTTAGTACTATCATGACTCTCAGTGCTAGGTCAAACTATCATTCATGTCATCCGATCTTTGACATCATTGAGTCTTTCAATGTTAGATCATGACATTATCAACCATTTTAATAATATTAATAGTGTTCATCGATGTTATTATGATCAACCATATCAATCAATCTCGATCCTGTAGCATTTATGATATTGGTTAAATGTTACGTATCTCTAATTCATGTCATGTGTCCTTGGCATGTTATCAATTTGACCATGGATTTGGTCATCATCCTATTCAATCCGTATCATCATCACATTTTCATCAAATGATACTGTCACACTTATTTAATCAATTTGGCCAATCATTTACTAATTTTCTCTATAGGATTAAATAACCCATAATTTAATCCTATCATTCTTACTAATTATTCTTCCTAATTGTCATCCTTAATCAATTAATTAATTTAATTAATTAATTGATTTATCATTCACAAACCATGGAAATTCACAATTTCCTAAGTCATATTTTCCATTATTAATTCCATTTCACTAATTTTGTATTTTTCTGAATAAAGGATTTTTAGTTCAAATATCCATAAAATATTAACATCATCATTACACATGGGTGTGACACCTCATGGATTCTCCATTGAAACTTGGATAATATATGTCATAATCCAATATTCTTATTCTCTTACACATGTCCATATTTGGCCTCCATTGTCATAGATTCTTAACTTTAAGTGGGTTTGAGCTATCATATAACACATCGTAGATTCTATTCCCTCTTTAACCAAGTTTGACTTCCAAGCATAATAGAATCCTACACTTGGCATCATGTGTCATATGCATTATGGATTCTCCAAGGAATCTCTTTCCATGTCACATATCCAAGGTGACAATTCCAATGCTCTCATCTTCCATGTTGATTATAAAATGAGCATTATTTCTCTCATTTCTGGTCCCTAGTTTTCTCATTTTTTCATTCCATTCTCACACTAAAATCACATCTTCAAGTATTCTCATAGCATTATCACCATCTTTGAATTTTGTTTCAACATTGTGTGCACTATAGGCAACTTTGAAGCTACATCACATAGAGAAGAAAGAAGGACATGGGAGCTACAAGTGAAAGAGGGAATTTTTAATATTGTTTTTCTTTCTTTATTCATTTGGATTTCATGGTAGACTAGAGGGTGTTAACATATGTTTATTGGGTTTGTGATTTTCTCATAGTATGTTAGAAATTAGCCCATTTTCTAGGTCCTACAATTGGTGAACCTGACGTGAACATGCTTATCTAACTTGGGCTTTCTTGTTTTGTGCTTGGGAAGGAGCTCACTTGGAAGGGTATAACAACTATCTGCACTTCCTTATCACACCTAGATTAATTAGGGGGTCCATTAATATGGTTATATGCTTTCATTCTATGCATTTTGTTAGCTTTCTGTCCTAGGGTGCACTCTGCTCTGTCAAGGTGCACTCGGGACCCCTAGGAGGCAATTTTAGGGGCCTAAGAGACACCATAACCCTTGTTTGTTGTTCCTAACTTACCAACTACACCCTTTTGAGCCCCAACTACACCATGGGCATAGTCTACACTATCTAGGCACACTTGGGTGTATAGATTTCAAAATTTTTCGTTTCTGGGTCTTGCTTAGGCACCATTTCCCCACAACTTGCCACTGACCTCCCAATTGTGCCTATAAACTACCAACTATGCCCTTCTGAGCCCCAAGTGTGCCATGGGTGTAGTTAGCACTATCTAAGTGTTCTTGGGGGAATTCTGAGCCATTTTGGCCTTCTGGGGCACAGTCTGCTCTGTCAGAGTGCACTTGGTTCACATAAAACACATGTTTCAATTAGAATCTGCATCTAGGATTTCCATTACTTTCTAGGACCTAGGGTAGATGTTTTTGTGTTATTGATGGTCTATTTGAAGCATTTGGAAATCATTGGATGAAGATATGATCATAATAAACTACTAATGCTTGTTTGCACGACGTTGTTGAAGACCCCATGTGTTTGTCAAAACCATGTGTGTGGATTTATTAGGTTAAATAACACTTCGTTTGGTGCTTTAAATGAACTTTTTCTTTTCTACTTGGCATATCTATAGTGTTTAAATCCATAGGAGTTGCATGGATGTATCTTCTCCCCTCGCCATTCATGGATCTTGGGTGTAAGAGAAATCCATATAACTTCTATAGTGAAGCTTGCCTTTGACCAAGATATCCGATATTAGGTATGCTAGGGGACGACTTCAGAGCAGTAATGGGCCAAAGCTAGGTTAATGTTTTAGGTGCTATATAAAACTTGATTACAGTGAAAGCCATTTCAGTGGTATTGTTGCGTGATAACTCTCCTCCAATACCCTTGTGGTGTGTCAAACCCTAGTTCTCGGGGTTGGGAGACCTTCTGAGGAAGTTTATCATTCACTTGTTGAATGAAATGTCCTAACTAAAAACCATGTTTTAGTGGCCAAAATCCTTTCTATCCACTAGCTCAAGGGGTCACCCATGCCTTTGAAGACATCCTACATTCTCACGGTCCTTAGTAGAGACAACAGTCCGTTGGGAAGTCATGCCCCTTGGGAAGTAGATCTTGGTAGCCCTGAGAAGTGAGTGCGCTATAAGGGGGAGCCTGTGTTGCCAAGGTCCTAAGTTGTCCACTCTAGATAAGCATGACTGAACTTCAATTCAAGTAAGAATTCATTGGATACAATCCTAAAGCCTAGGTTGCGGTGTGTTTGTTCACTGTTAACAACAACTATTCTTGTCTTAATGTGTCTTGCGTGTGTGTACAACATTAATCAAGATAAAAATCAACTCTCAAATTTACAGCTTGAACCTTGTCACAACATTACACATTGTCAAAACATTACAACCTTTGTCAAAATTTTGCAAACTTTGGTCCAATACATTCAAGACTTGGAAAACATGGTCATTTGTGATCCTAAACGTGCTTGGCATAACATAGATCTCATCCTTGCATATAACTCACTTGCATTCACCTTAGTTTGAGCCTCATACTTGCTTCATATAGGCTTCATCTTGCTTCTTTTAGTCCTCACTTAGTATTCCTCATCTTTCATATTGCATTCATTAGGATTTAGCCTACATTCTTTGTATTTCAACCCCCAAAACTTGCATTTTGCATTGTCCATCTTACATCTTTGCATACCCAACCCTCATCTTGAACACTTTAACCATCATTCCAGATGTCACACACATCATTTTGAGCCTTCATTCTAGTCTTAACATCGTCCTTATCTACCTGGCTCACTATGACATCAATTTGGAAGCCATAGCACCTAAAATTGCCTCATTTTCAACCCAGCTTCCCAACTGCACTCTGAAACTACCAACTACACCCAAACTAGCCCCAACTAAACCATAGGTGTAGTTGGTATTGTCTAAGTGTACTTGGTAGTCTGAGAACCCAGTTTGGGCTTTGAGACAACATTTTGAGACTTCAACAATGTCCTTAGGTACTTGGATAGGTCCCCTATCTCAGCATGCCCTGATTTGCATTCTGTATCTCCTAACCTTCATTTTATTCACTTAGGACACCATTCCCTATAGTTTAATATTCATTTTGAATCTCCTAATCCATCACAACATCAACCCCAACATCCTGGCTCTCTGGTAGAATAATTTGGCAACCACCCCACTCAGATTCAATAGACATTCAACCCAACTTCCCAACTACGCCATGAAACTACCAACTACACCCAAATTAGCCCCAACTACACCATAGGCATAGTTGGTACTACTAGAGTGTACTTGGTGCTGTCAGAGCATAGTTGGACACCTATATGACCATTTTAGGCCTTGAAACTACATTCTAGGACCCCAAAACTGCATTTAGGAGCCTATGTAGGTCCTCATTCTGCACATGACCCAAAACTGCATCTTGCACCCAAAATATCATTTTTCATCTTAGGACCTTTCCATATTGCATATCCACTCAGCATCATCATCATTTTGAACCCCAAAACCTTTGAATTTAGTCAAACATCTGAACAAAGTATGAGTCCTAGAGTATCTCCCAGTGTTGATGGATGATGGATCTTGACTAGTCTTTTTATCTTTTCTTATCATTTTCTTTGGTCAAACTCTATCTATTTCTTGATAATATTTGACCTTTTCATCTTAATCAATTTTATCTTTTTGTCTTTTATCACTTTTTGGTCAAGATCCAAAGTCTAATTATCACAAGGTTAAACTCCTACACAAAATACTTTCTAAAGATTTCACCTAAGTTCAAAATCTTGCATATACCCTTATCATTAGCATAATAATATTCCTAGTATCCCTAGATGTCATTTTGGCTTACCCTAGTGGTATATCCCCCTAATCTTGCATTGTTCAAAACCTTTACATCATTTCCACTATCAAAACCTGTCAACTTGTCTATCAACCAAATTGTCTTCTTGATCACTTATCCTCATTTTGCATATCCCAAATGTCATTATCAACCCTAGAACACCATCTCTTGCATAGTCCACCTTTCATACACCAACTTTTAGCACCATTAACAAGTCTAAAATCTAACCCTAACCTTCATTTTCATACTATAGGGTCATTCTCATCTCCTCTAGTCAAACCTCCAAAACGTCACTTTACATTTGCATTTGCATAGCATCCCTAGGAAATTTGCACCTTGCATATCAAAACCCTAGCTCCTTTGGCACTTCCTCATATTGGATAACATCCCTAAACACCTAAAAATCCAAAAAACACTCATATCTTGCATACCCACATCCTAAGTATCAAGTTTTGACCTGTTTTACCAACTGCACCCTTGTTTTACCAACTACACACTTCCGGTGTGCCGTTGGTAGTTTCAGAGCACATTTGATAGTTTTAGAGTGCACCTGGTAATTAGGTACTTCATTCTAGGTTCTAGAACCCTAATTTGCACTTCCATAGCTTGCATTGCATCCCAAAACCTTAGAAAACACTCTAAAGCACTCAAATCATTCACATTTTGCATTTTGGGCACCCTAACACCTCTTTCCATTGTATACCTCCTACTTACCAAATTCTTACCTTTAGGGCCCCAAGTGCACCAAGGATGCACTTATTACTGTTTGAGTGCAGTTGATAGTTTAGGTGCACACTTGGGAAGCAAAAAGTCCATTTAGGTTTCCCTACACTACATCTGCATCCTTAGGTATCATGCCAACACTCACAAGGACACAATCAGCTTAGAGACCTGAAGAACTTTACCAACCCTTATTTTCTAAGGCACCAACACAACCAAAACCTCATCCAAGACAAAAGAAGAGCAAGAAAATGCAACAAACCTTTGATGAAGACCAAATCAAGGCATCACAACCTTTACTTGCAGACCCCTTAAACATGTATCCACAAGATCACCATAACCAAGAGATGATGCAACAAACCCTAAACAATTTACCTACCATGAGGTTTCTTTCAAACACTTCCCCTACACATGGGATGGTTCAATGGAGGCTTGACTTTGAACCTATATTCATGCCAATACCACCTAGAGGTGGAAGTGTACTGACCACACCTGAGGATGAACAAACACACTCCTTCAAATTCAACAAACCCAACACAAGTACCTTCAACTATAATATGTCAAACATACAAAAAAGTATTGTACACCTAAGTGATGACTCTGACACTGACTATGGCATCACTAATGAAGAAATGGCTAGGGCATGTCAAGACAAAAATTTCTGCAAGAACTTCAAACTTTTGGCAGCCCAAGATATTGTCAAATTCAACCCAAACGTGGAGGGACCTAAGTCCAAACATCAAACCAACACAACAATTGAAAATGTACAACCCATGATCAATTTGGACTTAGATAAGGGAAAACAACATTTGGAGTTTTCAAACACAATAATGGCACCTATAAGGTCCCATCAAGAATCAACCATTGAAATCCTCCAAAGTACATTTGAACACATCAACATTAATCCCTTGTTTCATGAACCACAACCAATGAAGGGAAACAAGACTCTTCCTAAGTATCCCAATAGGATGTTAAGATTTGACCTCAATCACATTGTCCAACAAAAAGATGCGCCTAAAGGGACTTGTACTCTAGGGATGCCAAACATACCTCCTTTGGAGGAAAATCAACAAAGTGCAACTTTGCTCCTAACTCTACCAAGTGTTATGACATCAAATTTTTTGGAGCCTCCCACAAGTACACCATGTGAAACATCAACTACAAAAATCCCTATGGATGCACAAAGGAAAAATCTTATTGACATTACATCTATTCCCAAAATGCATGTGCCTCATCATCAAATCAACATGATGTCCCAAGGACGAACCTCTACCACACAAAGGTACTAGAACAACAATACCAACATGGTGATCAATTCTCAAGGACATAACCAAACACCCTGAAAACATCAACCTGCAATAGTCCAAGGACTTAATGTTTCCAACATACATTCAACATATCAAAAACAACATCAAGCACAACAACAACCTCAAGTGGTGCAAGGATCCAACGTCCCTAACACACAATCCAATGTAAACCCACTTGACTTACACACAATGTATCAACAAGAATTCCAGCAATAACAAGCCTTGTTTGCTAAACAACAAGAGAAACTCAAACAACAGTTGGAATATCAAAGACGACTTGAGCAACAAATTTCATACCAACAACATTTGTTACAACAACAACATGTGCCACAATAACCTCAACATATACCTCTACAACAACAATCACATACATGGTCTCATATACAACCAACAGAGGTATCTCAATGACAATCATAACAAATGCAACAACAACAACAAATGGTACATCAATCATAGTCAATACTACAACAAATGCCACATCAAATACCACAAGTACCCCAACATGTGTCACAACAGGGACCTTTCTTTCTTCAAGGTACTAGCATACCTCCACCACCTAGTGACACATCACCAAACTCATTAGTAACAGAAATGTCAGAACAAAGTAGACATAGTTCTCGCCACAACAAATAGTCTACTCATAGGCACAAAAGACTTGAAGGGAAAACTATAGTGCAAAACCCTAATGAAGAGTCATTGCAATAATTCAAACAACTTTTCAAACAAGTTGAGGCATTGGGAGTCCAAAAGAAACATGCTCTATATACAGAAAAGACCTACGTCCTAATCCATTTGACAAAAGTTGTATATGCCTCCATTCCCAAAACACTTTGAGGCTCCAAGGTTTGAAAAATACTGAGGGAAAGGCAACCCTGTTGATCACATCTGAGAATTTTGTGCCTCTTTTCCTGAACTCAATGATGAGTCCACTTACCTCATGAGATTGTTCCCCCATTCTCTAGGTGGGCCCACACTTGAATGGTACTCCAAATTCTTGGTACTATCAAATCTTGGTCAGAGCTAGCAGACAAGTTCATCTCCCACTTTGCCTTTAACATTACAAATGAGGTGACACTTTTTGATTTGTGTTCAACCAAACAAAAGATAGGAGAATCATTTATCACATTCCTACTTTAGTCAGTCAATGCTCACTAGACATTCCTAAAGAACAACAAGTTAACTTGTGCATTGACAACTGAGTCCTAGACCTAATGTATGAACTCAAAATCAAAAGTCCAAGAACCATTTCTAAATTGATGAAAAAATGGGCTAGTATTGAAGATGCTCTTATCCGCAAGGGAATCCTCGAGATAAACAAGGAAAACACAAACACCAACTCGTCTAATGATAAGGTGAAATTTTTCTCCAAAAACAAGAATGTAACCAATGATGGCATTGTGGATGCACGTACGATTAGCACAACACAACCTCAACTGACTTTGAAAGGTGCTAACCCTACAAGTTCACAAACTCCCAATCAAACACCACCTCTACAATAGAAAAATAAGACTTCCACACAGGATAAACCTCGAAGACACCCTAGAACCAAGGATAGAAAATTCACACCATTGGGGATACCTCTTGAGACTACATTCCAACAGTTACTCAATAATAACTTCCTATAGTTACCCTCGATCAAAGACAAATTGTTAACTAAAGCAGATTGGTGGGATGACAAAAAATTCTGTGATTACCACCACACCAAAGGACATAAGACCTCATCATATTTCCAACTAAAGCATGCAATACAAGGCCTCATTGATGATGGTATAATCACAATTGATCTTTCACTACTAGCATCCAACTCTGATCATACTATCTTCAAAGATCCTTTGGGTAATCATGACAAAGAGAAGCCCTCTAGTTCAAAGTCAAACTCACAAGGTAATGTGAATTATATGCGCACTAGATATGACTACACCATCAATTGCTTCAATGAGTCTGATTCCCACATATCCACATCCACATTGAAGGCTAAAGACCCTCATTGCATTGTCACTACATGCCGTACCAAGATTACCCTACCTGGAGCCCTATCTAGACCTGCACCCCCTAGTAGACCTGTTGCTCCTACTTCATCTAATTATAGCCTTGTTGAACAACTTGGCAAGACCCCTGCACAAATATCCATCTTGGACCTACTACGTGTGTCTCCCCAACATCAAAAGATCTTGGATCAAATCCTTAAAGATTCAATAGTCCTAGATAACATTGATGTTTCCCGGTTCCAAGCCATGGTGGGGAACCTATCTGCATCACAACATATCACCTTTTCCCATTAGGATATTCTTGAAGATAGACCAAACCACAATGATCCCCTTCACCTTCAAGTCTTTGTCCACAATGTTAAAGTCAGACGTGTCTTGATAGATGGAGGAACATGGCTAAATATATGTACACTTAAAGTAGTCAAAGGTTTGGGTTATTCTAAAAATGATGTGGATCCCTCTCAAAGGATCACAATCAAAGCCTATGATGATGGTGAATGTTTCTCTATGGGGGTCATCATCTTACCCATCAGAGTTGGTCCAGCTAATGAGAACACTTTATTCTAGGTCCTAGATATAGAAATGAATTGCAACATGATACTAGGCTACCCATGGATCCATGCTATGAAAGTAGTGCCTTCTACATACCACCAGTGCTTAAAATTATCCTATAATAATGTAGAGGTCACCATTCTGAGTGCTCTAGATCCCTTCCAATTCTGTGCCAATCTTAGAGGAACCACTGCACACCAAGTCCTGTCAAACCATGCAACAAATCCACTTGAGTCCTCCAAGTATGTTGATCCTTCCACACTCACACCAGCATTCAAAGGAAAGCTCAAAATCTAAGACCAAGGTTGCGGTGCGTATTCCATGTCACATGCCTTTCACAATCGAAAACTTCCTTTATCTCCCAAGTCATATGGTAAACCTCAACTTATACAGAACAAGCCTAAGTTTACATTTCAAAAGAAACCTTTTGTGGCTTTCACTAGTGGAGGTGGACTACATGAAGAACATGTCTATGAAAATACCTCTACATGGATTGAAAAGGCTAAAGAAGAACAAGAACTTACTCATATATGCCTCGAAAAGTATGGACCTGGGTTCACCATCATGTAGAAAAAGGGATATGACAGATGTAGTGGCTTGTGACCTCAAAAGCAAGGCACTGCTCAACCCATCATTACATCAGGATGACCTCGTAGGTTGGGACTTGGATTCAAACCATTTGTTTTGGGTCTTCCTAATATTGAGTCATCCTCATTTAAGGATGTGAATGCTTTAAACAAAAACAAGGCATCTGAGAACACCCAACTTGAACCTACCCAATCTATATCCAACATTGATGATCCTGATACCTCTCTCAGTCTTGATCATATGTTTGCTAACCCGAATAACCTACCTATGGAAGATAAACATGTAAATTCACCTATTCCTCAAACTAATTCTTCACTTTGGTTTGAAACATTTTGGGATCCAAGCCCTCTTGCCTCTAAGCATGATCTCGATGATATCATTGATGTGGATATCCATATATATGCCTTTGACCAAAGCTTATTCAACACCGATGATGGCATTTCCCTAGTTTTTCCTAAACTTATTGATTGGGATCAACAAGGACTGCTAATGTTTGACCAATTTGAAAATGATGATGCCATCGCAAAATTCTTTGAGCTCCGTGAAGATTTACCACAAGGTGATCACAAGTCTGGATTTTCCATTGATCTAAATATCATGGCATATTTCGGGGAATCAACTCCATCTTCTAGTCACAAAATTGAGAAAATAACAAAAAAAGACAATAGTAGGTCTCTTGGTGAAAAACAAAAGGCACCATTAGACCATTAAATAGTAAAAATAAAGGACGTATCTGAGGGTGAAACCCTCTCTGAGGTGCCCAAGGATTGAAGATTGGACACACCCCCATTGAAGGAAAGATCAAAATTACTTGTGGAAATGATAGAAGAGATTAATCTGGGCACTCCTAACAACCCCAAGGTCATACATTTTGTAGCCTCATTATCACTAGAGGAAAAGGATGAATTTGTCAGATTCTTTCTAGAGAGGCAGATCAACTTTGCATAGTCTTATGTAGACATGCCAGGATTAGACGCTGAACTAGTCCTTCAAACCACTAAAGCTAGGAGCAAAACCAGTAAAGAAAAAGTTGAGAAAAATGCATCCTCAAGTTGCCCTCCTTGTCAAAGCTAAATTGAAGAAATTATTGGATGCCGACTTCATAAGACCCATTGATTATGCCAAGTGGATATCTAATCTAGTACCAGTAAGCAAACACTCTGGGGGCATCCAAATATGCATTGACTTCCGTGATCTTAACAAGGTATGTCCCAAGGATGATTTTCCTTTACCAAATATAGATATCACTACAGAAATGACAGCTGGGTATGAGATGTTATCACTAATGGATGGCTTTTCTGGCTACAATTAGATAAGAATAGCTCTTAAAGATCAACAGAAGACAACTTTTACATGCCCTTGGGGAACATACTACTAGAATGTTATGCCATTTGGTCTTAAAAATGTTGGGGCAACATATCAAAGAGCAATGACTACCATCTTCCATGATTTCATGCACATCCTAATGGAAGACTATGTTGATGACTTACTTTGCAAATCCTATAAAAGAAAATATCATTTGGGCATCCTAGATTAGATATTCAACAGAATGGAAGCTATAAGCTTCATCTAAATCCAAAAAAGTGTGTATTCAGGGTTGTTTATGGAAAGCTCCTAGTATACATTATTTCTCAACGAGGCATTGAGGTGGATCCCAAGAAAGTAAAAGCAATACTTGACATGCCTCCTCCAACAAATCTAAAAACCTTAAGAGGACTACAAGGAAGATACAGTCTATCCATAGATTCATTGCACAACTGGCAGATAAGTGTCACTCCTTTCAACACCTCTTATGTAAGGGAGTATCCTTTCAATGGAACAAGTAGTGCCAAGAATATTTCCAATAGCTCAAGGATTATCTTCTACATCTACCAATTTTAATGGCTCCTTTTCCAGGCAAACATTTTATTCTATACATATCTACTACAGATACAACATTAGGAGCTCTCTTAGCACAAAATGATGAACAAGGACGAGAGTGAGCCATATATTACATTAGTAGAACACTTGTGGGCTATGAACTAAATTATTCTCTCATTGAACAAGCTTGCCTTGTTGTTGTCTTTGCAACCCAAAAGCTGAGACATTACATGCTCCATTAGAAAACAATGCTTGTCTCTAAGATTGACCCACTGAAGTATCTCCTAAGCAGGTCCACTCTCATAGGACACTTAGCCAAATGGGTCATGATCCTTAGTGAATTTGACATATAACATGTAGATAGAAAGGCGATTAAAGGGCAAGTGATAGCAGATTAGTTAGTAGAAGCACCTATGACAGATGATCATCCCATGTTGATAGACTTTCTAGAGGAAGCTATATTTCACATGGATATAGCTAATGAATGGAAGCTTTACTTTGATGGATCACATACACAAAATGGTTCAAGAGCTGGCATTATGTTTATCACTCCCCAAGGAGACATAATCCCCAAGTCATATAGGATAGGATTCCATTGTACAAACACCATAGCAGGATATGAGACACTGATCACAGGACTCAAGATAGCTATCCAATGGAACATTCAACATTTATAAGTCTTTGGTGATTCCCAGTTGGTCATCCACCAAGTCAATGACAACTATGAAACCAAAGATGATAAGTTAATGCCTTACAAGTAGATGGTAGATTTCCTTAAGTCTAAATATCTTACTATCTCTTTTAGTTAGCTACCAAGAATACACAACATGCAAGCTGATTCTATGGCTACCATTGCTTCTATGATTGACATGCCTCAAAATATGGAACACTATGAATTCCTTGTGGAGCAACTTTTGATTTAAGCATTCGAGCTCCCTCAATCTGAGTTTTTGTACAAACTTTTTGGTCCCAATTCTCCCTGGTATCAAGATATTTACGATTACCTACATGCCCAAATTGTACCAGCCAACTTATCCAAAAATCACCATTGAGCCTTTATCCATCAAACCACTAGATACATCATCATCGGTGACACCCTTTACAAGAGATCCTTTGACGAAACCCTTCGCAGATGCCTTGACTCCTAAGAAGCTGAAACTGCATTACATGAGGTTCATGAAGCTACACGTGGAGGTCATTTCAATGGTTTGAGTCTAGCTAAGAAACTTCTTAGAGTTAAATATTATTGGCCAACCATGGAACAAGATGCCCATGATTTTTCCAAAACATGTCATAAGTGTCAGATACATAACAATTTGATCCATGCACCAACACAAGAATTGCAGCTAGTCATACCACCGTGGCCCTTTTCACAATGGGCATTTGATCTTATTGTAGCTATTTCTCCTCCATCCTCTGATTGTCATAAGTTCATTATCATAGCAATAGAATATTTACTAAGTGGCTTGAAGCTATCCCTTTGACCTTCATCACTGGTAAGTAGATTTCAAGGTTTATTCTAAACTACATCATATGTCAGTATGGAGTCCCCTTGGCTATTATTACTAACCATGGTAATTCATTTCAAAAAAAAGATGTAGATAAGCTCTGCGAGAAGTATAACATCTACCATGGATATTCTAGTATTTACCATCCATAGAGAAATGGCCAAGTAGAAGCATCTAATAAGACCATTGTTAAGATTCTCCAAAAGACTATCAATGATTCTGGTCGAGACTGGCACTTACAACTAAATATAGCTCTTTGGGCCTATAAAACAAGTGTGCATGCTCTTACAGGCACAACACCATACTCTCTTATTTATGGCACTAAAGCCATACTTCCCATTGAAATTAAAATTCCCTCATTGAGAGTGTCCCTACAAGATGTTGTTGATGATGCAAACTACCGAATATCTAGACTCCATGAGTTGGAAATGCTTGATGAACCGAGATGAGCTGCCCTGACACATTTGCAAGCTTACCAAAACCAACTCAAATGGAGCTATAACAAGAAAGTTTGAGTTCGTCATTTTGAGATTGGTGATCTAGTATCGAAGATGAACTATAAGACTTAGCAACATAGAGAAAAACAAGGCAAATCTGAACCAAATTGGGAGGACCTTATGTAGTTATTGCATCATTTGGATCTAGAGTATATCAGCTTGCAATTCCAGAGGGTGAACCACTACCCATGTCCATCAACAACATGCATCTTCACAAGTACTACACTTGATTCTATGTAAAAGTCTTGAAAAATATCAAAAAAATTGAAAAAAGTCCTAAAAAAGAAGAAGCAAAAAGTCATGAAAAAAGCAAAGAAAAAAGTAAAAAAAAAATCATGAAAAAATGGATGCCTTAATGAAAACTTGGCAAATAGGCATCTTCGAATGAAAATTTGAGTCAAGAAATTTTTTTTGTCCAGAAGTGAAAAGCTGGCAAACAGGCACTTTTGGCAAGTACCATGGTGAAAACTCGGCAAACAGGCACCATGTGTAATCAGTTGTTACTCCTCCATCTAGTAGGATTCCACCTGGCTTTCACCCCTTTTTCTATTCCTTGATCACATCCTTCATCCTACAAGACATCCTTGGCTTCTTGACCATCGCTCACAAACTGGTTAATATCCATTGTTATCTTACCTAAAGTATCACCAATATGTACATGCTTTGTCATTGGCCTTTGTACATAGTTTGCATCTTGTCTGGGGGCATATGACCTACATGGTGCACAAGTTTGAACTTTAACTGGGGGCATATCCCTAAGCACTTTTTATCCATTGTACTTATCGCATAATGGATTGGAGCTAACACTTGCATATGCTTTTATGATCTTGAAAAAATTCTAAAAAAATTCAAATACAATCCTAAAAAATACTAAAAATCATAACATGTCCTGAAAAAAGCATTAAAAATCATAAAACATCCTGAAATAATCACATAAAAATCATAAAATGTCTTAAATAAATCCCTAAACATCATAAAATGTCCTGAAGTAAAACCTAAAAATTGTAAGATGTCCTAAAGAAACTAGTCACACAAAAACATCAAACATCCCCAAAAACCCTAAAAATCATAAAACCTATCCAAAATTTGTAATAAACCATGTACATAACCATCCCTTTTGCATAAACACTTGCACTTTCATAGACTGTAATTCAAAACACTACACTTTCAAGACAATCACACTATCTGAGCAATGAGAACCAACAATCAATCCAACATGTCACCATGAACCTATCAATTGAATCAAAAATCACAACCATCACATGATCAACCTATCAAAAACTATCTAAAGATCTTAAACACTAAAAAGAAAGTAATAATGGACAAGAATAGTGACACAAAGCCCTCTATATTTACCTTCAAGGAACATTAGTTCAACTCAAGGGATTCACAATAGGTTGGTACACCCTCAAGGAACCGAGAACATCTCAAAGATTACAACAAAGAACCTTGACATTATACACCAATAAAGACAACATCTTCATTCACACAATCAAATTTCTATGTCTGATTACATTATTTATAACTTTCATTTCTAAAATTTTCTTGCCAAACCATTTCGAGGAATTGTTCCAAACTAGGAATATTAAAACATATCAAAAGATGATACCCATCCCATAAACTAGTTATAAGTTATGGTCTTTGTATCAAAACCTATTTTATTTGTCATAAACCAGAAGTAAAAATAGTAACCCTATCTAGGGCATCAAATATATTTCACAAAACAAATTCAAATAACACCAAATCAATTCCATAGTATGAGTTTGTGAGTTTAGTTTCCAAATCTGTAAGCCATTTATTTTTCTCATTCATAAATCATTGTATAAGATCAAATCTTTGTCTACAACACCATTGAAGGCATTTAAAAACCAGTTTTCACTCAAATCTTTATAAGTTTCAAAAATCTAAATAAAAATGATTCAAACCAATTGGAAATGAAAGATAGTTCACATAGATTTCCAATGAATATTATTAGAGTTCTTGAGTCTCCAATATGTATTTGTACCACATGCTACAATATGACTGTATTCAAGGAATCTCAAATCTGCAAATACCTATTTTCACCAAAATGATCATAACTTATTCATTTCTTAAAAATTTGAACAAAAAAAAAGCATGAGAAGGAGGATTCATCATTATATCTATCCATTACTATATTAAATTGTTTCCAGGCTGTACATGGCCGTACAAGGCCTGGAAACAACACTAAAACTAAAACACCAATCAAAACAACAACAATAGAATGCACCAAAAATGTATCCAAGTATTTCCTCTTCTCCAAATTGATTTGGTTCAACCATACAATGGTATTTATATCCATTTTATAGTTATAAACCTTCCTAAATACCTCCAAGACCAACCATATACCTTTTTACATCATTTTTGTATTATTAGCAACTTTCTCAATGTTGCATTTTACAACTTTTTATGCAACTTTTACATTTTTGACAAAATGGCTTCATACCCTTTACAACTTGACCCAAATACAATATAAATGACTCAAATGGATTTAAATATCTCAAATAAGGAATCTTAACTTTCTCATGTTCTTGTACTTTAGGTGCTCCTGCACCAAATAACTGTTGGCTCATGTTGTTTAGTGAGTGATTTTTTTGCTTTTTTTTTTCTTCGATAATTTTCCTATGCCACTGAATGATATAAATTGATCTATGAGAGTGGTTAGTATGGTTCATGGTCATCTTTTATTTTCTATCTATTACAATGTACCTTTGAGAGTCTAGGGCGTGTATACATGCCTTAGGAAGGACAAGGTCATTTTTTGTCTGCATTGTGCTTGTTTACGCAAAAAGTTTGCATTAGCACTTTGACCCTTTATGCCATGATGTGTAACAATCCATTTGCCATATCAAAATAAAGCTCCATTTGACATGTAGTGCACTTTTCAAAAGCAAAAGTCTTCTCATCATACTAACAATTCCTCATCTCATCTCCTCCATCTTCTATGTCTTCTTCATCCGCTACCTTGGTCTTGTACTCTAATACATCAAAAGCATTGTTGTCCTCAATTATTGCATATGCCAAAAGTCCACAACGAACCAAAGCAATACATCTTCGCATAAACATGACATTTATAGTATCTTCACATTTCATTTGCATTCATTTTGCATGTCATTTGCATTCATTCTACATTTCATTTGCATTCATTCCATATCATTTTACATTTCATTAGCATTCATTCCATATCATTTTACATTTCATTTACATTCATTCCATATCCTTTACATTTCATTAGGTATTCATTCATGAGAAAAACATGTGGCAAAAATAAATCATGGCATTTTGTACGCATAACATGTGATAAATCAACGCATGATGTCATCATATATAAGTCCACATAAAAAAAAATAAATGCATCCATATAAAACATCTAAAGCATATGCATAATCCATCTCATGTAGTCATCATCACATAAGTACATCTCATAAATGTCTCACAAAAGTATCAGAGTACATGACCATGGTTTACATCAATACTAACTGCTCATAGGTGTGAACCATGAAAGAGCATAACAAAAACCAAAAAGAAAAAGAGAGAAGCCCCTCTGTACATGAGTATGTCAATGTCATCTTGTGCTATCCCTCACCTTGTAGCCTCTATCCAACCTTGAGGATGATCCCTCTACTCTCTATGGTGGCCTCATAGGCCCCATCATCCCTGCACTACTCTATGTCCTATGTGTTTGATGGGAGTGAGATCTCAATGTACAAAAGCTCTCTACTCTCTACCCTAGTGGCACCACTCTCTCATACTAATCTCTCCAGTACTGTGCTTCCATGTGTGCCTTGCTGATCATCATCACCATATCCTAGAAGTTTGCATCTCTAATGCTGCTAATGAACTCCTAAGACTCCTACACTACCATCTCTGCCCTGCACACCATGACGTCTCTCTCAGCCATAGCCCGATCTCTCTCTATTGCAACTACATCTCTCTCTCCTATCACATCATCCCTCTCAGCCACAACCTGATCCAACTAACTTTGTAGACCTCTAATAACCTCCATCAACTCTAATTGCCTAGGCCCTACCTGTACCAATACTAGTGCCTTGTCGGCATAGTATTTTGGATCCCCCTCCACATCCATCACAACTACATCCCTAGCCTCCCAATAGTCACCCTCATCCTCTCCCTCATCTCCATCCCCACTATCTCCACCCTCGTCATCATCATCTCCCTCATCATCTTCCTCAACAACCTCCTCATCATATCCCTCATCCTCCCCCTCAGCATCCACATCATCACCCTCTGCATCATCCTCAACATCCTCATATCTCTCCTCATCATCATCACTCCCATCCTCCTCCTCATCATCATCACCCCCATCCTCCTCCTTAGCATCATCCTCTCCCCCATCCTCCTCCTCCTCATCATCCTCGTCATCCTACTCTACCTGAGACCTTTCTTGTGGTACTGGTACTACTAGATCTATCAAAGGCCTTGAGCGATGCTGTGCAGACCATTTATCATATGCCGCCATCGTGCCTACATCCACTACATCTATTGCTACCCTCTGTATCCTTGGCTATAAATCCTCTAGTTATGCATATGCCACCTATGGCTTGATGGGTGCTCCCCACTCTTGGACCTTTGCTCTAGACTGTGCAAATAATGTTAGACCTATCGGTACATCCTATATCTCACCAAACTATCTGCGTAGCCGCTCTAGCCGGTACATCTCTATCACCAAGTGCCTAATCACAGTGTGCCCTATGAGATAGCACTCCTACTTGTAGTATGGTAGGTGAATATCATAATTATCCCATCTAGGGAAATCTCTATAAGGTCTCCAGATAAACTGTCATAGTGTCTATCTGATGCCGAAAGTACCTTGTGTACCCTAGTTATCCTCGTGCCAGTACACCCCTATAGCTATATGCATATAGCATGTCCTCCACCAACTCTCACTCCACAAGAGGCCTATATATGACAATGTGCTCATAGGCCCAGATTTGTAATAATGTACTACCAGTGCTAAATGATAGCTCACATCTATATGCCACTTGATGCAAATAGTAATACAACATCACCAACATGCATGGACCCTAGGCAAACATAATCCCCTCCATCACCATCCACTCTAACACCCGACCCCATCTGATAAGAAAAAAATGTCCCCACCTATCTGGTATCAATAGCCCACCAATCACCTAGTAGATCACCACTATCAACCGCTCATGACGTGCCACCAATAGGTCCCAATTGATCTCATAATCTAGGATCCCTAGCTCCTCATCTCTACATCCAAATAAGTAGTGTAGTACTGCTTGTCCTATAGTTGGGTTGCACACTACTAACTCTCCATGAATAGGGATCCTAAGGATGTGCCATACATCCTCTAAAGTCATAGTCACCTCCCCTTTTAGGAGATGGAATGAACCTGTCTCTGAGTGCCATCTCTCTGTCAAGGCTGTCAGTAGAGCCCTGTTCCCCCTCACCTATGGTATAAATGTAACATGATATAAACCAAGACCAGCCAAGATCCCCCACTTACTAGCTATCTTCTAGTGACATAATAGAAGACTCTATAGTCTATGTCCCCTCATCCATAATAGAGGCAACTCCTCCTACATAATCATATAACCTATATCAACCTTCCATGGTTTTGCATCCAGTTTACCGTACTTTTGACCCAAGTTTAACTTATTTTGACTAAGTTTGAATTTTTCTACACATTTTTGACTATGTTGACTTATTTTTTGAACTCTTTCTAGGGTTTTGAACATGTTTACCAAGTTTTGGGTCATTTCGAGCTCATTTGCATTATTTTGACCCTATCCCTATCCATCTGTCAGCCTTTTTCCTCCATCTAAGCTAAGTTTGACTAGGTTTGACTTTTTTCTAATCATCCTAACCTAAGTTAAACTAGGTTTTCAACTCTTCCTATGGTTTTGAACACATGCACCAAGTTTCGAGTCATTCCAAGTCTGTTGCACCTTTCGGGCCCCTTGCATTTTTCTTTGTCAGCATTTACCCAAATTTGACCTACATCTGCCCTAAGTTTGACCACATTTTGACCACTTATACCACTTTTGACTGATTTTTAACATATTTCTAACATCCCCCTAGGGTTATGCTAGTCCACCCCAAGTTTCAAGTTGATTCGAGACCATCTGGACCTCGTTCAAACTCCCAGAACATCCTCGAGCATAGTTGGGGCTCCCAACTATACCTAGGGCACACTTGGTCATACCAAGTGCATCCAGAGCACACTTGGGCATGCCAAGTGTGCCTGTGGTGTAGTTGGATGTGTTTTGAGTGCAGTTGTAGCATTTAGATGCCCTAACTTGGCCCCTGGACCCTTGTTTGACCTTGTTTGACCCTGACAGACTCCTAAGTGCCTAAAAAGCAAGAAAAAGCATATAAAATCATGAAAAAGCATAAAAGTACAAATATGGCCTCAATGTACTCACTGGAGATCCAACGTCTGCCCACCGTTGGAAGGTTCACACTCGTTCCCCATGGTGTTGCTCCTTGGATAGCCGATCCATTCTCCTTGCTCCAAAGCTCTTTTCTTCCAAAAGTGAAGGTGAAAATGACTTTCAAAACCCTCTCCAAGCCCTTTTATAGTGTTTTTCTACCTAGATGGATGTGCAAGAGGCCTACTCTATTTTGGTCACGGTGCCCTTTTGCACTTCGGAGCTCATAACTTTCACATTTTAGCTCTGATTTTTGATCTGTCAGTTGCTATGGTTTTGTTTTCTCGTTGCTGATGAAATCAACCTATCATATGCCTATGTTAGTTAATTTCTTGAGGGGACATAAATATATACCACCATTACTAGGGCATGCTTTTATGGCTTTTTCGTTAGCATTCTTTGACACAACACTTTAAATCACATTATATCAAAGAGGTGCAAAATGTAGACGCTCACAAATGGTTTGCATCTACGGTTTCACCACTTCTTTCATACTGATTCATCCCATTTTCTCAATCCACTAATTCTGATCTTTTGGCCAACTTGATCATATCTCAACAGTGTCTGTCATCATTTGTATCCTCTTTCACATCAATTTCATGTCATTTCGAAACCATTTCAAATCAACTCAGAATTACCCAAAATTAGTCTTAATCAACCATAATCATCACGAAACATATCAAACATCCAAAATCAATCATCATCTCTCCAATCCTAGGTATTGTTGTGGCTTTTAGCGCCTTGGAAACCTATCAATCTATCAAATCTTATCAATCTGACCTTAGTACTATCATGGCTCTTAGTGCTAGGTCAAACTATCATTCATTTCATTCGATATTTGACATCATTGAGTCTTTCAATGTCAGATCATGGCATTATCAACCATTTTAATAATATTAACAATGTTTGTTGATGTTATTATGATCAACCATATCAATCAATCTCGATCCTGTAGCATTTATGATATCAGTTAAATGTTACGTATCTTTGATTCATGTCATGTATCCTTGACATGTTATCAATTTCAATCAATCAATCAATCAATTTGACCATGGCTTTGGTCTACCTATCATCATCCTATTCAATCCATATCATCATCAAATTTTCATCAAAGGATACTATGACACTTATTTAATCAATTTGGCCAATCATTTACTAATTTTCTCTATAGGATTAAATAACCCATAATTTAATCCTATCATTCTTACTAATTATTCTTCCTAATTGTCATCCTCAATCAATTAATCAATTTAATTAATTAATTGATTTATCATTCGCAAACCATGGAAATTCACAATTTCCTAAGTCATATTTTCCATCATTAATTTCATTTCACTAATTTCTATTTTGTGGAATAAAGGATTTTTAATTCAAATATTCCATAAAATATTAACATCATCATGACACATGGGTGTGACACCTCATGGATTCTCCATTGACACTTGGATAAGATATGTCATAATCCAATATTCTTATTCTCTTACGCACATCCATATTTGGCCTCCATTGTCATAGATTCTTGACTTTAAGTGGGTTTGAGCGATCATATGACATGTCATAGATTCTCTTCCCTCTTTAGCCAAGTTTGACTTCCAAGTGTCATAGAATCCTACACTTGGCATCTTGTGTCATATGCGTCATGGATTCTCCAAGGAATCTCTTGCCATGTCGCATATCCAAGGTGACAATTCCAATGCTCTCATCTTCCATGTTGATTATAAAATGAGCATTATTTCTCTCATTTTTGGTCCCTAGTTTTCTCATATTTTTCACTCCATCTCTCACACTAAAATCACATCTTCAAGTATTCTCATAGCATTATCACCATCTTAGGCTTTTGCTTCAACATTGTGTGCACTATAGGCAACTTTGGAGCTACATCACATAGAGAAGAAAGAAGGACATGGGAGCTACAAGAAAAAGAGGGAGTTTTTAATATTGTTTTTCTTTCTTTGTTCATTTGGCTTTCATGGTAGACTAGAGGGTGTTAACATATGTTTATTGGGTTTGTGATTTTCTCATAGTATGTTAGACATTAGCCCATTTTCTAGGTCCTACAATATATGTATGTATGTATGTATGTATGTATACAAACATACATGTGTGTGTGTGTGTGTGTGCGCGCGCGCGCGCCCGTGTGCGTGTGCGTCCGTGCACAAATATACATACATATATAAGTCATTAACTCATAGATAGTTTTGTTTCATACTTATTTATAGTTTTTTCATTTTTACTTTTTAGACTTGAGGTTGCATTTCTTTTAGTGTTTATCTTTTCCTTTTTATATTGTCTCTCATTTCTTATGTCTCTTGTATTTTTTTTTTAGACTGCAGGAATCGGTGCAACACGGCCCCCCTATAAACTGCAGTGCGCCTGGTAAACTTTTTAACATGACCGATAGCGCTGGCGCGACACGCCCACCAGTACCACGAGGACGGGGGAGACTAGAACCCGTGACCAACCCCCTACAATAGGGAAGATTTAGCCAACTGAGCTAGGGCCCCCGCCCCCATGTCTCTTGTATTTTTAACCTTGTTTAATTTTTCATATATATTTTTATTTTAGTCTTTCTTTTTTCTTTTAACTTGTGCAACTTATTTCTTCTTCTTCTTTTTTGTGTCATCCCCTCTCTATTTTTAACTCTCCAAGTCTTCTTCTTTTTCATTCATAATTCTATTTTCTCTCTTCATCTTGATGATGGATCACAGAGTGATCCAAAATGTTGATGCAAAAAATCACACACAATCAAATTCAGAAGAAAATATTAGTCTTATGCTCACCTAAGTTAGAAAATAATATGAATGATCTAAATCAACTGAGAAACTATTTGATAAGGAAAATATGGTTTAGGCCATTAATTTTATGAAAAAAGGATGGGATGAGTGAAATATGAGGATGAAACCTATAGTTTTATGTTGATCAATTCAACAATTTTTAATAAAAACATTTAAATCTTTGAAAAGAAATATATTGTGCATACATTCAATTATATTTTAAAATAATAGTGGAGAAAAATAATATATAATCTTTAAATCAATCATTCAATTTATAAAGTTCAAGCATTGGGAGTAACATCAACACGTTCCTTAAAACAAATGGATGCAAAATGAGGTGAACACAAGTTTAAGAAGGAAACCTTTTTACTGAAGTAGTCAGAGCAAAATGTTTTTAGTTAAAATGAAGTACTCATCATTTAAAGGAAAATATGACAAAGATAACAACAAAATCAATGGCATTTAATGTACAAAAAGGAAAATCAAAGGAAGATTGGAAAATCAAAGCTATTTGGTGTAAAAATGAAGAATGACGAGGATCCTTTCAATGGTCATCAATCATTTTTGAAGAGTAAGCACCATTGATCTAACATAGTTATATAAAATATGCAATGTCTCTATTGTGCCTATAGTCAATGCAAGATTTATGTAAATTTCACCATACAATTGATATCAAGAGAGTGTTCTAATCCCTAATTTGAATTGGTACGTGTAAGAATTTGGTATAGCTCTGATACCATGTAAGAATTTGCCTAAGACAAGAATGAAATGCCAAGATCTAGAAGCTCAAGAGATAATACAAGAGAGACAAGATATGATCAAATGAGAATAGAGTAATCAGATAATTAGATGAATACATCATAGAAGTGCCTTGTATATAAAGGCAATCAAGATTAGGAGTCATGCAAAGAGATGAGCAACAACTAAGCACATGTCCACCAAGAGTGGATTACCCTCCATTGTGCATTAATGTATGTGCAACAATGAGAGGATAAGAATACAAAGCTCTATCTCATAAAGAGATGTAGTAGACAACAGATGCTCAATTGGAGTACAAAATATTGTGTTGCCTACATGACAACTCAGATGAATATGCAAACTCCTAGGTGTCTACATGACAACTAATATGAAAATGCATTAACCTAAGTAAACTTAAGTAAATTTTAAATAGTAAATACTTATTTACACCAACACTACGAAAAAGAGTATAAAGTTTGAAATCTTGACTAATAATTTTAGGTGGATTAACATCTACTAGAGCATTCTCATCTTGATTGTTTGTAACCACTTTTAATATTGTAAATTTCATCATGATATAATATCATTGAATATTCTTGAAGTATATTCCATAGTAGATAGACCTTTTGAAATCATGATATTTACTTATGGTGTGTGCTCCACTTATTACTTTTTGAACATTTTAGAGTCCATATGGAAGTAGTGTCTTCAAATAAGCTAACATTAAGATTGTTGAAATTTGTTTCCTTATTCTTTTGTTGACCATAAAGATAATTTTTAAATTTTTTTTTGCACTCCAATATATAAAGAAAATAAAAAAAAGAGATACATAAACCCTCTAAACAAAGGGGTGTATAAAAAAAATGGGTCATTTTAGGCCAAATCAAATGGTTATTGTTACCTCAAATCAGCAGAAAAATATGCTACACTAAATTAAAGTAGACAATTTTACATTGCTCAAAGTAAAAGTTAAACGATGAAAAAAGTAGGGTGCAAAATTAGCTACATTGCTAAATATTCCTACCCCAAGTATATAGCCACCATTGACCATCCAACCCAAGAGCTAAGCTAAAGCAAAATTAGATTATATATTTTTTCCTTTTGTAGAGGATCTCAATGTCATTTGATGTTGAATATTGTGTTGCTTCCTCTTTGATTCTATCCATCCTTGGTTTTGAGTGGTACTCTTAAGATCTCCCTAATAAAACGAGGTGAAGGATTGCATTTGATCTGCATAGTTTGAAGCCTCTCACAAAATGCATGAAAGATTGAAAAATTCTTAAGTAGTCACGTTGAATAGATGGTAGAAGTAGGCCTCTAGGAAGTTTCCTCATGATATTTTTCCAACTCCATGTAGCAAGAATTATCCTAATGTGGTCATATTCAATATTTCCATATGACTTGAAGATCCTTCGAACATGAGCTTATCTATTTATATTTTTTTTAAATAAATATCTTAGTTGTAAACTCTAGCTATTATCACATGACATTTACATCTCTCCACAAACCAAAACTTGAGCTATACAACCAAATTTAACATATATCTAATGTGAGGCCTTTGAGTGAGTATACTCAATCATAGACTTACACTAGAAATTATAATTATGAAAAAAAAGATAACCACATGCTAAAATAATAAATTCAACTCTTAAACCCAATATAATATAAAAATATTGTTATTATCAATCTACATTTCTATGCTCTAAATATTAATAAACAAGAATGTAGACAATAATGAAAAGTTAAGGTAGACTGAAATAGTCAAGAATTATTTTTTGAGTGATCTTAAAATCTTTGCCAATACAAAGCAATGGAACGTTTGTTAAGGTTAACTGGACAACAAAAAACCATTATCATAAATTGAATTTTTTAAATATGGATGGGAGTAGAATACTAATCTATATTAAGATTTTTATTATTTTATTAGTCCCTACCATCTATGGTGGGGACTTATATTTTCACTTGACTATTTTGAATTAGTTGTTGCCTTAGTAATCTTGCAAATCATAGATTTTCTAGTTTATACTATGGGTATAGAAATATTTCTAACAAAATAAAATTTTCAAATTTTATTCTTTGCATCTTGATTGGCCCTCTTCAATTTTTCTAGTAATCTTTTTATTTTTTCCCTCGCAAAATTTGATAAAAATATACGATGACACGAATGTTAAAAGGGATGTGAACGTGTCTTCTACACAAGGTTTTTAGGGGCATTTTCTAACCAAGCACAAGTGTGGCACTCCATGATTGTCATTTTTTGGTGTGGCTTCATCTTCAAGTAGGTCCTTGGTAGGTTTCTAAGTTAAATATTGCAAGAAAGCAGTTTTACTATTATTATTTTCAGTTCATTCAATTTCTATGGAGATACAAATGATTAATTCATAATTGCAACAATATGGAAGACAAGCACCAAATGAAGCTAAAGCTATTGGAAGCACACATTAGAGAAAAAACTAGTGAGAAAATCTAGTTTGGTGATTGAAATAATAGAACCTAGTGACATTCCCATCTTGGATATGGTAATCTTAGGGTTTGGAAAGGACATGTGCTCTTGCCACAAAAAACCCTCAACCTTCGTTTTATAACAAGAATCCCATAATATTAGAGTTGACAGATATTTTTTTGGTGATGTCAAGGAGGGCATGCATCTGAGCCTGTATGGTAATAAGAAAGGTGGAAGATGGGAAAAAATAAATTTTTATTTTTTTGGTATATATGAGCAAGCATTGGTTGGTGTATCTGCCATTTAAGATTCCTATTGATTATCTTTCCCTTCATTATGACTCCTATATTTTATTACCTTTTTTATTTGATTAAGGTTTGTAAAAAATATTATTACAGTCACTGATTATTAATCTCCTATCTTATAAAGAGTATTTAATCACCGAAAATCAATTCACAACTAATATAAAAAATTAACACAAATGCAACTCCATCGATAAAAAATATGGAAAGAAATAAGCAACACAATGACACAATATTTTTAGATAAATTGTCCCTAGAAAAACCCCTAAGGGAAAACTAGTTCTATAGATGAGGAATTATATTATACTTTAGAAAATCAAGCACTAGTACATTGGGTCATCATTTTTGACAAAAAAATTGACGTTAGGCAATATTGGCTCTTGAAATTCACTATTTTTTAAATCCCAAAAACATCAAAATTTTGACATTACTTAAATTTTTTGTCGAAGTTTTGATGATCCCTAGATTTGTTGTCAAGATTTTTATGTAGTTGAGATATTAAAAAAAAGAAATAAAGAAAATGTGAAACTCACTTTATTTTGTTTTGGGCAGGTTACGAGCGGGAGGCTGGGCATTGATTACGCGTGTCATTTTGGTAATGGTAATTCCCTTTCATGAGCTGTAAATCATTTTCTATGTTGTTGAATCATAACCATAACTTCATTTTGTGACTTCGTGTTTGTAAGTAATGAATAAGACTAGGATTTTCAGAGTGAAAAATGTGCAATTAAGGAAATTTATTTGGATTTGCATTGTATTTTCATTTCATTTGATTTGGGTTTAGAGTGAACAACACGGCCCTAGATTTTTATTATATTTTCTTCCATCTCTACTAAAAAGATCATTGCTAAGACAAAATGACATAGATGAGAAGGGCACACCAAGAGACAAAATATATATTTAGTCTTGAAACCCTTCACAAAAACCCTTGGAAATGAGTGTTTTATAATAGTTATAAATGAAACACATTATTCTCTTACCATTATTCACAAGAAAACCTCCAAACCATTTCTAAACAAAAAATAACTCATTAGATGAGTAATAAAAAGAAAATATATTGAGATAAGACTGTATCCTTATCTTAAGAAATGCAACAGGAAGCCATTAAAACATGGTAGAATGAACAATGTGTGCTCTCAAGTTAAATCTCTTAGTCCTTGGTCAAAGAAAATAGTTTTGTAGCATCCCTATTATTACGTCGTAGGCATTTTCTATATGAATTAACCAAGCTAATTAATGTAATCAATGATTCAAAATTGTGGAGATGACATAGACAACCATTAAATAAGAGACACAAAGTGTCAAAGTTCATGCCAATAGTTTGAATTTAGATTTGGTGAAATTAGTATGCTTATATTGTTAAAATAAAGTAACTTTACAAATAAATGTAAAATAAATTATATGAAATATTTAAATAATAAGCTAATGGATATTTTTAAAGAATTAAATTACTAAATATTTATACTTGAGAAACTTTAATTTTCTAGTTTAAGTATATGGTGCTATAGTTCAATGACATAGGTTAATATAAGGGGTGATAATATCCAATTTAAAATAAATGAAAAATAATAATGTTGACTTGAAAGAGTGTTTGAATGAATTAAAGTAATAGAGAATTAAAAATTATTAATATACAAGGTTCGCCACCAGTTGACTTCTATTTTGTTAATATATTTATCTATTAGTCTTTGTTTTGTTTTAAATTGTAGTCATTGTTTTTTCCATTTGATTGCATGTGTTTTTGTCACAAAAAATAACATGACAAAAGACAAGTTTATGTGTTAAGCTCGATTGGGCTCGAACCCCAACTTCCCACATGAGAGGCTCACAAGTTAGCTCTTCTCTTTCTTCAATTTTTTTTAATCAATGATAGAAAGAAATAATAAAAAACTAAAAACTAACTCTATCAAGATTTAAAAAAAAAATATTCATGTAAGATTAACATAATGTCACTAACTTATGTTAACAATTATATAAAAAAAATACATAATATCACTCATAAATATAAATTAAATTAAAAAAATTTAAATAATACAATGAATGATAAACATTAAATTATTATTAACCATTTAAATAATAGTAAATATTTTTTTATAACATAAAATATTTAATATTGAAAGAAAAAAACAATAATAAAATCATAAAAAAAACATTCCTTAATAAAAACAAAAACATTTGATTCATAATCATTTCACATCCACAATTAAAGCCACAAATCTACCTAACTTGGAAAGGTGCCAAAAAAATTACTATTGTTCTAAAGTAAAAATGACAATCTCACAAAATGCATGAAATTGTTAGTAAATTAATTCTTGTCACATTTATTAATTGGCAATATTAATCTCATCAAATTTAGTTCTTGTCACATTTGTATAGTACACTTTGTAAAAAATAGATTTTTTGTGAGGCAAAATTGAATATTCTTATTACAAAAAATAGGATTGACCAATTAAATGAAAAGTAAATAAGATTTTATATTCATGAAAAATAAAAAGTAAATATGAACTATAGAAATTGCTTTAATTCTTTAACATAATTGGTCGATTTAAATGTAGAATTAGATTGAATGATTCCAATAATTTCATGCCTTTAGCATGAACTAATAAATCTTAGCCATTTATATTCCTATTTAAATTTTAAAGGACCTTTTGCTACATGATAAAAATTAAGTTTTGATCTACTAGTAAACTTAACATATCACTTAAATCGAAATATGAAAAAGAGTCAAAACATGTAGGAGAATGACAGCATACATGTTGTAATGATTTTGTCCATTTTTTACCTAGGCTTTTACAAAAATGTAGATGCACTTATACGAGAACTTTGTTTTGTTTTATACTTTAAATGAAACTTATAAGTATTTTCTTTACGGGTAGTTGTTAAAATAAGATAGTTTAGATAGTTGTATATTTAATAATATTTATTATTTAATATAAATAAGATTTCTTTAATGATTATATATATAGTACTTTATTTTTAATTTAAATATTTAAATTACTAAATATAATTGCATTCAAAATTTAGGACTGGGCTTTGAAATTTTTGGGGTAAATTGAATGATTATATATGTAAATGGAGAATAATTTAACAAAGTTAAAAAAAAGATCAAATATTATTAACATTTTCTTCATATTCTCAAATAAGTTGAATAAATTCTAACCTATGGTAAAAATAGTTGTCTACAAATTTTAACAATAAGTTTTTTGTGACAAAATAGAATGCTTGTATGTGAATAATAAGTATTGACTAAATGTGGGAATACATCAGTGGTAAGTTGTGAGCCTCTAATCTTGGAGGTCTTGGGTTCAAGTCTACTTGAGCCCCATGTTGATCTCAATTTTGAGGTATAGTAATTTGTAATTTCCACAACCTTCTCTAGAAAGGTTGGCATACTAGTTTGCATCAGAGTCTCGAGAATGAACACTTGAATATGAGAAGTAGTGGTTATTGTCATTTCCACTCTTCTAATTTCCTATATATTCGTATCCTCTTCCCTGTCATCATGAGAATACTTTTCTTGTTGTTTTGTAACCATAGGAATAGAGGACATTGCTAGAGAAATCACTATAGGCGTACCAAGATAAAGTCTAAGTTTTTATCTCAAAGGTAGAATGGTAGGTAACCCTTTAAAGAGTAAAAGATCTA
This sequence comes from Cupressus sempervirens, assembly GCA_028749045.1. Taxonomy (NCBI): domain Eukaryota; kingdom Viridiplantae; phylum Streptophyta; class Pinopsida; order Cupressales; family Cupressaceae; genus Cupressus; species Cupressus sempervirens. The sequence continues at coordinate 520,955,373 of CM053789.1, forward strand.
TCTTACTCCAAGTTGAACATTTATGTCTCAAGGAATTGTCCTTTCCTTGCCAAGAGTAAAAGTCAACACTTTCCTACATATAGATTGTAATTAATGTTAAGAAGAAATAGGACCCCTCCTTTAGAAGAGTATACTTCCAAAGTTCTGCCTAAATCATAATAAGGTTCCTTATAGATAGTAAAATCTTAGTGTATTCTTACATATGTATATATACATACATACATACATATAGTACAATCCCAATAGTCTCTAGCTCTGAGATTTTAGGAATTGCCTTTGCAAAGAAGATAAGTCCAAAATCTATCTAACTCAAGGATAGCTAATTACTAGAGAAATCACTATAGGCATACCGAGATAAAGTCTAAGTTTTTATCTCAAAGGCATAATGGTAGGTAACCCTTTAAAGAGTAAAAGATCTATCTTACTTCAAGTTGAACATTTATGTCTCAAGGAATTGTCCTTGCCTTGCCAAGAGTAAAAGTCAACACTTTCCTACATATAGATTGTAATTAATGTTAAGAAGAAACAAAACCCCTCCTTTAGAAGAGTATACTTCCAATGTTCTGCCTAAATCATAATAAGGTTCCTTATAAATATTAAAATCTTAGTGTATTCTTACACACACACACACACACACACACACACACACACACACACACACACACAGGCACAGGCACAGGCACACCCACACACCCACACACACACACACACACACACACACACACACACACACACACACACACACACACACACACACACACACACACACACACACACACACACACACACACACACACTAGGAAATAGTATTTCTATTGCTTTTTGTCAAAAAATAGATAAGAGAAATGATATAAACTACAATTAGGTCGTAATATGGAAGAAAAAATATGTCACTGGAAATATATAATCCTTGGCACATGATTTTTCCATGAATATGGTCAAAGCTTAATATTTTCCAATGCTTTTACAAGAATGTGGATCACGTCAATGATTCACTAAAAAATGTAGGATTTAATGTTCCTGGATAACCAAATATTATAAAGGGAGGAGTAGATCAAATCAACTCTTCAATCTAGGCAATTAGAAGCAATGCCATCCACATTCCTATTTTCTATAGAAAATTTGCATAGTCCCACAAGTTCTTTGACGGGGTAGCCCATATGTGTAAATAAAATTCTATAACTGCACCACTATCAAAATATATTACATTTTTGTTTATTCAAGAGGATGCTTTTCTTTGAAAACTCTTCTAAAAAGGGGTTATTACAAATAAGATCTCTAGTTGCTGATTATTATTCGTAAACTAGGCAATCAATTGTGAATGTTCTATAAATTATTGGAATGCTTTGAATAGGAGAGTAATGAAGAATGATTAATTTTTGATAAATAGATATGCCAAATTTGGCTGAAGTGTATTTGACATTTCTTCTTTAATAAGGTAATCAATTGGTAATTGTTATAAAATCTCAATAGAAAGGTACTTAGTTTTAATTCAATTATTAAACTTGTTTTAAAAAAAGAATAGTGATAAGATGCTATTATTCCTTTCAAATTTGACATAGAGATACCAATAGAGGGAGATGCAGTCAAATATTATAGAGATGTAGAGATTTAGGGGCATATGAAATGGGGTGATGGAGAGAGATAGATGGATAGAGAGAGAGATTTTTAAGATATGGAGGGGGAGGTGGAAGATATAGATAGAGATGAATATAGAGTAGGAGGATGGGGGAGAAATTGATAGATAAATAGAGAGAGATCAAAAGGTAAATATAGAACGAAATCTACAGAGATACATAGGGAGAGATAGAGATGGAAGAGATAAAAAGAGATATAGATGGTGTGATATATAAGGATATATAGAGAGGATAAGAAGGAGATATTTTAAAAGGGAAAAATATTTAGTTGACCTTTCATATATCTACAATGTACCGATTGCACACTAAAGTACAATTGCTAGTTATAGGATTCATGTCTTTGTAAAGCTTAGTGTGGCAATTGTTAAGAATTGATGTATTATACATGGACCACTAGAAACTCCAAATGAAAAATGATAAGATACAAAATTTACTTGGTAGCCATTGACATTTTACAACTTGGTAGACATTGTCATGTAATTCATAAAAATCTTTACTTGTATGTTTGTTCACCAACTGTGGAGGAATGTTGATAATAATAAAAAATATTTCACATTAATACATGAAAAAATCTTTGATCACTTAGCCTAAATTGTATAAGTACAAGAAAAATTACATCTAAATGTTAACAAAATAAGAAAAATTGCATATAAATGGAATTTTGATATTTCTAAAATATTTGTTTCTCTTTATTGTCCTAAAAATAAAAATAGGCTTGTAATAGTTATCAAAAAATGTATTTTTGGTAGGATAATGATAATTTTGTATCTCGTAATGTTTATTAAGAGAGAAATCATTGTTGACATGCTTCTCTTGCCCTGCTTGGATGATGTAACTATCCAAAGCTATTTTCAAAACCATCTATAGAAGTCAAGCATAGATATTAAGGTCATTTTTGGTCAAGAAAATCTGGAGGCATGGATTTAATTAGTTATGGTTAATGCTTCTATTTGTAAATAATAAATTTTATTGTTTCTGGATCAACATACAAAGGCTCTTTGAAGAAAACAAGGTCAAAGAAGCCACTGAGCCATGAAGGGTAATGAATGGAATTAATTTAAGTATTATCTCTAGAGCATCTATTTGGTCAAAATATTTTTAACATAGCCAAAATTCTTCAAAAATCCTTCAAACATCTAAAGACTATGAAAGACCAATACAAAAGGGCTCTAAAGTCATCCAAAAGTACAAGCATCCTCCTATAGTTCTAGATGTGGAGTGGAATAAAATCATTGAAGATGAAAAAGATAAAAGACTCAAAGATAAAGGCATGCAACCACCATCCAAAAAAAATAGGTATGTGGTAGTATTAATGTAATTATGCACAAATTAGTGATCTTTATATTTATATAATCTAACATATTTCAAACATATCTCAAACTTTACATATATAGGTTGCAGGAAATTTCAAAGGCTACACAGGCTAGAAAAGATAACGTTGGCCAACACCATCTTGGCTCTAGTGGATATATGAAACTTCATGCACGACTTATAACTAGTAGTAAATTAAATTTCATATCAATTTTTTAAAATAAAATTGCAAACAAGAAATATATTCAATATTGACAATATTATGCAAAAAATGCAGGGCTTTAAATTCAATCTAGCACCCACAGAAGAGGACAAAAAAATTGGCTTTAAGCAAGGCTATAAAGCAGTGGTTGTCTACCACCGCATAGATTTCAATGGCCAAAGAGAAGATTTTGGTGCATCGGTTCACACATAGGTAAATAAGCCTAATGAATAATAAATCAAATTAAGAACTTGAGAAATAATCTTTTTGATGTTAATTTTGAACATGATAACAATGTGCATGATATTTCACTACAACTTTCTAATCCTGACATAGATACTACACATGACGAAGGCCCTAATGTGCATCACAATTGTAGAGGTGTATATTTAATTTCTATTGAAAATTAATTATGGAAATATTAATAAAATGTTTAATCTTACATTGCAATTAGTGTAAACTTTTTGTTAATATTTTAGAGTATGTAGAATGTCATGATGACAGATTCGAGCATGATGTTAGTGTTGAGCATGTTTAGGTTGGGGCTGAATAAAATGTGATTGTAGATGACGTGGCACTATCAAGTAAAGAAAAATCCATGTTATGTTCTTTTAATTAATGAAATACTTATAATATTAATTTCTTTTTGAATTAAACCCATTTATTTGTTATTGTAGGGGTGCATCAACCTTGTGCTCAAAAAAAGAAGAGGAAGAATCATGTCATCAGATCAGAACAACACAAGCTAGAGGAGAATGACAAAGATAGTTATGATGTTCCTATTAGCCTTTAAATTTGACAAACATAAAAGAAAAAAAAGAAGAAGAAATGATTGTTAAAAACCCTGTTTGATGATTAAAATGGTTGATGTGCTCACACATTATTGATGAATGTTACATATTAATGAGTTGTATGTTGTGTTAATGAATGTTAAGTGATTATAATGATTCAATTTTATAGTTGTTAAATGGATAAATGAATGAATGAAATATTTAATTAGATGTTGATGGGGAATTTAGAGTGATTATAGGGGGGGAGAGAGGCTGAATGAGCTTCCACCTTCACGTGGTTGGCTTTGTTAAGTAGAGAATATTAAAGGATTCTCAAAACCAAGAGAAGCTCTAACTCAACTAATCAACACCTTCCCATTTAGTTTTAAAAATTGGAGTTGTTCATTTTGTCATCATTTTGGATATTATGCACAAAGCCTTGAAGAATTGTAATCAAAATAGTTAGGAAACATTACATTTTTTAATTCTCAGCTAATTTGATTAGAAGTCTTCGAGTATTTCAGTTGTGATAGTTCAACGAGGGGAAATAATTGTCTATGTTGAATGTATGCCTGATATATTGAGATAATGGGTGTTGCACACATTGCATAATATTTTTATATTGCATTACTTAATTTTATTTTGTAATATTGCACTTAGGAGCACTTAGATGGGCACACAACATGTAAAGATTCCTATAGGATATTCTTGATGAGTTGTATTGTAACATTGTGATTATAGTTGATGTAATTATTTAATATTAAATATGGGGTTAATGGGTTAGGTAGCACATGATTTTTGTAATACTGCTAGTGGTTTTTGTTGAGATAATGGGTGTTGCACATATTGCATAATATTGTTATATTATTTTATTTTATTTTATTATGTAATGTTGCACCTAGATGGATGTGCAACATGTAAATATTCTCACGAGATATAATTGATGAGTTGTATTGTAACATTGTGATAATATTTCATGTAATCAGTTAATATTGGGGAAAATAATCAAATTTTCAATATTAAATGTGGGGTCAATGGGTTAGGTAGCACATAGTTTTAGCACTTGGTTTATGTAATACCACTTGGTGGCTTTGTGGGACTTGCTACTATATAAGCAGCCATAAGGGTAGTTGTTGGTGTGGTGAAGAAGACAAAAAGGGAAAGAGTCGAGCGGGACAAGGCTTGACATGTTAGCCAAGGGAGCATTTTTGAAAGTTGGAAGCATGGCATGGAATGTGTGGATTCATGCTTGTTCACATGGATTGTTTAGTTGTGGCTATAGCTTTGAAGACTTCCATGGTTGTATTGCAATGGTGTTTTTGCTAAATAATACATGGTGATGGATGCTTTTGGAGGCTGAGTTTTTTCCCTCAATGAGGGTTTCCTAGGGTATATCTTATGTCACAATTTTTTGTGAATATGTTGTCTATTCTCTTGCATGTGGATTTTAAATTGCATATTTATTTTATATCTATTATGGGTTATGTGGAAATGGTTATATTATCTATTGCAAGTTTCCTTACAAGTGGTATCAGCGCTATGGTTTTATTATTCTAACCTTAGACTGAATCCATGAGAATGCATGAGAGGATAAAAGAAAGGGTAAGATATATGAGTTGTTTATTAAAGATTTGAGAATTTTGGGTTTGTTGTTATAATGGGATATTGGTAGATTTTGGGCATATAATTGTTTTGGATGTTTCATTTTAATGAGGGTTTTAGGGGGAGTTTGCAGAAATGACCTCCTAGGCAAAAACAAACCTCACCATTGGATCTGGGTTGATGTTTCCATAAATTTTGATATATAATATACCCTAGTTTGGCCATGTTTAGAGGAAATGAAAGAGTTTTTTAGTTTTATCTTGTGATGGTCATCAAATTTAATCCAGTTATAATTTTTGTCACAAAAAAAAAATCACAGTGAAAATGGTAAAAAGACTATCTTAGTAAAATGACCATAACTTTCTCTTAGGATATTGGATTTCAGACTTCTTATAGGCATTGGAAAGATAATTTAGAGCACTACAAGTTGGTGTAGATTTGTTTCTATGATTTTGACATTTTGTTAGGTTTTAAGAGCCTAAAATTCATATTTTGTTTATTTTGAGCATAAATTAGAGCATAACTTGGGCATAATGTAAAGCTTTTGGAGAGCTCTGCACATTGGTTCAGATTTAATACAGGTTTGGTATGATTTATTTGGTGATATATTAATCTAAATTTTTTATGGTATATATTGACTACAATAACATTGTGAGTTTATGACATTGTATATTTTGGAGATTTGGATTTGATGTCATTGTATACTCATTTCATATTTCAGATTGGTCTCATGATGATATGGTTATCAGTATTTGGTTTGAATATGCATGATGACTTGTTGGGTCTACAAGTTGTGCAGTGTTGTAAGCAGTCTACACTTATAGGTTGCATTTATAAATTAGTTATGGGTTGTGTTTGCTGATTGATCTTTTATTATTGATGCATATTCAGATTGGTGGCTTGGATTTGGGTTGTCTGTTCCCAAGTTACATGATTTGCTAATTTTTCTTCATGTAGAAGGGATGAAATGTTACTAGGCATAGTCATGGTGGAGGATTGTGGTTGATTATTTTATGCTAATAGGTTGGACATATTGAGAGTTAGTTGCTTGGTTCATGGATGTTATCATGGTGCCATAGATTTTGGCATGACACGATTATATATACAGGTACATCCATGATGTTCATTGGTTTCTTTTGAGGAGTTCATGATGTGCACTTTGAGTTCTTTGATAGTTTGATGCCTTGGTTGATTCTCATGGTTAGAGGATGGTTTTTTCATTATGATGTCATGGATATCTTGGATACATAGTTTAGTGGGAGCTTGTGATAGTGATGAGGTGACAATGCAGGATCAATTCCTGGTTTGCTTTATATCTTCTTGGTTTGGAGATCTTGGTTTCATTTGGTACTAATAATTTGGTTGTGTGAGTGTAGATCTGGAGGATCTTCATGTAGGAGATGGGTTTTATGATGCCTTAGTACCATAGTTGAGTGGGAGTTTTTTTAGCATTGATATATTTATTGAGTGTTTGTAAATGTTGGAGATTTGTCTTAGATCTTATTGTTGCAGAAGCATCTTTGACATTTGCATGGTGCACTTGTTATCTTCATGGTGTGTGAAGATGGTTAGATCTTGAAGATTTATGGAGTTCTTGGTCATCTTCATGGTGTGTGGAGATGATTCTTCATGGTATGTGGAGATATTTTTTTCATGGTGTGTGGAGATGGTTGCATCTTGAGGATTAATGGGGTTCTTGATAAAGGTGTGATTTATGCTTTCATTTGACATGTTGTCTTTGGTGTTAGGATGGTTTCATTTTTATGACACTGTATACTCTTGATATGCGTTTAGAGTTTTGGAATATTATAGTATGTTCATATGGAGCATGTTATCTCTTTGGTTGAGATGGTTAGATCATGTTGTCATGTTTATGTTCCTGAGGCCATGGTTGGAACTTTGACAATGATCTTGATTTAGTTTCTTAGTATTGAGTATATTGATCATAAGCTAGATACTTCATGATATTGTTATGTTGCATTTGGAGTTGGCATGGATTTATTGGTTATAGGTGCTTATGGATACTTAGAGATGGTGGTGATGTTGATTACTCTCGGATTAGAGAAGTATTTGTTGGGACAGTTGATGATTTCAGTAGGAAGTCCGAGGGGTATGTCCATATCTTGATGAGCATTCTCATTCCCCACTCTTGGTCTACTCAGTAGTCTGCTACTTGAGAGGTATAGCCCATTGTTTCTCTCATGTGCATTATGTTTATGCTTGTCTTTCATGGATGTGGATCTTGAGATATGGTACATGAGTTAGTTCTAGAGGGTTCATTTGAGAGATGGTTTAATATTGGTTATCTCCATTTGCATATGTTGTTATGCTGGCTGAGTTTGGGAGATGGTTTTATATTGGGCATATTCCTTGGTTTAGAAATTGTTATTTCTTGAGTTAAGAATAGTTCATGAGCTTGATCTTCTTGTGATAGACTTACATCCATGATTAGTTATATGGTATGGTTTGGGTATTGTTGAGGCTTCTTGGTTGGGGTTTTATGGAGGAGATCATATTTGCCCAATTTACATCTAGAAGTGTGTGTAGAAGGATGTGATACAGGTTATGATTTGCATGATTTCTCTTTGGTTTTGATTATCTTCCTAAATGTTCAGTTTTGCTTACATTGGATTTGAGATTGGTTAGAGATTGTGATCATTGGTCTGTGCTCATGTATGTCATGTGAGAGATGACATGGTTTTTCCTTTATCTCTTTCCTCTGTTAGTTATGGAGAGCTTGGGAGATTATTGGAGATGTTCTATGAGAGTTGTTCTTGCAAGTTATTGGTTTATGTGTTGTGGATGTCCTTGATACTATATGGATTTACTTCTTTGAGATGTTGTGAGTGGATTGGTTATAGATTTGACATTATCTTTTGCAATGGGAGCTTCATGGTATATATGTGGTAGGTATTGCTCTTGAGGCTAGTGATTGCAGGTTACATATTGGATATGTTGATGATGTGAGATTCACTTGGTATACTTCTAGAGGTATGGACAGTTGGATAGGTTTGGCACTTGTTGTGGGTGCTATTTCAGCTATGGATGTTTTGACAACTATGGATACATGTGATTATCTTTGGATCAGGTTTTTTGTGCTTAGCATTTTTAGTTGGTATAGAGTTTTATGATCTTCTAATGCGATAGGTTGGGTGGCTTTCTCTTTGGATGGCTTCTATGTATATTCGGTGGGAATGACATAATAGGATGTGAGATCATTCATGTTTGAGATGCTAGATACTTTGATTTTGTTGTGGGTACCAGGATGGAGCACATAGTGTACTTTGATACATGATGGTGGATGTGCTAGGAGAGATTGTTCTCTTGTTCATTTATTTGGCTATAGATTGACCTTATGCAATGTATACAACAAGTGGGAGATTGTTAAGATAATGGGTGTTGCACACATTGCATAATATTGTTATATTATATTATATTATTTTATTATATAATGTTGCACCTAGATGGACGTGCAACATGTAAAGATTCCCATGGGATATACTTGATGAGTTGTATTGTAACATTGTGATAATATTTCATGTAATTAGTTAATATTGGGGAAAAGAATTAAATATCCAATATTAAATGTGGGGTCAATGGGTTAGGTAGAAAATAGTTTTAGCACATGGTTTATGTAATACCACTTGGTGGTTTTGTGGGACTTGCTACTACATAAGTAGCCACAAGAGTTGTAGTTGGTGTGGTGAAGAAGACAAAAAGGGAAAGAGTCGAGCGAGACAAGGGTTGACGGGTTAGCCAAGGTAGCATTTGTGAAAGTTGGAAGCATGGCATGGGATGTGTGGATTCATGCTTGCTCACATGGATTGCTCAATTGTGGCTATGAATTTGAAGGCTTCCATGGTTGTATTGCCATGGTGTTTTTGTTGAATAATACATGGTGATGGATGCTTTTGGAGGCTGAATTTTTTCTCTCGATGAGGGTTTCCCAAGGTATATCTTGTGTCACAATTTTTTGTGGGTATGTTGTCTATTCTCTTGCATGTGGATTTCAATTACATATTTATTTTAAATCTATTATAGGTTATGTGGAAATTGTTATATTATCTGTTGCAAGTTTCCTTATAGTTTTGTGAGACTTGCTACTATATAAACATCCACAAGGGTAGTTGTTGAAGTTAGATATAAGACAAAAAAGGAAAAGACAAGAGTCAAGCAAGACAAGGCTTGACAGGTTAGCCAAGAGAGCATTTGTGAAGGTTAGAAGAATGGCATGGGATGTGCGGATTCATGCTTGTTCACATGGATTGCTTGGTTGTGGTTATGGCTTTGAAGGGTTTCATGGTTGTACTGCAATGGTTTTTGCTGAATAGTACATGATGATGGATACAATTGGGGGTTAGTTTTTTTTCCCTCGATGAGGATTCGCCAGGGTATATCATGTGTCACAATTTTGTGGGTATGTTGTCTATCCTCTTGCATTTGGATTTTAATTACATATTTATTTCAGGATTATTATGGGTTATGTGGAAACAATTATATTTTTGTTGCAATTTTCCTTACAAGTGGTATCAGAGCTATGGTTTTTTTGTCATAACCATGGATTGAATCCATGAGAATGCATGAGAGGATAGAAGAAGAGGGCAAGATATGAGTTTTTTTATTGTAGATTTGAGGGTTTTGAGTTTGTTGTTATGATGTGGTGTTGGTAAATTTTGGGCATGTGAAATTGTTGGTCAAAAGAGTTTTTTGGATGTTTTATTTAAATGAGGGTTTTAGGAGGTAGCTTATATAAATGACCTCTTGGGTAAAAACATACCTCACTAGTGGATCCAAATTGGCTTTTCCATAAATTTTGATATATAATATGTTCTAGTTTAGCCATGTTGATAAAAAAATACAAAAGGTTTTTAGTTTCAGCTTGTGATGAGCATCAAATTTGATCCCATTGGCATTCTTGTCACAAAAAAAATCATAGTGAAAATGGTAAAAAGACTATCTTGGTAAAACAACCACAACTTTCTCTCAGGATATTGAATTTCAAACTTCTTCTAGTCGTTGGAAAGCTAATTTAGAGCATTATAACTTTGTATAGGCTTGATTATGTGATTTTGACATTTTGTCAAGTTTTAAGATTTTGAGAGTTAGATGTTGTTTATTTTGAGCACGGATTTGGCCTTAACTTGGAAATATAGAGTAAGATTTTGGATTTTGAGTAGTCAACAAAAAGCTCTTCGAGAATAGAAAGCTCTTCGAGAGCTTTACACATTGGTTTAGATTTGGTGTAATTTTGGCATGATTTATTTGGTGATATATTGATCTGAATGGTTTATGATATATATTTTTTGTGGTAACATTGTGAGTTTATGACATTGTATATTTTGGAGATTTCGATTTGATGTCATTATATACTTAGTTCATATTTCAGATTGGTCTCATGATGATATGATTATCAGTGTTTGGTTTGGATGTGTATGATAAGTTGTTGGGTCTACAAGTTATGCAATGTTGTAAGTGGTCTATACTTATAAGTTGCATTTATGGCTTGGTTATGGGTTGTCTTTGCCCATTGATCTTTAATTATTGATGCATATTTAGATTGGTGGCTTGGATTTAGCTTGTCTATGCCCTAAGTCACCTAATTTTCTATTTTTTCTTTATGTAGAAGGGATGAGATGTTGTTACTAGGTACAATCATGGTAGAGGATTACATTTGAATACTTTATGCTAACAAGTTGGAAACATTGAGTGTTAGTTAATTGTTTCATGGATGTGATTATGGTGCCATAAATTTTGGCATGACATGATTGGATATATAGGTACATCCTTGATGTTCATTGATTTGGATTCTTAATTTGATTATGGTGGTATATCTCCTTGGTTGAGGATCATGGTTATTTGGTTTCTTTTGAGGAGCTCATGATGTGCAATTTGAGTTCTTTTATAGTTTGATGCATTGGTTGATTCTCATGGTTAGAGGATGGTTTTTCATCATGATGTCATGGATAACTTGGATACATGGTTTAGTGGGAGCTTGTGATAGTGATGAGGTGGCAGTGCAAGATTAGTTCCTAGTTTGATTTGTATCTTCTTGGTTTGGAGATCTTGGTTTTATTTGGTACTAAAACTTTAGTTATGTGTGTGTAGACCTAGAGGATCTTCATGTAGGAGATGGATTTTATGATGCCATGGGTGACTTGGTATCATAGTTGTGTGGGAGTTATTGGCATTAATATATTTATTGAGTATTTGTAGATGTTGGAGGTTTGTCTTAGATCCTATTACCATAGAAGCACCTTGGAAATTTACATGGTGCACTTTTTATCTTCATGGTATGTGGAGATGGTTCTTCATGGTGTGTAGAGATGGTTTCATCTTGAGGACTCATGAGGTTCTTGGTAAATGTGTGGTTTATGCTTTGATTTGACATGTTATCCTTGGTGTTAGGATGGTTTCGTTATTATGTCATGTTATAATCTTGATACATGTTTAGAGTTTTGATATGCTATGGTATGTTCATATGGAGCATGTTATCTCTTTGGTTGAGATGTTTTAGATCATGTTGTCATGTTTATGTTCCTTAGACCATGGTTAGAACTTTGACATTGATCTTGGTTTAGTTTCTTTGTGTTGAGTACATTGATCATTTGGTGGATACTTCATGATATCGGCATGTTGAATTTGGAGTTGGTATGGATTGATTAGTTATAGGTGCTCATGGATACTTAGAGATGATGGTCATGCTGATTTCTCTTGTGATTAGAGAAGTATTTATTGGGTTAGTTGTTTGGTTTCAATAGGAAGTCCGAGGGGCATTCACCTAATATGGACTTGAGAGGAAATTTTTCTTAGATGAATCTTAGTTGGAAACTTGGATATCTTGATGAGCATTTTCATTCCCCACTCTTGGTGTACTTGACTATTTATTACTTGAGAGGTATAGCCTATTGTTTCTCTCGGGTGCATTATGTTTATATTTATCTTTCATGGATATGGATCTTGAGCTATGGTACATGAGTTAGTTCTAGAGGGTTCATTTGAGAGATGGTTTTAGCATTTGTTATCTCCATGTGCATATGTGTTATGTTGGTTGAGTTTGGGAGATGGTTTTGTATTGGGCATATTCCTTGGATTAGGATGGTTTATGAGTTTGATCTTTTTGTGAGAAGCTTACATACATGATTAGTTATATGGTATGGTTTGGGTGTTGTTGTGGCTTCTTGGTTGGTGTTTTTACGAAGGATACCTTACTTGGAATAGTTTACATCTAGAGGTGTGTGTAAAAGGACATGATACAGGTTATAATTTGCATAGTTTCTCTTTGGTCCTAGTTATCTTCTTGGATGTACGATTTCACTTACATTGGATTTGAAATTTTTTGGAGGTTGTGATCACTAATTTGTGTTCATTTATGTCATGTGAGAGATGAATGGTTATTCCTCTATCTCTTTTCTTTGTTGGTTATGGAGAACCTGGGAGAGTGTTGGAGACTTTTTATGAGAGTTGTTCTTGCAGGTTACTGGTTTATGTATTATGGATATCCTTGATACTATAAGGATTGACTTCTTTGAGATGTTGTGAATGGATTGGTTACAAATTTGACATTATCATTTTTTGTGGGAGCTTCTTAGCATATATATGGTAGGTATTTCTCTTAAGGCTTGTGATTGCAGGTTATAGATTGGATATGTTGATGTTGAGAGATTCACTTGGTATACCGTTGGAGGTATGGATAGTGTAATGCACCAATTGGAGATCCTTGGAACAAGGATTCAATATAAGCCAAGATATTTTTTTTTTTAAAAACAAGTATGGATGTACATGAATCAACATATGAGGATCAATACAATCACAACAAAAGAGTAACCAAACAACAAAAAATTAACAGATCTCTAAATGCCACTACCAAACTAACATGACCAAACTAAAGAACAAAAACCAAAGATTACACTAGAACACAAAATCTCTGATTTGCTGAAGAATGGAAACACTAACATTTCTAAAGGGTACTCAAAAGTCCATAATGTGTTCTCCAAAAAATAGCAGAGATACCCCCTATTTTTTACACGAGAAAAATTACAACTAACAGTCTTGTGCAAGGAAATACCTCTTAACATGAAAAAGTACACCAAGCCGTGCTAGGAATCACCATCTCACACAAGGAAATACCGAGACTAGTAGTGAAAAACCATTGCACTAGTGTTGAGGTCCGCACGAGGAAGTGCCAGGAGCCATACAAGAAAATGCAAGGCCCTACATGAAACTTCCACAATCTCACATGAGGAAGTACAATCTTGTGTAAGGAACCATAAAAACACACTAGAAAAATAAAGGATAAAAAGATAGAAAAGAAAATTCCTCCATACTGGGGAGTACCGGATCCACAAATCGAGGCTTGGACACTCGAACACAAGAAATACACAACACCATGCAATAGGGAGTAAAATATAACTATCCATCTAATCCATAACAACATATGAAGGTACATGCAGAAAGCAACATTGCAATGTACAAACATGGTTCATAAGCCAAACATCATAAGAAGGAAAAACATAAACAATAAAGCACTGACACAACCAAAAATCATGCATAGTTCCTCCCAACCATAATAGCATCATGAGACCTCAAAGGTACTAGCCATCCCCCATGCATAACATCCCATACTACCAACTAGATAGTTAGAGCTGTCTTATGAGGACGTCACTACTAAAGTGTGCTAACATCATAAGGACATGAAATCTAATGTGCTAATCCAATAAGCAAAAGATTCTCCAACTAAGAAAATCACATCATCTAATCCTATGATAAACATCATCATAAGGGAATGCGTCAAATAAAATTACATCATCTAAACATGATATCCAAGCATTTCAATGAAAGCACAAATCACAAGAAAGCATACTCCAGAACTTATAGTACCAAGTGAAAACATCCAACAATAGTCACACTAGGAATATAGACCCTCTCTGTACACCGGTCCCTAGGAATGGTGAAGGTAGCTATGCCTCCAAACCACGTAAAACCATAGGTCCACTCCCATCATACTGATGGAGATAATGATCTAACCAAAACACACATAAAGAAAACATCCATGGCTAACACTCACACTAGACAATAATGATGACATAAACCAAGATCAAGAGATAGTGCATGTGCAATAGATCCTATTAAGACATTAAATGGGTTACTATGTAGGGGCTAACATCATGGAGAGTTTCTTGGCATTGGAAAGCCCAAGCTAGTATTGGTAGCTCACACTTCCCAACAGAAGGAGTACTTCTATAATCTTTTTATTGTCTTAAGTTTTATTACCACCCAATGTTTTATTTAGTTATTACTTGATTAAAACTTTTGCATGCCAACCCTCAAGAAATAGAAACCAAGCTATAGAGATAGAAGCCCTCTCCATATACTACCCTACTCTACCCATGCTCATCCAACGATGAGTGCCCGTAGGCATGCATATTCCCAATCCAACCCCAGATGATCATAACTCCTAGAAGTACCATACAAGATCAGGCCTCGTAAGTCACCTAACAAATGCACGTGTATGTGCTCATGTGTGGCACACCACCATCACAAAGATTATAACACAAGGAATAGATGAGAACACAATGTAGAAATAACACTCAACCAAAAAAAAACTCGAGAGGATAGATTCTACATGAATCCCAGGAAACATTAAAACCATACGTCATGAACTCACTCAACCGACCTTAATCCAGGAGTATGGATTCTACACAAATCCTAATTGATGCAACAAGACCAAACATCATGAACTCACTCAACCAACCTCAATCTGGGAGAATGGATTCTACACAAATCCTAGTATCCACAAAAATAATAACAAGGGTTTAAAGGAAACAATAACACCAGGTATAAATTCATTGAACCAAACACAAAGTTAGGAGTATAGATGTGGCACACATCCCAATGCAACATAAAAGTGAAACAATGGTTTGATTGACATCCTACAGATAATACAAGTCCACGACCAACATCATGCCAAGAAAACTCAAGAAAACTAGTGGACACAAAAATTGAGGTAAAAACCCCAAAACTCAAAAACTTCAAAAATAAAACCCATTTGGTCTTAGGGCACAAAAGCCATGAAAATCCAATAAAATCTGGGTTTGGAGTCCATATGCAAAAATGATCAACATAACGGTGCAAAAACCCAAATCCTCATCTAGGAAAATAGGGAAATGCTCATACCCACCCAACTAGGTAGAACCAGCATACAGAAATGGAGGGGAACACTATTTCTCAGCCTCCTAACAAACAACTACCAAACATAGAAGTAGAAACAGAGCTGAAACAATAGAATAGGAGAGTCCCACCTCATAGCCAAAAGGGAAAAATGAGAATTTGAATCATAAAATAAAAATCCTGTAGAAGTAGCCGAAAATTGCGACAATCCAAGGTCTCCTTGAGAAGGATCTGACGAGACTGATCTCACGATGATCCTACACCCATAACTCCCACAAAGAACATAACAGTAAATCCTCATGAAGAGGATTTTTGGGGTTTACTCTCAAACTTTCTAATCCAAAAGTGAGAAGTGAGGAATTAATTTCCTCTTTCAATACTTATTCACTTTTCGAGTGAATAATCGATTAGGGCTAATAACCAAATTGACTAGCTAGATCCCAAATCAACCCAAAAAAAAATAGGCTATTCCAAGTAATTGGAATTCATCTAAGGAAAAGCTACTAGAAATTAAAGATCAAATCAATTAAATCCCGAAAACCCCAAAATCACAGAATTTCCTTAACAACCTTCATGACAATGTGAACATCTAAATGCATAGACATGCTCACAGGTCTAATCACATAATGCAAATGATTCCAAATTTAATCTAATCACTGGAAGATTTAATTTAAACATTTGAATAAGATATGTCGACCACATAGGAATGACATTGGTAAATATGAACAATTGAATCACTAACTCCATGTGCCATCGCCAGGGATATAAATCTCGCACACTAAAATACACGATCAAGTGAAATTGCATATAATAACATAATCGAAGCAATAAATGCATTAAATAACCTAATTTAACTATTTATTTCATTATGCTAAAATAATCTATTTACATCACTCACTTTCACATAAAGCATCACAAAGCAAGAATGAAGTAAACAACCATAGCATTAAATCCACATCTAACATAATCAAAGATATCCCTAAATATCGGATAACTAGATATCATCATAAAACATACTGTCAACTCAAAAGAAAGCATCATCATGCATATGTGATCAACTGAACAACACAGTAATCTAACATGAACAATTCATTTCTAATTATTTAAACATTTAATAATAGTTTTTTAAACAACAAAAAAAGGTACTTAAAGCACATAAGCAAACAGTCATATAAATGACTAACCACTGCTACAGGAACCTAGTCTAGTGTAATAGGGTAATAGTACACAGTGCAAACTCTGCACCCATCTCAAGGTAATCACAAAAAAATGTCATGATACTACACCAATCCTAGTAACCACTAGTACAACCTCAACGAAACCATCTAACACATCATAATATCATAAACAACCATAAGCATAATCAAAGCAACTGAAATAATAACATAAATCAAATCACCTCAAGGGCATAGACTACTCATGGTCCCAATCATGATCCCTTCCCAAGGAAATATCAAGAAGGTTGCATCCATCGTGATGACTTGCAAAAATAAAATGGGACTACATCACCCCCCCCAAAAGACTAGGCTTACTTCTAGAAGCCTGCAATCCAAGAATAGAAACCAAACACACCAAGTACATAATCAAAATCAAACAATAGGAATGACTCATCGACTTCTTCACAAGTCCAATGAAATCAATCCAACATTCTCAAACATCTCGTCAAACCCTAGATAGGTTAACCACAAGAGAATAGGTGTCATACTAACACAAGGTCCCCCAACAAGGAACTTCCTATGTGCTAGGAAAACCCATCTAGCCATAAAGTCAACACTAAAACCCATCTAGCCATAAAGTTAACACTACAAGGTAAGGGAAAAAATCACTCTATCTCATCAACATGTGCCCAACTACAAACATGAACCTACCACGTGACCACAACACAAGGTCAAAATGCTACACACTTCCAACAAGAGTTGGAATCATGGGGAAATAACCATCCCAAATTCCCAAGAATACCATCATGCCACACATTAGCATCCTTGAATCCATGTAAACTCACCAACTGCACAAAGAGGACAATGATTTACTAAAAAAATAACACACTACACAAGATACTCACCACAACTAACCACCAAGCGTAGGAACACTTAGTCTCTATGATACAAAAAAACTCAACTATCACTGGGAACTAGGGTCAGATAACCCAACCAGATAAGATATCTCCTTTCCACAAGGTTGCAAAGAATTTCATTGGAGGAAAAAATCATGTAGTATCTTTATACTAACTCATAAGATGGTAATATGCGTCCACCAATACCATGTCCCTCCAACAACATGTTGGGAAAATTACACCCCACCTACAACTAAACTCAATCTCCAGCCTCAAGTCAACTATCAACAAGCAACTTGACTAAAATAATCCTCTAGAAGATACATGCTTAAGGAGAAAGAAACTACAGAGCATTTGGACTCTGAGGGAGTCTCTCTCAACCTCTATACTAAGTCAACCCAAGACGCGTCGGGGAAACTCACAATTCCACAAACCATCAAAATACTTATCCAACACTAACTGAGCTAGTGGCATAACCACGCTAGCCTACTTTCTCAAGAGAGAAAATAATACAAAGATGCACTAAAGTAAACATCCAAAAGGAGGATCTAAACTCACCAAAAGACCAAGTTACTCTCAAATTACAAGGCAACATCAACCTCAAGCAAGGAACACTCACAATCCACTCTTCTTCTCACAAAGGTGGGACAATGTTATAGGGAACACATAACCCAAGCACGAATGCCAACAAGTACCTAGTAGATTATGAAGGCTTGTTAACTCCTCCTTTAAGAATAACATGTAGGGTTAACCTTCTCCAATGGCCATAAATGTGATATGTCATGATTGAATTGGCCTCTACTCGATAAAGGGTACTCAAAATATCAATTTGCATCTTCTGAAGTGTGAAAGAGTACCTGTGGTTCCCCTGGTGACATTCTCCATTAGCACACTCTTGTGTGAGGTTTCTCATCAAACTAGGTGAGATAATGCAATGAACTAGGCGAGCAAATGCATGACCACTTTTTTCTCATGTGAAATTTCAAAACAACACAAAAATTGCCTTCACTCTGGAGGCCATAACTTTCATGGTTCGACTCCAATTGACTCTATTTAGAAAGTGTAAAAAATATATCAATGAGGCCCAAAAAATGATGGATTTTAGAGAGTCCCAAGACCTAAGAGTTTGAATCACCACTCAAGATAAAACATCATGGGAAAACTAAAATTGTCTTAGTTACCAAGACAAGCAACAAACAGAATATCCAAAACAATCCAAGAGCACACATGCCCAAAATGACATAAGAAATGAAATGGAAGGTAATACACACACTACAACCATAATTAATTCTCTTTCATAATTTCATCAATTAATCACAACACAAGCATTAATACACAATGAAACTAAAAGGTTTTAAAAGCAAGGGTTCAAGAGTCACTTATCATAAAACAAGTACATATCTTTTCAAATTCCTTTCTAGAATAACATTATGCTTAATCATCATTTAAAACCATCCAATTATGCTAAAAACTTTACATCTATTACAAAGGTCCTGCAAAAGGAGGAAATTTTCTGGAAACAAAGATCCAGAATCCAATGGCTAGAGGAAGGGGATAAAAATACCACCTTCTTCCACATATCTGCTTCTAACCACAAAAGAAGAAACACTATCTCAAAAATAAGTGAAGAAGGAGGAAGGGTATTAAAAGAGCAGGAGGACATGGGGAAACTTGTGATTGATCACTTTAGTAAGGCACTTAAGGAAGATAACCTTGCTGGGAACCAGGTGATCAAGATAAGTCTGATTAATTCAATCCCAAGGAGTATAAGAGAAGATGAAAATGACTGGATCCTTGGTAAGATCTCAGAAGAGGAAGTGAAAAAGGCAGTGTTCTCAATGAAAGCTTTTAAGGCCCCGGGCCCTGATGGCTTCCCACCTGCTTTCTTCCAACATTTCTGGGAGGTGATCAAGTCTGAAGTTATTTGGGGATTTCTTTAGAATTGGCAAAATACTAGGGAGCATAAATAAGACCTTTATTGCACTTGTTCCTAAAAATTCCAATCCTTTGAATTTGAATGATTTTAGACCTATAATTCTATGTAATACTATTTACAAGGTCTTTGCCAAGGTTTTAGTGAACAAATTAAAGCGTTTCTTGGAAAAAATTATTGGTAGTCACCAGAAGGGGTTTGTGCCAGGAAGGCAGATCCTTGATGTAGCTATTTCAACCCATGAGGTTATCCATTCAATGGAAAAGAGTAGGCAACCTGGAATGGCATTCAAGTTATACAATACCAAAGCTTATGATAAGGTCAAGTGGGACTTCCTTGAGGATGTACTAGAAAGAATTGGATTTAACAATAGGATTATAAACCTGATCATGTTGATGGTGAGCTCAGTGCAATACTCTGTCCTTCTAAATGGGTCCCCATGGAGTAACATAATGGCAGGAAAAGGCTTAAGACAGGGTGACCCCCTCTCACCCTACCTATTTATCACGGTTGCTGAAGTCTTGGGAAGGTCTTTCTGTAAATTAGCTAATTTGGGCTGCATTAAAGGTGTGAAACCAACCACTAATGCTGAAGCTAAGGTTATTCAACAATTTTTGGATGACACCTTCCTATTTGGAGAATCTTCAATCATGGAGGCTGAAGCCTGGAAAATGATTTTACATAATTATGAAGAAAACTTAGGGCAACGGGTGAACTACCATAAAAGCAAGATTTATTTCTTTAACACTGATCCTTCACTTCAAAGAAGGATTAGGAAAATCTTGGATTGCCAATCTACTTGCCTCCCAGACACTTATTTAGGCCTCCCCCTCACTACTAAGGAGGTGTCCAATGAATTTTGGAATTCGATAGTGGAGAGAATTCAAAAGAAGCTTGCAGGTTGGAAAGGGAAGATATTAAGAAATGCTGAAAAACTTCAACTGATTGCTACTACCCTTTAGGGAATCTCTATTTATTTCCTATCCATATTTAAGATTAATCTTAATATGGCCGAGAAAATTGAGAGAGGTCAAAGGAATTTCCTATGGTCAGGGACTAAAGAGAAAAATAAATTGAATCTGGTCAACTGGGAGGAGGTGTGTAAACCAAAAGCTAAGGGGGGGCTTGGGATTAGAAGAATGAAAGACCTTAATAAAGCTCTCCTTAAAAAAATTGGATGGAGACTGGCAAAAGGAAACACGGGGTGGGGAAATATTATGAAAGCTAAATATTTGTCTAATACCTCCTTTCGGTGGAACTTGTATAATAATGACCTCTGGAGTGGTTCAAAGATCCGGCAGAACATTATTAGAAATAGAGGACTGTTAAGAGAAGGATTGAGGTGGATTATGGGCAATGGCTTCAATATAAGGTTTTGGGAAGACAAGTGGATGTAGGGGAAACCGCTAGCTTTAAGTAAATTTAGTGGTTTAAAGGAATGCCTTAAAGAGGACATAGGGGTTAGAGTGGGAGACTACATTGATCAGGGGAGGAGATGGAAGAAGTTGTTGAAGGAGGATTATCCGTAGGAGATAGGTATTCTCATAGAGGAACTGGAAGAACTAATAAAGGAACAGAAGATCCCAATGCTGCCACAAGAAGATGTTTTAGCCTGGGATTTAACTCTGACTGGGAACTTCACTGTCAAATCTGCTTATACCCTAATGTTTAGTAAGGAACTATGCCCAACTACGTGGAGTAAGGTATGGATCAATAACCTTATACCTAAGATTAATTTCTTTTGGTGGATGGTTCAACATGGAAAAATCCTAACAATCCATAATTTGAAAAAAAGGGGATTCTACATAACAAAGTGTTGCTCCCTTTGTGAACAAAAGGAAGAAAGTATTTACCACCTATTCATTGAATGTCAGTTTGCGGTTGACATCTGGACTAAGGTTTTGGAAAGATTGGGGGTGGTATGGGTCATGAAAGATAACTTGGGATAGTTTGTGGATAATTGGGATTGCCCATTCCATCATCCAAGACTAACCCTTTTATGGAAGTTTATCCCACTATATGTATGTTGGCACATATGGAAAGAAAGGAATAACAAGATATTCAGGGGAGAAAATAGGACGGTTGAAGCAATTTTTCGAGTGATGAACAAACTGTTGAAGGAAAATATAAGAGCAACTAAATACAAGATGCCAAAGGAGGAACCCAAAAGACTTGAAGGCATTGTGGCTGAGAACTGGGGTTGTCAAGAGGACTTCATCCTTTTTGATAGCTCTACTATGAGGAGGAGACAACAGACAATATGGAGACCACCCACCATCACATAGTATAAACTAAATTTTGACGGAGCTACGAAAGGAGGACAGGGAGTGACTAGTGGTGTGCTGAGAGATAGGAATGGTGATGTTCTATTGGTTTATGCAGGCCAGGTGGGGATTGGTAGCAATAATGTGGCAGAAGCTATGGCGTTATTATGGGGTCTACAACTCTCTAGGGAAAGAAACATTTTAGAGTTAACTATAGAAGGGGAGTCCAAACTGGTGATCGATTAGGTCAAGGGGGAGGAAAAATTGGGATGGAAGATTAGAAATATCATCCTGGATATTAAAAATATATTGGAGGAAATGAGAATGGTCCACCTGCAACATATCTACCGGGAGGGTAATCAAGTGGCAGATGCTGCGACTGCCATGGGTTTTAACGTTAGGGCAATCATGTGCTGGGAAAATTTAGTTGATATCAACAAAAATCTAAGGATGTTGATAATCAAGGAAAAAGGTAGCAGAATTTAAAATGATGATTACTAAATTTAAAAGCAAGGTCAATTTTGGCGAGATGGAGAACTTTGTTGTTTAATTTAACTTTAGTGTTTTGGAAATAAGAGACAGATGTGGCTGTACAAATGACAAGTGGAGTAATTACAAATTAAGAAATTTGTCTTTTTGCAATTATGGTAACTCGGGCCAAGCTTCGAATCGCTTCCCAAATGAAAGTACAATAAATATGATGGATTGGGATGTCAAAAATTGACGGGGAGAAAAAATTAGGTTTTTTAGTAGCCACGAATCTCATAATAAGATGTTATGGGATTTTGGTGCTCATCATATGCGGGTCTGTAATTTTGATCCTTATTCCCCCAAAGGATTAAAGCAAGAGAGCAACCATAGAGAATTGGAAAGCGATAAAGATTTGATGCGTATTTCTAAGGAAGAGAGGTAGGATAGTAGAGAAATTAATATGGGAGGTGATCTGAATCAGATGGAACCAACGAGACTTGAGAACTTCAAGGACAGGATGACGACCTAGTATCTCCTAAAGGAAGGGGATTTTTTTCCATATATGTTGTCCATGGCTGGGCACGATGAAAATTGTGCATTACAGTTTGTGAATAATTGGGATGATAGGAAGGTCGCAACCAACGACATTAATTTTCAAGTCACGGAGGAGGTTATTGCCATGGCAACAGGACTCACAATGAAGGGAAAAAAGTGGAAGAAAGTCACCAAAGTCTCGGATGAGAATAGCATGAAATTTTTTTTTGCGAAGCATGAGGAGCCAATTCGCTACAGAGGAGGGTTTAAAAGGGATAAGCTTCCTAAGCCTTGGGATGATGTGTGTCTGGTCCTGATGAAGTATCTCACCCTAGAAGGTAGGTTTGGAGTGTGCTATTACTATCATTTTCCCTTGTTGAATGATCTTAGAAATAGGGATTTCATTTCTATTACATTTTTCTTCTACATTCACTTGAGGATATGATTAAGGATGTTAAGGAGAAAAAAAGTAAAGGCCTAAACTTCACCATTATTCATCAAGGGTTAATGTATCAGTTCCACTTAGCTTTATGTCCCCCCAAAGAGGTTGTTGTGGAAAACCCCTGCCATAGTAGGATTTCCCCCTCGAGCTCCAATATGGGGATGAAAATCCATACTCCTAGGCCATCTCCTAGTAAGGACACTAAGAAAAAGAAAAAAATTGACATAGCCATAGAACAAAAGGGAAACAAGAAATTAAAAGTTGATAAGGTGGTAGAGGTTGTTGGAGAGGATTCTGGTGAAGATATTGGGGGAAAAGAAAGAAGAAGGTCTGGTAGGCTAGCTTAGTCCCAGGCTAGGGGTAAGCAGAAGTCTATTAGATACCCTATTGAGGAAGTTGAAGAAGATAGCTCTGACAATAACAGTGACAGAAGGGATGAGGAAAGCATTTCCAACTCAAAAAAGGATGATGGTAATGAGGAGGGGGAAAAAGTTTCAATTCTGGGAGCATTTTCATGGATGACACTCAAACTCAAGTGTCAGACGACAAAGAAAGGAATACTGAGACAACCCATGTTTCAGCTAGCTTCTCACTTAAACCCCTTACTTTTTGTGATGAGACGAGCAAAAAGGATAATTCTCCAATTACCATTTCTTCCCCTGTTAAGGAAAATTCGAAGATTTCTTCTAACCCATGGGTGCTGTAGGATAAACCAAAGGGACAAAAAATGAAGGAGGTTACTGCTACAAAGGTCGAGGAGCATAAAGAGGAGACGGTGATGGTGGAGGAGCATTACAGAAACCTAGACGAAAGAGTCAAAGCTTTGGAGGAGGGGTTTTTCACCTTCTCCAAGTTTGGACTTAAAGTTACTCATGTTGCTGCAACTACCCTCCAATTTCTAGCACAGGAGAAGGAGGAAGCTGGCTTGGACATGAAGGACAATAAATTGCTCTTTAAGTTCCTTGTTGATGACTGGGCCCAAATTCTTCTTCATGCAAGAGGAAAAGGGAAAAAAGAAATCTAAGTTTGTTTTTTATTTCTGTTTAGTTATGGGGTCCATGGATCCAAAGACTTTATATACTATTATGACAGTTATAGTTTTGCTAGTTATCAGTTGTAATTATGTTTTTATTAGGCCTGGGTGCCTTGTTGGACTTTGGTTAGTTGCTAGGGTTACTTTTTGGTTCTAGCTCTCTTGTTTTAGGTTCTTATCTCTGACTACTGGTTCTCCTATTTTTGCTGTCTATTTTTGCTACTAGTTGGTAATGTGTTGGTCACCAGTCTTTTGACTATTAAGGGCCAACCCCCTTGCTTTTGGTCGCTTTTAATTTCAAAAACTTTACATCTATTACAAGAACAATAATATGTTTTCTATGATATTATCTCATGTACATACTACTAGAGGTTCAAGACAAATGTGATAGAGTCACAACACACAATTGGGCAGCAGTAAAACATATTTAGAATAGCCACCATGAACCAAAATACAAAAAGCCCAAATGGGGGAATTATCAAATCCAACAGTAAGTCACAAAAGATCTCATTTCAACAATAAGTCAAGTGTGACAAAAGTCACAAAGAGAGCGATATAAAAATTTGATGACTAGTCCAAGAAAGGAAAATATTGAAAACTAATGCTAGCCCAACAACATGAGGAAAATATCTCCAGCCAAATAAAATAAGGCATCAATCAAATCACATTACATGTTATGGCTGAGAACAGTCACACAATAGGGACAAATCACCACACAATGCTAAGGAATACATCATCCTAGTAGTGTTAGGGAACACACTCACACACATCAAGTAGTTTACCATCAATAACCTCATGCATATGCATACTACAATAATTTCATTAATTATTTTTTTCCATGTAATGCAACATTTAGATATCCATCAATTTTAATACAATTTCCATAATCTTAAGGAGCAATTTTTTTGGGGACTTGAGTCATTAACCCAAAGGATCTAATGCAAACCTATTCCTTTGCAATGATTCACAATAACCACTCATTTCTCAATGAAAGGGAACATTTCATTACCACATTGACATAATACATAATCATAGATAAGATTCATTTATTTACTTACAAATACAAGAAAATAGGTAAACAATGCACCTTACTCCACACGGAGAAACAAAAAGAGGCACTCAAAGCCAACACATGGACACCAATCAATGACTCCATCCAAATAGGGTCACACACACAACCAACTAAGCAAGGCACATTGATTCTGTCTACAAAAAAAGGAAAGAATCACTTCCTTCTCCTCACACTACTCTAGTTGCATCTATTGGAAAAACAAGTCCATCTAAAGTATATATCAAAGCAACAAAACTCACAAGCTCTCATCAAGACACTCACACTCACACAATGTAACATCAACCATATGGGAAACATATACATAGAGATCCCAATGTTTGAACATGGGCTTTGATATCAAATGTAATGCCCCACCCCAAGATCCTTGGAACAAGGATTTGATATACGCCAAGATATATTAAAAAAAAAAATGGATGTACATGAAAATCAACATACGAGGATCAATAAGATCACAACAAAAGACTAACCAAACAACAAAACATCAACGGATCTCCAAATGCCACTACCAAACTGACATGACCAAAGTGAATAATGAAAAATAGAGATGACACTAGAACACAAAATCTTCGATCTGTCGAAGCAAGGAAACACTAGCATTCCTAAAGGGTACTCAAAAGTCCAAAATGCATTCTCCAAAAAAAATAGAGATGCCTCGTATTTTTCACACGAGAAAAATTACAACTAATGTTCTCACATGAGGAAGTACCTCTTCATGCGAGAAAGTACACCAAGCCACACGAGGAATTTCCATCTCACGCAAGGAAATGTCAAAACAAGCAGCAAAAAAGCATTGCACTAGTGCTGAGGTTTGCATGAGGAAGTACCAAGAGCCATGCAAGGAAATTCAAGGCCCTGCTACTAAACTTCCACAATCTCATGCAAGGAAGCACAATCCTATGTGAGGAACCATAACAACACACTAGAAAAACAAAGGATAAAAAGATAGAAAAGACAATTCCTCCACATCGGGAGTACTGGATCCATAAACTGAGGCTTGGACACTTGAACACAAGAAATACAAAACACCAAACAATGGGGAGTAGAATAAAACTATCCATCGAATCCATAACAACATATGAAGGAACATGTAGAAAGCAAAATCGCAATGTACAAACATGGTTCATAAACCAAACATCATAAGAAGGAAAAACATAAAAAATAAAGCACCAACAAAACCAAACCTCATGCATGATTCCTCCCAACCATAATAGCATCATGAGACCCTAAAGGTCCTAGCCATCCCCTACACCTAACATCCCAAACTGCCAACTAGATAGTCAGAGCTATCTTATGAGGATGTCACTACTAAAGTGTACTAACATCATAAGGATAGGAAATCTAACATGCTAATCCAATAAGCAAAAAATTCTTTAACTAAGAAAATTAGATCATCTAATCATATGCCTAACATCATAATAAGGGAATGCATAAAATAAACTAACATCATCTAAACATGATATTTAAGCATTCCAATGAAAGCATAAATCATAAGAAAGCATACTCCAGAACCCAAAGTACCAAGTGAAAACACCCTGTAATGGTCACACTAGGACAATAGACTATCTTTGTACATTAGTCCCTAGCAGTGGTAAAGGTAGTTGTGCCTCCCAATCCCATGAACCCATAGGTCCACTCCCACTGTGTTGATGGAGATAATGATCCAACTACAAACACACATAAATAAAATGTCCATGGCTAACACTCGCGCTAGATAGTATTGATGACAAAAACCAAGATCAAGAGACAATGCATGTACAACATGTTCTAGTCAGACACTAAATGGGTTACTATGTAGGGGATGACATCATGGAGAGTCACTTGGCATTAGAAAGCATCAGAAAGCCCAAGCTAGTATTGGCATCTCACACTTCTCAATGAAAGGAGCACTTCCAGAATCTTTTTATTATCTTAAGTTCTATTACCACCCAATGTTTTATTTAGTTATAACTTGATTAAAACTTTTGCACACCAACCATCAGGAAATAGTCACTGGGCTGTAGAGATAGAAGCCCCCTCCATGTGCTACCCTACCCTACCCATGCTCATCCAATGATGAGTGTTCATAGGCATGCATATTCCCAACCCAACCTTAAATGATCATAACTCCCATAAGTACCATGGAAGATTGGGCCTCATAAGTCACTCAAAAAATGCACATACATGTGCTCGTGTGTGGTGCACCACCATTACAAAGATCATAGCACAAGGACTAGATGAGAACTTAATGCATCATGAACTCACTCAATTGGCCTCAATCTAGAAGTATGGATTCTGCATGAATCTTAATGATGCAATAAGACCAAACATCATGAACTCACTCAACTGGCCTCAATATGGTAGAATGGATTCTACATGAATCCTAGTATCCATGAAAATAATAACAAGGTTCCAAAGGAAACAATAACACCAAGTATAAACTCATTCAACCAAACACAAAGTTAGAAGTACATATATGACACACATCCCAATGCAACATAAAAGTGTAAAAATAGTCTGACTGACATCCTATAGATAATCAAGTCCATGACCAACATCATGCTAAGAAAACCCAAGAAAAATGGGCAACACACAAATCGAGGTAAAAACCCCAAAACTCAAAAACTTTAAAAATAAAACCCATTTGGTCTTAGGGTACAAAAGCCACAAAAATCTAATAAAATCTGGCTTTGGAGTTTGTATGAAAAATGACCAACATAATGGTGTAAAACCCCAAACCCTCATCTCGAGAAATAGGGAAATGCTCATACCCGCCCAACTAGGTAGAGCTAGCATATAGAAATGAAGGGGAACACTAGTTCTTAGCCTCCTAACAAATGACTAGGAAAAATAGTAGAAACGGAGCTGAAACAATAAAGTGGGAGAGCCCTACCTCAAAGCCAAAAGGGAAAAATGAGAATATGAACCATAAAATAAAATTTTTATAGAAATCATGGCAATCCAAGGTCTCCTCGAGCTGGATCCAACAAGATTGATCTTGCGACGATCCCACACTCATAGCTCCCACAATGAACAAAACAACAAATCCTCATGAAGAGGATTTTTGCGTTTTACTCTCAAACTTTCTAATTCAAAAGTGAGAAGTGAGGAATTAATTTCCTCTTTCAATACTTGTTCACTTTTTGAGTGAATAATCGATTAGGGCTAATAACCAGAAGGACTAGCTAGATCCTAAATCAACCGAAATGAAAATAGGCTATTCCAAGTAATTGGAATTCATCTAAGGAAAAGCTACCAAAAATTAAAAATCAAATCAATTAAAGCCTAAAAACCCAAAAATCACAGAATTTCCTTAACAACCTTTGCAAGAATGCAAACCTCTAAATGCATAGACACACTCAAAAGTCTAATCACATAATGCAAATGATTCCAAATTTAATCCAATTACTGGAAGGTTTAATTTAAACATTTAAATAAGATATGTTGACGACACAGGGACAACATTGGTAAATATGAACAACTGAATCATTAACTCCATGTGCCACTGCTAGGGATACAAATCCTGCACACTAAAATACATGATCAAGTGTAATTGCATATAATAACATAGTTGAAGCAATAAATGCATTAAATAACCTAATTTAACCATTTATTTAATTATACTAAAATAATCTATCTACATCACTCACATTCGCATAAAGCATCACAAAGTAAGAACGAAGTAAATAACCATAGCATTAAATCCACATCTAACATAATTAGAGATATGCCTAAATATTGGATAACCAGATATCATCATAAAACATACTATCAACTCAAAATAAATTATCATCACGCATATATGATCAACTGGACAACATAGTAATCTAACATGGACAATTTATTTCTAATTATTTAAGAATTGAATAATAGTTGTTTAAACAACATAAAAAGGTACTTAAAACACATAAGTGAACACAGTCATATACATGACTAACCATTGCTACAGGAACCTAGTCTAGTGTAATAGGGTAATAGTACATAGTGCAAACTCTACACCCATCTCAAGGTAATCACAAAACAATATCATGATATCATGTCGATCCTAGTAACCACTAGCACAACCTCAACAAAACCATCTAACACATCATAATATCATGAACAACCATAAGCATTATTAGAGAAACTAAAATAATAACATAAATCAAATCACCTCAAGGGAATAGACCACTCATGGTCCCAATCACAATCCCTTCCCAAGGTAAGATAGAAGGCAACAAAGGAAAATATAAGAGTCAAGCAAGAGAAGGCTTGATAGGTTAGCCAAGGGAGCATTTGTGATGGTTGGAAGCATGGCATGGGATGTACGGATTCATGCTTGTTCACATGGATTGCTTGGCTGTGGCTATGACTTTGAAGGCTTTCATGGTTTTATTGCAATGGTTTTTGTTGAATAATACATGATGATGGATACTTTTGGTGGCTGGATTTTTTCCCTCAATGAGGCTTTCCTTGAGTATATCACATGTCAGAGTTTTATGGGTATATTGTTTATTCTCTTGCATGTGAATTTTAATTACATAATTATTTTAGATATATTATGAGTTATGTGGAAATGGTTATATTTTTGTTGCAAGTTTTCTTACATGATATTATCAGGCATGCCTTTGATATAGTGATAGTTTAGATTGAAGATAAAGGCATGCTCATATTGTCTTATAGTTGATGATGTTGAAGATGAGGTTGGAGATTGTAGCCGTGAATAAATAAAGGCAAGTTAAAAGAAAACATATTCATTCTTGATATAGTTGACTATCGTTACTTCTACATTTCTATATAGTATTCATATTTTCCATTGTGAATTACATCAAACCTTTTGTGTTCCACTTGTGAAAGTAGGTTACCAAAATGTTGCACTTGTTAAAGAATTCAACACATTATCCAACATTAGTTTATAGTACGAGATCAAAAACAACTAATTATCTTAATGCCATGACAAGGCCTTTCATACATTCCTCCTCACTCCATGGAAGATTAATATTGGATATTGACACGGGTTTTTATTTTATGGGTATTTCCAAGAGTTTTTTATGAATAATTGTTAAACACGGAATGACAAGCTCTATTCTTATTGTATGACTTTAGACATTTCCCTCTCAAAGTTTCTTAGTAACACCAAGTATGTCAATCTCTCTAATAGGTTCACTTTGATTGTAGACAACCTATCCAAGTGAGGTGGAGAAAAAATAGTTATGGCTATAGAAACTTCTGGAAGAAAATGCTTAGCTCAAGGTAGTATAGTATAATTTTTTAGACATAATTATTGAGTTTTCTAAATATTTTTTTGTGTTTTTGTACTAAATGTGTTTTTCAATGGCATGCTCAACTAGTTAAGGATAGGAAAAAAACTTAACTTATATAATTGTTTCATGGTGAAGTATTCTTTCCATATCTTCACATTCCTAAAATTACTTTCATCTTTGTTATTTTGAGCTAACATAATTAAATGTACAGATGGTAAGGGTCCAATCATTGGAGGTAAAACTTGCAGCCTAGGAATTGCATGTTGTTGAACAAGAAGATCATAAATCAAACTAATGTTGCCTTATATCTAAACAACTAGAGGCTAATGGACCCATATCAAAGTGCCTCTAGTTGTTTCAAACTCTTCCATTGATCTCTAGTTGTTTAGACATAAGTCACTCTTCAAAGCGCACTAGCAAGACATTTGAATCACATAAGATCTTTATGCAAAAAAGTAGTTGTATCTACAAGAAAAGGGACCCTACATAACAGAAAAAAGAAGTAGCAGTTTGTCTTACAAATAAAATCTCAAAACAAAAGGTTTAAATTTGCAAAAAAATTGAGTTAATTATGTCTAGAATCAGATAGCCACATTGCATTATTACATGAATGATTTTCTAGACAAGCTCTTTAACTATTCCTCTTTTGAATTTGTGAATATCTAATTTGTTCCAATTAAATAGGTTGAAGATGTAAAACACTCTGCACCAACTAGACTAGTTCTTTACTTTACTGGAGCCACATGTATTCTTTACACTTTTGGAGGTCATGTGGTTATAGTGTAAATTATTCAACACTTATCAGCCTTCCTTTATTTTCATTTTGTGGCTTAATAATATTTATTGTAAGATCCTTGTTATAAATTAAGACCATAAAGTGCATATGAGTAGTACTAATATTTCAAATCATTTTTATGTAGGTTCAACTGATGTGCAAAAAACTTATGTGGATAATAATTATTGACACAAATGT
Organism: Cupressus sempervirens; assembly: GCA_028749045.1. Taxonomy (NCBI): domain Eukaryota; kingdom Viridiplantae; phylum Streptophyta; class Pinopsida; order Cupressales; family Cupressaceae; genus Cupressus; species Cupressus sempervirens. The sequence continues at coordinate 520,987,056 of CM053789.1, forward strand.
TTGTACCCTTGCCTAAAGTTTTTACCTAAAGGAAACCTTGTGTAATATGAAAACAACCTTGAAAGTGTGGGACTTTAAAATTAGAGATTGAGTCTCCAGAGAAGGACAACTTCCTTACTATTAGGGTGGACCTAGCTATTTCTTGAGAGGAAAAGGGAGAAGGAATGCATGCAATCAAACTACCTATCCTAATCAAAGAGGGGTGATACACCAAATAGTATTGTTCAATCTTATCCCTACCCAAGAAAGCCCAATTCATCAATATAATCCTCAGATACATAGATTCTATATTAGCTTTGACTCAACAATCATACAAAGATTAGAAATCAATGAAATGGTATAAGGAAGGGATTTCACTCTATATCATCCAAAGACAAATAGACACAAAATATAACTAAAGAATGACAACAATACATCAATATAAGGAAAAAGATGTTGTGCAATATATTAATGGAAGAAGGAGATACAATTGACAATTATATTCATTCACATGCAAAAGGGGAATCACAATGACAAAGCATAGAATACTATTGCTATAGAATCAGAGAAAAGACCGACCCTTGGATGGTTTACAAAACTTGCCTTTATAGTTCAAGCATAACTGAGAAACTTCTTTCCTAAGCCAAGCTCAACTACTACAATTAAATTTTTAGAGAACAATCACTACTGATCCAAAGAAGATTTGATCAAGTGCATGCCCATATACATAAAATCATGTCTTTCATACTAATTCTGACCTCGAAGAGATAGAAAAAAATGATCATAACTACATGGTTAGCTAGAAAGCTAACTTAGAGTAGTGATGGAGTGTCCTTTGCATGAAACAGACATGGAGATAATCAAAAAGTAGTTGCAGATGATCAGGGAATTGGTTTGCTATTAAAGAGCTGCCTTTGAGAGTGTTTTCAATGCACCAGATCAGATATATCATCAATTCAACCATCAAACCTGCCATGTAGCCCAATAATACTAAAGTATTTTGCCACCCTATTTAAAAATTAAACTATTTGTTGACCTGTGCTTGCTCATTGTTTCATGGCTTTGCAACTGACTTTTCTCTTTAACTACTTAACTATGCGAAGCCACAACTTGCATTGTTTTATGCTTATCACTGCATTGCAACCTACTTTCACTTTAACCCTTTGATTGCAGCAACCCAATGACTACCATTATTGCTACATCATAGTTAATTTATGCCTTTAGCATCTAAAACTAGTGACCAGATGAACAAGCATTAACTTTTAGGCCTTTGTCTTTGCGACCATGTGATCACCTCTTTGCTTATAATCTATTCAAGACTTTGCAGGGTTGCAACTTATCTTAGCTAATAACAAATTTGCTTTGGGATTGTGTGAGTGAAGGGTCCCTCATGTTCTTTTAACTTGGTCACTAGTTCCTAGCTTATCCATACTAACTTTCCTTTAACATCACGACTGAATGATCACCATATTTTGTTTTCATTCTGATAGCATGGTATGGTCATGGTTTGATTACATCTTATAATTATTAATCATGTGACCATGTGATCAAGTATCTTTTGACTTCTCTCACCAGGTCATAGCGTGTTTTGATTTTCTTCTTCTTAACATCACAACTTAGCTATCATTCTATCCTTCCTTCATGCTAACTATTTTGTCAGGTTGCTAACCTCATAGCTCTCATCCTTTTTGACAACACAATTGGATGAATAAACATTTTATACATTTTATGCCAATGATTTTTGGTTTGCAACTTAAAACTCATCTGTGGCTCCAACCCTTGCGATCATGCAAAAATCATCCTTTAATTGTGATCTCTACTTTGCAGTTGCCATCTACTTTTATCCATTAACTACTGTGACAATGCAATTCATTATGTTTTCGCTAGGTCACAACTTGAAGTCTTAACCTTAGTCTAAACCTTGTAAACAAGTGAACAAGGTGATCATTTCATCGTAGCCTAAACTTTGGTTAATCCTTAACCTCCTGCGATTGCACAATAACACATGAATCTTAGCTGTTGGAGTTAAATTTTGCACGGTTGTGACTGGAAAACACTTAGAGATAAAACTGATTGTGACTATGCGAATGAAGCTAATCACTCCATCGCAACTCCTTTGATAGTTAGGCTTTAACTATCTACAAACATGTGGGCAAGGAAAGATCACATTGTCATAGGCATAAAGCTTCCTTCAATATGAAAAATATGAGGGCTTAGGGATAGAAGAAAAAGTCAAGATTTTTTTGTATCCCTATTGGTCTGCATGGCAATTATGAATAATAGTCAAATGAACATGAGCATGGCTTGTCACCATAGATAAATTTGATTTTGGAAGGAGGAGCAAAAAAGATGAACAATAATCAAAAGATGCCTAGTAGGTAAGGTTTTAAAATGTCTTCCTATCTCAAATTTAAAGACATTCACATCAAAATAACACATTTCACTATTTTGATATAATCATTTATAATTCTACCTTTTAGTATAATATTATTAATTGCATGAATATTGCTTTGTATCCAATTTCCAATATTTCCTTACAAGTATTTAATTTTATCATTATATTTCATGCTTGAGTTTTGCTATGATAATGTATTGTTACTTAAAACTATGTATTCTTAGGAATTGTTAACATTAGTCCTTTTCTTTAGGATGTTTAAACAAACATTGAATTAAGATTTTGTCTATAATATCAAGACGATGGCATGGGGGGTTCTAGGATGCATAAATGGATTCCTAACACCAAGACAATTGGCACATGGCCTTCCTTTCACATGTCACCCTTTCCATTGATAATTGTCATCAAGGAAAACAAGTGTTGCATTTTGGAAACCCCTTACATTTCTTATTTAATGCTTCATTTTCTTTCACAAATCATGCAATTCTATTTTAAGAAAAGTTGTAATGTCATTTTATCTTTAAAATTGTCATTCACTTTCATTCATAGTAAACTTATACCAAATTGATTCCACACTCATACCATCATCAAATTCACAGTTTAGTCTTTGCATCCATTATCTTGCATGTCATCATCATTCTAGCTATTATCTCACCAATCATAATTCTTTCATCTCATCATCTAGGTCATCATCATAATAAGTTTGCATACTCATGGAGCTACATTGAGCACTCTTTAAGGTGAAATAGTGATCACACATATCAAACTACCAAATCAAAAGATAAATTATCAACAAAGGAGACTTGATTTTTCTTCTTCTTATTGACTTCTTTTCTTTCTAATTTGTCCAATTTTAGCATCATATCTTGAGTGTATGTTTACATTTCTATAGTTCAGAGTTTTTAACTAAGAATTTGATTCATTTTCATCATTGGAAAATACCAAAAGTGTATGCACATCAACATGGGAGTGAAATTATTTTCCACTATTATAGTCTACAAGTAAACACATAAGGACAAATCTTACATAGTGTATGTGAATCAACTAGTAGAGTTTCCTAAAGAGGAGTTAACAAATATATTGAAATTATTGTAGGTTATATTTGATAAGAAAATTATTATAGAACATACTGTAAAGCCCAAAACCCAAAATTACATCATTTGATTGGGTATTCAAAATGCTACCAGTACCCTCTTGCCTACAGTGTGAATAGATTCTTTTAGACAATACATGGACATAACTTTGTGATCTATTAATAAATTGTATGTCATGTTAATGAATGTTATGTGATTATAATGGTTTAATGTTATAGTTCTTAAATGGATGAATGAATGACTGAAATATTTAATTAGATGTTAATGGGGAATTTAGAGTGATTATGGGGGGGGGGGGGGGGATAACAAATGAGCTTCCACCTTCACATGGTTGGCCTTATTAGGTAGAGAATATTAAAGGATCCTCAAAACCAAGTGAAGCTTAAACTAAAACAATCAACATGTTCCCAAAGAGATATTATTGTTATACATATTAACCATAACTCTTTGGGTGGTTCTTTATTTTTCATTCCTCTACCTACATCTATGTTACTAGAAAAAGGAAATCATTCAGTCTCTTCTTTTGAATTTCTTCATCTCTCATGTTGGTCTGAACTAGAAATATTACTCCTATTTTTGTCCCCAAATAAACTTTTTTCAACTTATTTTAAGGAATATTAAGCCACTGAACCTAATTTAGCTATTGCTTTGGAGTTCATCTGCTCCACTTTTATGCTCATTCATAACTAGCTATATGCTCAAAACCAAGTGAAGCTCAACATTAACTAGGTTCCACCAAGTCATGTGGTTTGTCCTAATTAGTAGAGAATATTAAACTATTATTGAAATGAAGTGAAGCTCAACATTAACCTATGATTGCATGACAAATTTCTAACTCCACCTAGGAATCTAACTATTTTAGGCCATACATCCAAGAGTGTCCTCTTATCTAAATCATCCAACTCTACAACCAAATACTTGTTTTTCACACCTTGATACCTTAATTTTGGGCATCAAAACTTTCTAATTCTACCTATATTTGCATGCATGTGCCTCTCCAATGTATATATATTTGCAAGAATGTGCATATACTTGTGTGTGTGTTTTCAAAAAATAAATTTTGTGCATTTCCTACACTCATGGCTTTCCACAAGACCACATTTCTTTGAGGCATTCTATAAAAAGGTTCACATGTCTTGCTTGTGTGATTTCAATAGAAATGTAGTAGTAAATAAATTTACAACATTAACTTTTTAATGGTAAATATTTGGAGTAGGGTAAACTGAACATTTTTTTACTTGTATTTCAATAGGAATGTAGTAGTAAATATGGTGCTATTTTTAGATGTTAAATGTGTTAACCTCTTGGTTTCAAGCAATGTAGAAGGGGGCGTTCAAAATGCAATCTCAATTTATATGCATAGGACATCATGTGGAGCTGAAAAATCCAAAAGGTTTGTATTTTTGTTAGAGGTCCTTAATTAGGTATTTTAAGTTATATACCATCATAAACATTATAATTTTGACTCTTATAGGTGAGGTTAATGTCCTAAGCATGCAAGAAAATCAAGAATTTTTTATTTTTTGGCTTGCTAAGGACATTCTCTCAGCCATAGAAGCTAGACTTCTAATGTTCACGATGGTCTATAAATTAAAAAAACTTATAGACCTATTAAAAAAATGTAAACATGGTGCATTTTTTTAGATCCGCCTACTATCCATGCATATGGAATGTAGTTGGATGTACATGCATGATTTAGAGTGGCAAAATCTTATTTTGGATGGGAATGAGAGAAGCCAAAGACATAAAGGCCAGAAGATGGGTAAATAATGTGACTTTGCAAGCCTAGAACCTTTTTTGGTTATATTTTGAAATATGTATCCACATGAATATGAATATTTTGTAGAGAAATAGTAATAAGCATCTTCCTTGCAAATTTTAATACCCTACCACTCTCACAGTCACTTAAGTATAGAAGTTAAGAATTTTCTCTCACATGTTGATCATAGGGTAGAATAAAAAAAGTAGCATAGTTTAATGTGGAACTCATCAATTTCCTTAATAAAACATATTTGAAGTATAAAACTTTTATTTGTGGGTAGATGAAAGTAAGATGGATAGTGCAAACAATATAACACAATATGTTCAATATGGCTTGATTAGACAATATGATGTGTTCTTGAGGTAGTTGGATCTGACAAGGAAGTAAGTCTTATGTGTTCTTCTCAAGGCTTTAGATTCATTTTCTCACATCCGACATAAATATTTTTTGTTATGTGATTATTATGAGTTTATGATTCTTTTTCTACCACTCTATAATTTGTTAATATTTTTTTAACTAAGCAACATTATTATGGATTATAAATTTAATATAATTGGTATTTTAATAGTGATTGGGCTTGTTTTGTTCAATAGTAAGGTGTGCAAACTCATTCAATCAATAGGTCAAGAGTGTTCATATATAATATATGGATGGGGAGTGGTGGGATGTATTGGACCATATGAGAATTGAATGAGGAAATTAGTTGATGGCCCATTTTGAAAATTGGACGATAGAGTACGATGAGGGTATCACCATAGACTAGCTTAGGCTCTGCTCAAGGGAAACTAGATACTCTAATTGTGTCAATTTCTTGTATCCCAACATGAATGTCTTGGCTGAGCTTCAATAAATTAGCACAGTCAGAGTTGAGGATTGTGCTAGAGCAGAGCATGAGCTAGTCTATGGTGATACCCCAATCCTATTTTGATGTCTTATTTTCAAAATGGGTCATCATTTTCCTCATTCTATTCCTAGCTGTTCCACATCTAACTACGACCGATCCACATATGTATCCACTTCAACCTCTACCATATAATCTTAATTCACCTTTGTTACATAGAAAAAACCCAAGGGATTGAGCTAGAGGTATAACAATACCCATGATATTTTATTGTAGCCTTCAAATCTTGTCACAAAACTTGTATATGACAAAGGCCATGATGTGCATCACAGTGATGGAGATATTAATGAAATACTTGTTTTAGTGTAATCACGACATCCTAATTAATAGAAATTCTTAGTATTAACATTCAATTTATCTTATTTTCATTTTGATCACTGTACTCATTATCTCATAGATTTGTGCCTTTTTATTATTATGTTCACTCACCATGATCAATATGTGCTCTTTAATCATTTATTAGATAATGTAGAACTTAAGAGATGCTGAGCTGTAAACATCTGATGCTAATCGATATTTTAAGTTACCATTTTTTATCTCATTGATATTCCCTTAAACATTGTCTTTAAGTATTATTTGTAATCACATATTAATATTTTTCCATCCTCATTAGCTGTCTCGATACAACTCTAATGATTATGCATTGATAATTGTTATCTTATGCAATCCTCCTTTTTGAGAAATGATCAATCTCCAAATAGCATGATTCAATATAAGTTTGTGTTGTCTTCACCAACCTCATGTATTTCTCATTTTTCTTGCATAACTCTTTTAAAAATTTCTCAGATTGTTGAAAGGTAAACAATAGCTTATCTTGGTTGTAACCTTTTATACTGACCAACTTGTTGTTAACATTTTTATGGTGGTGAGAGTGATAGAGAGATACCTATATGCACAATAGGAATTCCTTTTGGTGTTTATGTAGCAATAATGTGTTGCCATGTGACTTTCACTTTAAAATTTTGGACCTTCATGGAAAAACAAATCATTGTAGTAGCAGTAGATTTGAGCTTAACTTTTCCTTGAATATTATCCTAAACTCATTACTTTGAACGCAAAGTTTTATACCATAGATGTAATGCATATGGTTTGATTTATAAAATTGCAAACTTAATCTAGAAATTTGACAACAACTTTGGATCATAAATTCAGTTCATATATACTTGTAATCAATATGGAATCCTTGATCTACATGATAACAATAACACAAATGAATTTTTTTGTATCGTCTATTTACAATTTGTAATGTATTGTTGTTTCATTTTAGGCTAGAGGACAACTTAATCCATCAACTTCTCTATCGATGCTTACTCATTTCAGGCTGGAGGACAATACAACATATGCCTTCAAATCTAACATATTAAAACTTGGAGGTACTTAAAAATGCATCCCTTTAAAAAGGATTAGTCCTCAATTAGCCATTGATGGTATTTGATGGTACCCATTTGAGTTCTTGTAGTCATTTATATTTTCTATTAAACGATTTCATGCTTATGTCAAGCAATAATTCTATAATATATTGGATATTTATATATTTTTAAAATGATTTCATGTTTAGGTCAACCAAATTTGTATAGCTACCAACACCTTGTCTAGCATCTCTTCCTACCCTGGCTTATTACCTTGTAGAAATGCTATTTAATTTTCATAGTAGATGAAATTGTTTCCAACTTTTACTTCACCATTATATATCAATATAAAAATACATCTAAAATAGGATAAGCCAAGATAGAGTTTTCTAATTAAATGGCTTAATAGTCCAATTGCAAGTATTGCACTTCTGATTGATGGTATAAACACTAAGTTTCTAGTATCATATGCATTTTAAAATAAATAATATCTAGAATTTTGTTGATTATGGACTACATGATACATATGGTTTCAACAGACAAAATATATAAATTAAATACCTAGCATTTCAATGGGCATATTGACAATGTAAGGGATGAATAACTTTATCTTTGTTGAAAAGAGAAGATCTTAGCAGTCATTAAAAATCTAACAATACATTCTTTGCACCAAGATTTGAATCTTGACACACTTGGACTTCCTAAGATGTGAAAGAATATGCAACAATGCACTCATAGATGTGTCAGATATCTTGATCAAATCATCTTATGTCAATTCAAAAATATTCACAATCCTTTCCGCTTCTCTATACACATTCTCTACCTCCTCACTCTGAGAAGAACAAGAAGAAAACTTGTTGTGCAAGTTAATGAACTCCATACTTGCAACTTTGAACAAAGATTTGTAGCCAAGAGGTTGATCCACAATTAGATTGGATTGTTGAAACTGACAAGGCTATTTTCATTTATCAGGTTGATCTTGAGGCTACATTAGTTGAAATTGAGGATCCATTATAAATTATTTTCCCAATACAAGGAACTCATCAAAGTTTTGACATCCTCTAGTAGATCTTTCAATGAGGAGTGTCGTCGATGATATAGAAACCTCATCCAAAAATTACTGGCATTTTGTCAAAGTTTCAACATAATTAGGTAGATGTTTCAATGAGGACTAGCATCGATGATATGGCATCCTCATTGAAAAACCACTGGGATTTCATCAAAGTTTCAACATAATTAGGTAGATGTTTCGATGGAGAATGTTGTCACGATGACATGGCATCCTCAACAAAAAAGTATTGGGATTTCATTGAAGTGTCAACATAATTACATAGATGTTTTCATGGGGACAATTATCAATGACATGGCATCGTTGTCAAAAAACTATTAGGATTCTATCCAAGTTTTGACGTAATTAGGTAGATATTTCAATGTTGTTGAGGTATATGCTTGTTGAATCAAATAATTCTTGATGCCTCCTTCTACTAGAGTTTGGACTATTTTTCAATGATGTTCTTTGTCAATAATTAGATGAGACTGACATTGGTAAAAAATTTGAAGAAATTTTAATGAAAAAGGTTTTGGTCAAAAGTTTGACCAATTGGTGTGTTGGTCTAAATTTTTGTATGATAGAAGTCCTTTGTCTAGATATAGAAATTTTAGATTGTACCAATTAATGGATAATAGGGTTTCTAGCTAAGTCATCCTTTTGCTAGCCTTTGAAATTTTTTGTGAAAAACCCTACATCCCATTCCTTTTAAAAATTTTCAGGCGTGAAATATTTGAAAATCAACTTGGGCGAATATTTTGATTTCTTTTTATTTTCTGCGCCCCCGAGTTACCTTTCCTCTCAAATTCCTCACTGGTCGATCTGAATAGATCTACCGTTGTCATTACCTCGCTATGAAAACATGAGCACTTTTTATGCATAGCGAGGTAGCGAGTGCTAGAAAGTTTATAAAACGAGACCAAAAAATGAAGATACAACAATCAGAGATTTTTTTTTTGGCCCACTTTTTAGTCACGTACACCTTGTAAGTATTGTCAGAATAGGAAAAGGGACCTTAGTAGAAGTAGTTAGAAGTTGATGTTGGAATGAGGGTCTTTCCGATGCCTCGCTACCTCGCTATTAGAAAAACTAAGCATCCTGCCTTTAGCGAAGTAGCGAGGTGCTATAAAATTAAAGACATGGTGGCCTCGAGTAATGTAGATGGTGACTAGGATTAAAGTAAGGTTTTGTTGGGTGTCAACAATGCAAAATTTCCTACATCATCAATACCCCAGACCCACACCCCATTCATAAAGTGTACAAGAGATCCTGATCGTCAAATCAAAGTGGAATAAATAGTCCTTGCTATCTCGCTATGGAAAGTTGCAAGTTGTTTACTCTATGCAACATAGCAAGTATGGGACCTACCACTCTTCAGGGTACTTGGTGTAGTTTCTCCATCTTTGATTTAGTCTCAAATCAACAGCCGTCGCTATCTTGCCATGAAGAGTTGCTCAAATGATACGTATAGCGAGGTAGCGAATGAGGGCCCACTACTATTCTTCTAAGTAGTACAGTAATATATCATCCAAAAGATCAAGATTGAATCGATGGTTGTTGCTGCTTTGCTATGGCAAGGTGCTTGTTCTTTATGTATAGTGAAGTAGTGAGCTATTGACATGTGTCCTCAGTCACTAGTGGGTCCAGATAGAAGTGCCATCAAGGAAGGAGCTGTGTATGTGGGCAGTTTTCATTGGATTGATTGGCCAATTTGTGAAGTGCAATGCCTAGTTGTCTTTCTCCATATCCCATGATCATAGTATTTTTAAAGATCGACGGTGCAGATTTAAATGCAAAAGGTGGTGCCACTCTATGTATTAATTAGACATGAAAGCTTCGCATGTGAGGAAAAATAGAGTATAATATAGAAGATTTTATCAATTTAACCTTACGTGAACAAAGATTTCAAGCTATTCCTGAGCATAAGCAATTACTGAAGAAGATCGTGCTGAAGTTTGGCAAGATTGTGAAGCAATTTGCTAGAGATAAATTTGTAGAAATATAGAGGAAGACAAGGATAGAATTCAAGTAAGTAATCCTACTGTAATCTTTGTAAGTATCTCAGTTCTGTAACGCATAATCAAAGATACCTCCAAAGAAGGGATTTTTAGGTCAAGTAAATTATTTGGATAGAAATGTACATGATGATTTGCTTGAGTTGCTTCCTAAGTCTACTATAGAAACAGTGCAAGTTAAAAACTTGACCTCATTAAACCCTAGGTTGAGGATAGTTGATGGATTATATGATAAGGGTAATTGGGTCCAGGATGCTCAAACCTCACAAAACAGTTTAAATTTGTTCAAGAAATGGTTTGTAGAAAGGAAATTGTATGCCCCACATGCCAATATATGGAATTTCAACCTGGGAAAGCTAGTTGTTCCCAGTGTGTTTATGGATTACGACCTCCTTGAGGCCATGGCGAAAAGTTATGATCAAGCCACTAGGGTAGTGAGAAGAGTAGATGGTGAAATTCTAATCACCATTAGTCCAGAAGAGATTAGGAAAGTTTTCCATTTGGGACCTCTAACTAGGTATCATGTGCCCATTGATTTCACAAATTTAGAAAAAGAATATATGTCAAAGAAGGATGTAGTTAGACAAGGTGCACTAAAGGCCCACATTGGCAAAATTGGAACCCTACCAGCAATAACATCATCCTCTAAAGAACCTTTCAAGAAAGCATGCTTCAATGCCAGGGCAGTAGAGATATACAAGACCCTGTGTAGAGTTTTTGGAGAGGGTGAAGAAGACTTTATCCCTGTGAGTTTCATGTATATGATCACTCAAATCTCCTCATTCAATGTGGAAATAATTTTTGATTTTGCTTCTTACCTGGCTGATGAGATTCATAGTGGATTGGTGGGGATTGCTAAGGGCAAGGTGGAGAAGGTTTGGGGCCAATACTCCCTATTGATGCACATGTTTCTGTTTAAGAGGGCTACATACTTTGGTAAAGAAATGGTTCTGAATAGAGAACAAGAGGGGGAAGCACTACCAGTTCAATTATGGAGTGTAGATATGACTGGGGAAGCATAAAATGCTAGTTTTGTTAGATTTGATAGACACTTTGCCTCCAAACTGAGATGCCTCATATTGAGTGACAATCCTAGAATTCCTAAGGCATTAATGCACCTTGTTAGGCCTATGGACAAACCCCATAATCTGAAAGTTTCACATAATTGGGGAGATATCATCCCATATTCAGTTTCAACTGTCATCAGAATTTATGGATTTAAAGGAACACCCCATGTACTACCTTATCAGGTACCCTTAAAGGTAGGAGTAGCTAAATTCTTATGGTAGTTGGGAGGAGTAGAAGAAACCTTTTTGCACAAAAGGGGAACAAGATCAATTTTTCCCACTTGCATGGTAGCCCACTAGTTTGTAATAACCAAGGAAGGGTGGGTCTTCCTCTACAAATTTTTGGATCAGTATAAAATGGCAGTATCTCACTCTTGTTTTTGTGATGCTGAAGGTTTCTTTAATTTGGCTCTTAGGCATAGGATCAAGCTTCGTCCAGTTGAGCATGAGTTCTATTTCTCTAAAGATGTAATAAGGAATGAGTACGCTCTGCAAGAGCAAGAAACAAAGAAATCAAAATGGAGAGTTTATTCAAAATTTTTGGATTTTATTAATTGTTTTAATAAAGATTACAACCCTCTTAGTAATGTTGTAACTATTGCAGATAGAATAAATAAGCTTATGAGTACATTCCCCAAAATAATGGAGGTAATGAATGAGAAGAAGCAACATTTCATTGATTCTTTTCCAAATAAAGCCAGGGAAATAATGAGGAAATTGGGCTTCACTCCCAATATAGGGGCAAGCCCACTAATTGTGCAAAGGAGGTCAGGATATACTATCATTTAGGATCAAAGGCCCATTATGAATAAAGGAAAATGGATAGTTGAATCTACTAGTGTTGCTTTTGAAGAAAGGCCACCTGAACCTTCTTTTAAGAGAAGAAAGATAATAAGGGAAGAGAAATCACATGATGAAAGTTACTCACCTTCCCAAACCCCTATGAGAATTGAGGAGAAGCAACTCACTGATGAGAAAATTGAACAAATTGGATCACAAGTAGGAGTTTTTGTTACCCAGGTAGAGATTGATGAAGGGAACCCCCAGGAGCCCCCTGTGCCAAGTTTTGAGTTAACTATAGAAGATTTCAGGGGAAGGGAATTAGACCTTTTTTGGAACAAGCTAGTTAGCAATTTTTGTTTGATGACAGTTTTGTAAAATCTAGGGCTTTCCATCAATTTTCTTGGAGGGCAAACATGCACATTTTTGAGGAAAGATGTAAAAATATGAAAGCAGAGCATCCAGAAATGGATGAAGCCTCCATTCAGAATCAAATAAAGGAACAAATGATGCAAGAATTCTAGAATATAACCCCTGAAGAGGGGAGACAAATGGTAAAGGCTGCAAATATTTTATTATTGTCCAATTGGGACATTGCTGATGCCTTGATTTTTAATTCTGTGTCAAATAATTTGGGATTGCAAGATCCAAATAAAAAGGAGTTCTTGGGAACTGCATTCAGTAATGACCGAGTTGCTCTTGTTATGTGGTCATTAAGAAGAGGATCTAGGGCTGCTCCATCATAGCCTGATGATTCAGGACTAACGGGGAGTATCATTATGAGGAGAGTTGCTGATACCTCACATGTGTAGGCAGCCGACATGAATGTGGATTATTCTCAATTTGCCTTGGCTACTACAGAGAGAGAAGAAAAGGAGATGACTCAGCTGTAGAGAAAGTATGAAACAGTGGTGGATGCCTACAGTAAAGAGGTAAAAAAGAGAATTAAGCTTGAGAACAAGCTATTGGGAAAATCCACTAGGCCAAGAATAACATACTTTCGCCCCCCAATTGAACCCTTCAAATCCAACCAACCTCATAGAAATACTAGACACACCCTAAAGGCCACAGTACTACACTATTGAGGATTTTGAAGAAGAAAAAGGTAAACTATGGGCCTTACATGTAGAATTGGAGTCCAAATATGACAATAAACTAAGAAAAGCTCTCACATATTTAGGGGACAAAGTTGAATGGCCACTAATTCATGATCAATTGGCAAGGGTGATCAGTATCTGGGAGGATTTGAAAGCCAATGATGAGGCTCTAAAGCCTATTGTGAATAAATGGGTAAGGAGGGAGAAAGAAATGACATTTTTGTGTTTCTTTGTCATAAGGGGTTCTTATGATCAAATTGAAAAAACCTTTGACATTATTTCTGATCTTGCTGATTTTGACAATAAAAAGATTCATTTACAGAGAATAATAATAAGCTACTTGAACAAGTACAAGAGCTAGAAATTCAGTTTCTTTCCTCGTGCCCTAGATAAAAGAAATACTTTGAAAAGAAAAGATGAATGGGTGAAGGAACTTGATGAAATTTTTTGTTTAAGGATGAATAAAATTGTAAATGAAACATGGCATGCATGGTGGGCTACCACAACAGAAGAAATGGTGAAGGCCCAAATATTCTTTGATTCTTTAAAAAAATAATTTGTTTCTATTAATAATGAAGCTGAGTATGTGCAAAAAAGGTAGAGAGATATTTTTCTATTCAATTGGCCAAATGACACACTTTTTGACAAGTGGATGGCAGAAATAGCTCCTGGTGAATAGTTTGATGAAGATGAAACTGACAGTGATGAGGTGCAGGGTGAAGATATCCAAATCATTGACACTGTCACTACACAAGCCCAACTGGAAGAAGAAGACTAGAATAATCAGTCACCTTCAGTTGTAGGCCCGAGCCCATAGGATGCTGATACAACCAAAGAAAAGAAAAAGGTAGAAGCTACTCCCACCATACAAGATAAATATGGTGAAAACCCATAGGTGGAGATTAATGTACCATCATCAGAACAAGCTTCATCATTGGCTAATTTGGCCGTCACATACAAAGAAGGATCAGAATAGCAACTAACTCAACAGTGTTAGAAGATGTGATAGAAGCTGACCCACCAAAAAGAATGTTTTAATTTGGACATCTTCTATTGCCCACATTTTTGTCATTTTGTGATAGGTGTATGTAAATATTTCTTGTAAAGGACACCAATCATTTTCTCTTAGCCTGAAGCTTGTTGCATCTCACACTATATAAGTGAAATTCCAGGGCTAGAGAAAAGGTTCGAATTCTATTGTTTCTAGATGATGTGCTTAGTCTATTTTTTCTGTCCAATATTTGGAGCAAGTTTATGATGTATTTTCTCTATTAGTTCCTGATAATACATGAATAATAGAATGATCTTTGTGTTTCTTCTTAAGGTCATTTTGAGTTTACTGTACATGTATACAATTTTCAAAGAAAATGAATACAAATTATGAGCTGTCCCCATATTAGTTCTTTCTAAATTTTGTCTCCTTTTGATTACTTGGTTATCTTGATATTGTATGAGTAAAGGCTTATGCAATTGAATGCAATCTAGTTAGGTTGTATATCTGTTCATCACTGCTATTAGTTCAATGGATTAAGTAGAAGCTTTGATGAATTTGATAAGATTGCTATAGTAGTGGAAAGGATTTTTGAATGATGAATTCTGATAAGAATTGCTGATAACATTTGTTGTAAGGCAACAAATTAGATCTAAGGATTTGAAGTAGACTTTGAACCCCAATGGATTAGGCACTGGTCAAATTGATTCAGCTGGAAGAGAAATGTGTCATAAATGGTTTTCAAATGCAGAATTATAATGAATTTTACTTTCATTTCCTAAAGATTTTCAAAGTTGGCCTATACTTGTTTGCATGGAATGTTTTAGCTTCAGTTAGCCACTATTGCCGAGAACATGTGCAGATCTATCGAAGAATTTTGGCCAGATCTGTTATATGGGATGTGTTTATCAAATTATCAAGAACTATGCATGTATTTGAGGATTTGAGATGAGAATCAAAATGAAAATAAAATAATTCTCATACAGTGTTTCCCAGTCTTGAATCATCCCTGGGTATACCCACCCTGGTTTTGTAGAGCCTAAAGAGTAGAAAACCACCTTTGGTTTTGTTGAAGTTGGGTCCAAATGGTTTGCACACATAATTGTTAATAGGAATAGGCTAATCCTTAGATTGTGTGAGTGATATCATTTTGGTATTGAGCATTTTTTTGCTTAGTAGTTTTAAAACACCAACATGGTGTAGACAAATTGACCAACCCACGTCGAAAATTGGGTCTAAATTTACTAGTGAAGAGATACAAAATTCCTTGCCTCTTATTGGGAGAACTTTGACAACCTCCCAATTTCTCATGTTGATATTCCCCCATTGTTATCCCCAAGGCTATCAATGCACCCTTTCTAACACTACAAGACTATTTGCTATCAATGCAAATTCATTTTCTAATATTGCAAATGCTTTTCAAACTTGTCCTCTCCAAATTCCCCCTAACCCTCTTTTATACTACTCATGTTGAAAAACCAATGACCAAGATTGATTCTAAATCAATAGTTGAGATCAAAACAACCAAAAACCAATAACAAAATTGATTTCTAGTTGCTTCTAAAAGTGGTCAACAATTTAATAAATAATTGTCACTACTTTAACTAATTAGTTAGTAAAATAATTATTTACTAAATATTCCATGTGGATGAACAAGTATCCAAGCTAACAAACTAATAAGGTTTTCCTTACTCTCAATCAAGGCTTTATGTACTGTCTATCTATGAATTTAAAATAAGGAAGTTAAATCCATTTAGTTGCAATTTCCAAAAGCTCATTATACACTAAGAAAGTGCACTCCTCTAAACCCTTCTATCCAACATATCCCATGAGTTGAAACACTCAAATGTTAGCTTAAAGCTCCCTATCCATGGAGTGCAAGGGGCATAAAACAAGTATAAAATGATTTCTAAAATGAGCCTTAGGGATGCAACCCTTGCTAATAATCCATGCAATGGGAGATTCCTTAGACTAAAGAAAGAATGCAAGTTTCCAAAAGGAGTTCTCTAGTGTGCAATGCAAGTATGGTCTATGCTAGAATGAGATGTAAGAATGTAACTAAATTAATTCAAATGAGAGTATTACAACCATCTTAGTTAAAATAGGTGATCTAGATTATTGCAAAAGGAAGGATACACTATTGAAAATGCATCTAAACTACTTGCAAATGAATCTAAGCTAGTATGAGAGTGGTGATGAGAGAATTTATACAAGAAGTAGGAAGTTCTCCACAAAGCTCTAAGAAATCTGTCAAGAAACCTGCAACATAATAATACTAAAAAACAAGATCCTTTGAGAAGGAGATAACTCTCTTTTTTAAAGGTATACAAACAGTTGAGATCAAGATCAAGGAATGGATGATCAAGGGTGGGGGTTGACTTTTGGCATGATCTACATGCAAGAGAAAGTCAACCGATGAAAAGGAGATGAATTTTCTTGTGAGACCAAAGCATTTTCTTTTAATTTGTAAAATAAAAAAAAAGACTTTATGTGTGCACATTAAGTGGGTTAGAAGAATGGGGTATTTTATTCATGTTCTTTTAATTAAATATGGACTGAGGGTGTTATAGTCAAAACCATAGGTTATAATCAAATAAATTGATTTTACCAATTTGGCCTAGTCACATGATTAAATAATTTGGCCAAAATGTTGAGAAGGGGACTAATAGTCTAGATGACCATTTTTAGGTGATTACATTTTCCCCTCTTTGACTAATGTGTGATTGATCTGAAAATAGATGACGTTAAAGAATACAAAAGCCAAGTAGGAAACAATAGATAGATAGATCTAATTTCGAAGAACGAAATATAGGATGAGATAGCAAGTCTTGAACATACAACTTGATAGTGATAGTATTAAACACTAGGAAATATACGATATCAAAACTCAAGAAGAGTACTAACACCAAAAAATATAGGTAGATCAAGAGAAAATGAAAAGATCAAACATGTGCTCTTGAGAAATAGATAGTTGTAGTAAGTGATGATAGAGTATTTCTGCTCCCTCAGGATCAAAATCAAAATGAGGTAAAGGGAATGCATAAATGAGAAATATATAAGAAAATTGAGATATAGAAAAGTCTATGATGATAGATAAGTGATTTAGAACCCAAGAGTGGCAATAAGGAAGTGATACAATGCCCCGATTTGACTAGAGTTGACTAAGAAGGATAAAGCTTAAAAATTAGGTCAAATCAAGTCAAAAGATGATTTAGAAGTGAATGATGTGATTTCAAGTTGGAACGAAGTGTAGAAATGATGAAGACATGAAGAAATAAAGATTCCATTCAAAGAATAGACCTCAAAAGGTCAATTAACTGCATAGAAGAAGGTAGAATTTTAAAATATAATTTTGACTATCAAGATGAACTCAAATTTTGATTTTGATCCCAAAAATGGATCCAAGATGTCAAATTTAACCAGGGGTGTAATTTTCGTGGAATTTTGAGGAATTTGAAAAATGGGCCAAAATGAGGTCAGAGGACTATATAAGGGGTCCAAGGGTTATTTCAATTCATTTGTCTTTTGTGATTTTGGAGAGATTTTGAGTGATTTTGAGAGAGATCATGGTGCTAGCTGGCATTCTGATGCATAAACATCATTTCAAGTGCAATCCGTTGCACAACTGACCACCTAAGTATGATGCCCCAGTAAGTCTTTAAAAATTTTACATTGTTTTGAGCATTTAACATGTTTTTAACATATTTCTAGGGTTTTTGATAAAAATATCTCGTGATACTTTAAAAGCATCACACAGATAGTTTGAGAAGTATTGCATGATACTTTTGTGAAAAAAATTGTATCACATGCTTTATAGAGTTATATCATATCATCCTTACCCAAATATCATATGACATTGTGCAAACTATCATAGAAAAGAAAAGTATCGTGCAATCCTTAATCAGTAAGAAGTATTGCCTACATATTATGAAAAGTGTTGTATGAGTTTATTTGAGCTTTTTTGAATGTTTAGTGTTGAATCTTGCATGTATGAGCACTTTTTCTATTGTTTCAATCTATTGATGATGTTCTTGATCTATTTATAGCTAATATTGATGTTTTTGATGCTTGTTTGACCCAATTTTGTAGATTGTCTTTCTTGCCCTTCTGATCAAAGCCCCCAAGGTGGTGGGGTCACACATTATTCATCATCTAGAGGATAATGAGAAGGCCACCATAGCAAGCATGAGATTGAGGTGATTGACACACATGCCTCATATACGAGTGAACCATAGGTTGTTGATTTCTTTGTTAGGATTAAACCATAGATAGAAATAACAATTACATGCAAATATAAACAATATCAAAAATTAATAGATCACACAGAAAAGAACACAAGACACCAAGATTTAATGTGGCTCACCCAATCCTTGGGCTACGTCCACCAAACAATAAGTTTGATATTACTACGATCTAGTGATTACAACCCGATTACAATCTGTAACCCCTTACAACTCAATACTACCGCAAGAACCAATTTTCATATCACCACAATAAAACAATCCCTAACCCTAAGCCCTTTTATACAAGTATTTTTACCATTTTATGGTTATAATTAATAATTATATGTCATCCCAAAATCCCAATAAAATAGGGCCCAATTGTTTTTTTCCCAAAGAATTTATGAAGTATGTACAATACTTTCTTGATCAGTCACCACAAACTAACACTCTCCCACTTGGGGATTGATCAAACTCTACACTAGACAACAATCTCCCACTTGTAGATTGATCCTGTAGCAATACTACTACCACATGGGGCTCCCACTAGATCAAACCACCTTGGACTCTACTATTCTTTTATTCATATTTAGTCTAGAAGACCAACTAAAGCTGAAGAGGATTTGAACTTCTTCCTTGTTACTACCATTGTAAATATATCTACTGGATTGTCATATGTATGTATCTTGTCTAGCTTTAACTATCCATCACCCAAAACCAACCCAATGAAATGGTACCACAACTGTATGTGTTTGGTCTTTGAATACAGAGCTGAATTCTTCACAAGATGAATGGAACTCTGACTATCTATAAGAAAATAATTATCCTTCTGAGGGTGTCCCAATTCTTCCAAGAAGAAATAAAGCTATATCATCTACTTGGCTACCTCTATAGAAGCAACATAGTTTGCCTCTGTAGTGGATAAAAAATTAAGCTTTTGTAACCTAGAAACCTAGCTCATGGCTACCCCACCAACAATAAATACATAACTTGTAGTACTCTGCCTGGTATCAATACCCCCTACCAAATCTAAGTCAACATAGCCCTATAAATTAGTAGTAGAGCCCCCAAAGTATAAACGCTTACTATATGTTCCTCTCAGATATCTGAGAATCCATTTAATTGCATTCCAATGCTCAATTCCTAGATGATTCATATACTTGCTGAGAACTCCCACTACATGTGCAATATCTGGCCTTGTACATACCATAACATAGATCAAGCTTCCTACAGCTAAATCATAGGGTACCTTTGACATCTTATCCTCCTCTTCTTGTGTCTTGGGACACATATCCTTAGATAACTTCAAATGACCATGTAAAGGTGTGCTGACAGTTTTAGCATTCTCCTTAGAGAAATGTTGCAACACCTTCTTAACATAATCAGTTTGAGATAGCATCAATTTCTTGTTCTTCCTATCTCTACAAATCTTCATACCAAGGATTTGTTCTTCTACCCCCAAATCCTTCATAGAAAATGCATGTGCTAATTGGCATTTCAGCCCCTTAATGTGATCCATGTTAGACCCAGCTATAAGCATATCATCAACATATAAACATAAAATAATGTAGCTGTCATCATCCAACCTATTAAAATAAACACAATGATCTAAATGACACCTACTATATCCTTGTTCATGCATAAAACTATCAAATTTTAAATACCATTGTCGAGGTGCTTGGTTCAAGCCATATAAACTTTTCTTCAATTTACACACTAAGTTCTCCTTACCTTTGACCTCAAATTCCTATGGCTGAGCCATATCTCTTCATCCAAATCACCATGAAGGAAGGCTATTTTAACATCAGGCTTCTCTAAATGCAAATATTTAGTAGCCACAATACTTAAAATGGTACTGATAGAATTCATCTTAACAATAGGAGAAAATATCTCATCAAAATCAATGCCCTTTTTCTGTGCAAATTCTTTTACAACTAACCTAACTTTAAATCTTTTCTCACCTCCATCCTCTTCTTTTAACCTATAAAACCACTTATTCTATAAAGCCCTTTTACCTATAGACAAATTGCATAAATCCCAGGTCTTAGTTTTCAGCAAACGATCCATTTCATCTTTCATGGTAGACTCCCATTGAATCTTAGTATCTACCTACACAACTTTATTATAATATTCAGTTTCACCAGCACCAGTAAGTAAAATAGAATACAAAGAGGGAGAAAAAATTTCTGGAGGTCTAATTAGCCTTGTTAACCATCTAACATTCACTGGTGTGTGTGGTATTTGTTCTCATGTTGCTGCAACAGATCTTTGTTCAACACTTTCTCATTGAATATGATATCCCTACTTCTTACAATTTTATGATTTTCAAAATCCCAAAGCCTATAACCAAATTCATTAATGCCATATCTAACAAATATGTATTTCTTTGACTTAGCTTCCAACTTGGTTCTATTTTCAGAATATATATGAGAAAATGCTTCACAAACAAAGGTTTTGAGAAAAGAATAACTCACCTTCTTACTAGTCCATGCTTCCTCTAGAATACCAAAGCCCAAAGGAGTAGAGGGACCTCTATTAATCAAATATACAATAGTATTGACAACCTCCACCCACATGTGTAAGGGCAACCCAACATGCAACCTCATGCTCCTTGCATGCTCCATTATAGTCCTATTTGTGTGTTTAGCCACTCCATTTTATTGTGGAGTCCTTGGAATAGTTTTTTGTCTATGAATACAATTATTGGAGCAATAATCTTCAAATTCATAACTGTAATACTCACCACCATTATCAGATCAGAGATATTTTAATTTCTTACCAGTCTCATTTTCAACCAAGCATTTCCATTTCTTAAAAGTTTGAAATACATCAGATTTCTGTCTAAGGAAATAAAACCATACTTTTCTAGTTGCATCATCAATGAATGTAACATAATAATTAGAGCCACTAGGGGAAGATACCTGAGCCGATCTCCATACATCTATATGCACAAGCTCTAATTTCTCCCTTTTATTTTCCTTCCTAGTCTTCACAAAACTCACTCTTTTTTTTTCATACACACAACTTTCACAAAAATCCATATTAACACATTTCAAACCTAGTAAAACTTTCTTTGAATGAAGTAATTTCATACATTTCTCACTCATGTGCCCAAGTCTGTTGTACCACAACGCTGTATCATAATTTATAGCAACTATTTTTTCTCCATGCTCAATTATAGCAATTGTTCCTGAACATTCATTTTTCTCTAAAACAATTAAAGTAGAAGGAACAATATGACATGTACAAAGATATAAGGTGCCTACTTTCACACCTTTTGCTACTACAAGGGAACCTTTTGAAACCTTCCAATTTTTATCATTAAAAGTAACTACACAACCCTCATCACTGAGTTGCCTTGCTAAAATTAAATTCCTACTTAGCTTTGGAACATGTCTTACCTCATGTAGTAGCCAATGATTCCCATTTTGCAACTTAATCTTAACTTTTCCCTTTCCAACAATTTGACAGGGTTCATTATCCCCCAAATAAATAAGTCCAAAATCCCCTTGGACATAATCAATGAAATAAACTCTATGAGGTGTAGCATGAAATGAAGCACCAAAATTTGAAACCCATGAATCATCAACACTTTCTAAAGATAGAAGCAAAACATCCTCTTCAGATTTGTTACTTACCACATTTTCCTCCTTGTCTTCATCTAGTTTATCTCCTTCATTTTTCTTTCGAGTCCAAATTTTTTTTCTTTTTATGCCTTAGTTTCCCATAGTACCAACAATCATTCAGTCCTCTTAATTGAGACCTCCTCCCCTTTGACTTTCCTCTTGATTTCCCACAATTTTTGGAGTTACTTCCTCTCTCAATCATTTTGCTTTGACTTTGTGCATTCAAAGAACGTCCTGATGTAGATCCAGTTGAGGTTTTCCTACAAGTTTCTTCACTCAAAATAACACCAATCACATCATCATATTTTAGGGTACTAGATCCAAGAACAAAATTACTCATAGCCATTACCAAGCCATTCTAGCTTTCAGACAAAAAATACAAAATCAAGAGAGCCCTAATTTCTTCATCAAAATTGATACCCATAGAAGATAACTGACTAGTAATAGTATTAAGCTCATTTAAATGATCTGCAACAGATCCACCTTCTATCATTTTCATATTAAATAAATGCTTCATAAGAAATACCTTGTTTGAAGCAAAGGGTTTTCATATAGTTTCGCTAGGGTTTGCATCAACTCTTCTGTTGTCTTCACTTTTTAAATATTAAATGCCACCGATGGTGCTAGACATAATCAAGTGCTTCCAAGTGCCTTTCTATCCAAAAGATCCTAGTTGTCATTTGACATAAATCCTTGATTCTTGGTTTTTCCTTCAACGACTTCCATAAATCCTTCTGATAAAGATAGTCTTCCATTTGCATCTTCCATAACTGAAAGTTTTTCCCATTAAACTTGTCAACCCTTAGCTTACCCTCATCTGCCATCACTCCCACTCAATCACGAGACTTTCCTGCAAAGGATAACTGAAAAACAACCTCACTTTGATACCGCTTGTTAGGATTAAACCACATGCATAAATAACAATTACATGCAAATATAAACAATATGAAAAAATAATAGATCACACAAAAAAGAACACAAGACACCAAGATTTAATGTGGTTCACCCAATCCCTGAGCTAAGTCCATAAAACAAAAAGTTTGATATTATTACAATCCAATGATTACAACCTAATTACAATTTGTAACCCCTTACAGCTCAATACTACTGCAAGAACCAATTTTCATATCACCACAATAAAATAATCCCTAACCCTAAGTCCAAATCTTGTAGATACGAGGGCTGATGCATCCTACTTATATGAGATGCAAAGACATCCCTTCCCTATATTTACATGACCAGATGCACCACATGTGATAGCAAGATAGGGCATATGGTAGAGATGGCTATCGAGGCAGAGGTAGGGGTGGGAGATAGATGGAGGTCGGGAGTAGTTCTCGAGCAGATGGAAGGAGATACATTTGCGCCTAGGCTGCGAGAGAGCTGTGAGAGAGGAGGAGAGTGAGGATGAGGAGGAGGAGTAGTGTTTGTTAAGACATAGGAGATTGGAGAAAGAAGATTCATGATAGGAGCAACATGCCAGGGGAGATGGAGAGGATGATCAAGATGCTCAGATTCAAGCTTTGGAGGTAGAGCTATAGGGAATAAGGACAACCATAGCAGTCAAAGACCAGTAGCTAGTGGATGCTTGAGTAGAGGAAGATAGGTGAGAGAGATCACTAAGAGATGATTTAGTAGAGGGTAGGTAAGAGGTGGAGAAACATACGACTAGGGCGACTTAATACCATGGGGTATACATTGTTGTAGTTTTGATGGATCAAATTAGGGAAACCTCCATTGAGGGCACCAATGATTCATCCTCAGGCACAACCTAATCATGAGGGAGGAAGCTAGTCTTAGGTCTACGACTAGGTCTAGGTTGATGCCCTTGTGACATTTTGTAGTACCATATGGATTTTGAGACACTGATCTAGGTTTTGGATCCCACATTGTATATGTACTTTGACACATTTGATATATATGAGATACTAGATTCGATCAATGTAGTTGTGAACTTATCTTATTGATGTAATTTTATTCTCATGTGATGGTTGGATATTTCATCATTTGAGTTTATGTTTTCATGTGATATTTCAACTTCTTCTCATGTTTATGTATGCTCAATTTTATGTTCATGTTTATATGCTCATGGATCTCTCTTAAGGATAGTTTAGCTCTCATGTTTATAATGTAGAATCATGTTTTGAAAATGCAATACTTGGATAGATTAGACATGATGATTTAGATTAACCCCTTGTGATGACAATATAGCAAAGAGGTAACATGAAAGATCAAGAAAATGAAAAGATATGATTGAGAGAAAGCTTGAAGAGGGATGAACGTAGTTAGTTGGTTTGCCCATGAAAAGATGAAGAGAGAACTCTCCCATATGAAAAATGCAAGACTAAGCTAGAATGTGTAGACACCTAAATCTGATAACATCAATAAGTAATCGTATTTAGTTTTCTCCTAGGACATTATTGATTAAATATTTACTATTTAAATAAATTAATCATCATCTCCTAGTTAATTAATTAATTTAATTAACTATAGTCCAATTGATAAAATCAAATGATCAGCCAAAATCAATTTATCAATTAAATCCCAATTCCTCTATTAAATTGAATAAATAATCAAATCTATTCAATTTAATTCCATACTCTCATTTTATTGAATAAAATTTTTAATAAAATATCTAAAATCCTAAAAGCCTTCCTAAACCCTATCCTAACCCCTAATCCAACCCATTCACCCATACTAACCTCACTTAAACTCCTAACTAACCCATCCCATCAAAGCTAAATCACTTCCCCCTAACCTCCTTTCTAAGCTAATACTAAACCCCCTTCTAATCATGTGCACAACCATAAACATGGGTTAAGACTTGCTAACCCAAACCAAAGTCAACAAATATCTTCTCCCATCACCCTCCAACATTTATGACTCTTACACCTCTCCCATCCTCACTCACGATTCTTACATCCCTCTTACATACTCAACCTCCCTCATTACTCCTTTGACCAACCCATATCCTATCCTCTCACATGCATTATTCTTGTGACACTTGTCACCTTCCCATTGGTGCTAAATAAGCAGAATCCTTGTGCTCCCTTTTGAGTGCATCCTGACCCTCCCTCACCATCTCATCATCTTGACATCTTGACCCTCCATTCCTCCAACCCTTGGCCCATAAATTGAACCTCCTTCCTTCACTAAAATCATCCACCTTCCTTGCAAAGTTATAATGCTATTTTGAGAGCTCATAAACTACCAAAATACCATAATAATGTTGGAATCACTCCATGAATCCATTGTTGAAACCTTGCTTCATTCACTCCATCCATCCATCTAAAGCTTAAGCATATCTTGTGAGCATACACATCTTAAATCAGGGACAAATATATTTCATCTTGTGTTATACCATTAGGAGCCTACCATTATTGGTTTGCTTCCTTTTGTGGTGATAACAATTAGTCCTATCTTAAGTGTTTGCTTGTTTGGTTTTGTTAATGCTTCCATTTAATAGTTAGTATTCATATTACAACACTAAATTAGGTGATACATTTTGGAATGCTCGATGGGACCCCACATTTGGGTCAATCTAATCGATTTTTGGGTTATTTGTGTTAACTAACCAAAGTAACCTTGTTTTCTTGTGTGTTTTTGTGATAAGTTTGCTAATTTTGTTGCAGGTACATAGGTCATCTTTTGGAAATCATGCTTCTAGTCATCTAATAGTTTTTCATTTTTGAACAATTAAAAACTAACTTGTTTTGCGATCCCGCAACTCTGAGAACGTAATCTCGCGATCGTAGGAACGTGGCTATTTGCCAATGGGAACATGAACCCATGACTGTGAGTTCACAATTCATCCCTAACAAGTTGCTGCCACATGTTATAGAATAGTCCTATATCCCCGCTAGTTCTTTTTCCACGGGAACGCTTGAACCGCTTGTGGGATTGCCAATATTTTCCTGTAGGAACGTGACTGTTGACTAGCCCAACTTTTAAACCTATTACTATCATTGATCTCTCAAACCCACCAAAGTATTTTTCCTATGAGAATGCTCAGAAATCAACCTGTAGGATCGCTCTATTCTTTTTAACCTGCAGCCTAATTTTTTTAGTTTTCACCAGTATTTGTC
Source organism: Cupressus sempervirens (assembly GCA_028749045.1). Lineage (NCBI taxonomy): Eukaryota > Viridiplantae > Streptophyta > Pinopsida > Cupressales > Cupressaceae > Cupressus > Cupressus sempervirens. The sequence continues at coordinate 521,013,465 of CM053789.1, forward strand.
CCACATTCCCGCACCCGTGGGATCACTGCCTTAACTCGTGGGTTCACATTGTTAGCAGATTTGCTCAAAATTCTGACAGTTTTCCATGCAAGTTTCTATGTTGACATTTTTTTGCAGGTTTTATCATCATAATCGTCTTTTAAATGGCTTAAAATTGAACAAATCTTGCTTTTCATCTTTGATGGAATGAATGATTAAAGATTAAAATTAACCATTGTGATGAACACTTCAGTTTAAGATGTTAAAGAACATTATGTGCAAACACTCCAAATTTGGGACTTAAAATAAACTTCATCAAATCTTGAATGCCCCAAAGGTTAAAATGCTCTTATTCCCTCCTCTTTGAAGCTTTGGCATGCAATTTCCCTTTTTTTGACTCAATTTACTTTTGTTGACAATGTTGTGAAGTTGGAACAAATCTTGTATGTTAAACACATGTTTTCAAAAATCATAGAATAGAGCATTAAAGTGTCCAAATAGTAATGAACCCCATGTCTTGCATGTTTTGAGATTGTGCATTTTCATGCATCTTAGACTTCTCTCTTTTCATTCAAAGTAAGAAAGTTGTTAGTAAGATCATCCACAACAACCTAGGAGTGCTTCTAGTGAGTTCATCCACCTTTGAGAAGCACGTCCCCTTTGGTGAGAAGCTCAAACTGGTAAAAAGTTTGGCTGTTATATAAAGGAGGGGAAAGGTAAATTTTCTTGCTCTATCTCTTAAGTTCAAGCGGCATGTTTCTGGGGGTAGCTTGAGGTGCGAAAGCTTTTCCACAATTTCAGCATGTCTAGAATATATTCTTAAGTGGATCACATCTAGTAGCAATCATTTAAGAGACTCCATAGACCCATTTTTAACCCTCTTAGTCAAAAGTATCTCGCTTTTATCCATGGTATGTTCATTCATGGTGTAGGGGAAACAACATCCCCCAAGATTACTCACCATTGTGCTCCCCTGGAAGAGGCATAAGGCCACTTTGGTTTCATCTCCAAGGGTCATTATTCTCGTAGAAGGGGAACTTCTATTTGTCATGCCTTGAAGATTCTCTGATGTGTATCCTTTGTCGATTGACTCTTGTATCGACTCACCTCTTCGATTAGAGGGAAATATTGCACTAGAATCAGGAGACTCAAGTTGTGGGCCATTGAATAGCATATTTCAATAAAAAATCTTACCTTAGGGATAATGTGTGTGCTTGAACTGTCTTACTTGTGATCAAGACCTGTGCAAAACATTTGTTGAACATACACGATTCAGTGGTTATTATAAAAATCCTTTTGCTAAAGGGATCAACTATTTGTATTTCTCAAAGTTGCTTTGTCCTTTGAGAAATTGTTTTCTCATTCACCCTCATATTAGAAAAGAGAAGTTTTACCTTTTTCATCTCGAATAACAGTTGTTAACAAGCCCATTTGCAACAACTACTTGTCTCATTGGTCCAATCTGTCCATTTGTCTCAAAAGTTATACTTGTTCTTTCAAAACACACCAAAAATTACTAAGCAGATCCTAGTTACAAATCCTTTTTTGGTCCAAAGTCTTGCTCTTTTTCAAAAAAAAAAAAACTTTTCCATCTACCCTACTTGACCAAAAATATCACAATTTATCTTTGAGAGACCTCACCCTCTTATATGAAAAATAGTTGTTAGCAAGCCCACTCACAACAACGTCTTTTCATCTTGGTTTACCTTTACATATACTTGTTACCTAGAAAACCACATGCCTACCCAACAAGGTCTAGTTACCCACAAACCCTTTGTTCCAAAATCCAAAAGTTGCTCTTTTCAAAAAACCTTTTGCTACCAACCTACTTGATCGAAAATGTCACATTTTACCCTCGCCTAGAAGATAGCTAGCCAAATTAATCTTGAAGTCCATAGCCTGCTATTTCTCAATCGATATATGTTCCAACCCAAGGTCTAAAAGGTATACTTAGCTTAGTCACTACCTCCAAAAACCCAGATCAAATCCCTTGGAAGTATCTCATGCTAGGCCATCCCAAACCTAAATTTAAGAAGGCTAAGCTTCCTCAGATACCAGCTTATAAGAAAATCAAAGCAGAGCATAAGAAGCACACCCCCAACCCAAGGATTGCCAAATTAGATCAAATTGAGAAAGAAAAAGCAGAGGTAGCATTGCAAACTGAATGGGACTAAAAAATTCAAAACCTAACCTTTCAATGTGGTGTTAATATGAGCCTTATCAACAACTCTACTGTTACTCATTCTGATTAGGTCCTCCCTTTTTCCACACACACTTGCACACTTATAGGTTTGGTCTCTCATCTAGAAATCACACTGTCCCACACAAGCATTTGAAATTAGACCATCTCCTCTCATCTTAGGTTGTTGAAAAATAATCCTGCACATGCATTGTTAAAATCTTGGCATTATTCCCTCACTCACTTAGAAACCTTTAGCAGCATATATTTCATCATCCTAGGTATCATTGAAGTATAACATTTGCTAGAAATAGGTTGTCATTTGTGTCCCACATCACCTTGAGCCAACAGTTAGGACCACACATTTCACATCGCCATCACATTGCCACACTCATATTTTTAGAGAAAATACAACTTCCTGCATTTAGCATCATATCATTTAGACCCCTCAAGTATCATATATATAGCACCATCCCTGTTTGCATTATCATCCTTAGGAAAATCATCCTTTCATGCCACCCACCACACATTTTGGTAGGAACACATGGAAAAAGAAGGACATGGATCCTAGTCATAGTAGTAACACATCCCTAGCTCAACCATACCTTGTAGTTTCCATGATGCCACCAGACCCACCACTGCAAATCCCAGGAGAACTAGGATCCTCCATAGATATTGAGGCATTTGTGAACCAACCTAGTCACACTACCATTGTAAATGCCATCATAGATCGAAACAAGGAAACCATCATGGCAAATTTCTTAAGGGACAATGTTGGTGCCTTTGAGTTTGGGCGTCCACCCCCCATCGACATAACAGATCCTACTCACCCTTTGTTTGGATGGAAACCACCTCAGGTAGAACCAGTAGACCCAAATATACCCTCGACCCAGGTGCCTATTCCCATTCTGAAAAACACTGATCCCACTCTCACTCAGCCCTTAGTGCATACTACATCCCAACCAACCCCAAGTGTATCATCTGCATCTGCTTCCACCACTCATTTTTTTGCTCCACCAAATCCTCCATTTGCATCTAGCAGCACTACCTTTTCGCTTCCACCCCACATCACATCTAGTCCATTTACTACTCAAATATTGCCACTAGGGTCCAATACTTCATCTTCCATCCCACCTAACATCACTATCAACCTCTTTGTAGCTAACCAAAGCTCTTTACCCATATTTCCTTTAGGACCTTGGAATGTTGCTATGATGCAGGGCCCTATCACTAGTATTTCCTCTAGCACTGCAACCATGTCTACACCACCAGTACTTTCATCCACCACTTCACATAGTTATTCACTACCACCCCTTACAAACTATTTCTCCATGTCACATTTAGGCAATAGCCAAACCACCCCACCATTGTAGTTCCCTATGTTGAATACTCTACCAAAAATTAATTACCTTGCGCTTGTTCATAATCAGTCATACTCTCAAGCAGGAGCACAACCCACATATATTGGACATGGTATGTATTCCCAAAGCATGGCACAGGCAATATCCACATTACCACTCTTTCAACCGAAATATTCATGCTAGTAGTATGCTCAAGCACCCACACAAAACTACCTCATAGAGCAGCAGCCTCATAGTTACCTTCCACACCAAACAACTTCTCAGCAAATGCAACAGTATACCCAAAACACATTCTAGCAACCCATGGCATCCACCCCACTAGTCATATGACCTATTTTTCCATAGAAACCATATGGCCATCAAGGTTTACCATATCACACTTCAAATTTTGGTATTTATCCTTACATTGGGGGCATTTGGATCGGGGGCACTCGCTCCCCCACTTGTAAACTCTAAATGGGAAGAGATGAAAAATTCTCTCAAGGCCCTCAAGGATGGGGCAGACTCCAAAAATTTCAAATTTGAGAATGATTGCCCATACCCTTTTGATAGGACTATCACGATCACACCATTTCCTAAACATTTTGAGATCCCCAAGTTTGAAAAATTTAGGGGGAAAAGTGATCTAGTCACACATGTTAAGGAATTCTATATGCATTGTCAGGAGGTAGCTTATAATGATGTGTTCCTCATGCGGCTTTTTCCCAAGAGCCCAACAGGACCAGCCTTGGAATGGTTTTTTTGTATCCCTTAGGGCACTATCAAAACTTTTGTAGAACTTTCTGAGGCCTTTGTTGCTAAGTATGCCCATCTCATTGAAATTGAACTGTCTGCAGTAGACCTAGTCCACACTAAACAAAAAGGAGGAGAAAGTCTTGCAGAGTACTTGCAATGCTGGCAGATCCTCACAATGAGGATTTCTTGTACCATCCCTAAGTGTCATCTTGTCAAGATGTTCATAAACAATGCACACCCTAGCCTCTCTCATCATATGGCTATGAACTATTTGTAAATGTACAAGGAAATCAAAGAACAAGGGATGGGCCTCAAGCAAGGCCTCATTAAGGATGGTGTCATCAAATTGTACAAAGAAAACACCCAGGACCAAGGTCCGAGCAATGACAAAACCTAATATTGGAACAAAAACAAGAATACAGTGACAGATGGTGCCATCAACACTTGACAGGTTCATATTGTTAGGGTGGCTACCAATGTTCCCACCACATTTTTCCAGCAACAACCTTATTAGCAACAACCCCCTATGTATCACCAGCAACCCATGCAAACTCATTAGCAAGTACTTCCGCATCATAATCAAACTAATGCTATCACACTATCCGTAGGTAGTAAACCCTATGTTTAGAGGCAACCACGTGCATACACCCCATTGGGGAAGCCTCTTAATGCAATCTTTGAAAAATTGGCCAAAGATAACCTTGTTCAGTATCCACAAATGCAACCCTTGGAGCCCAATCAGTCTAGAGCATCTTGGTACAAAGATAACGAATATTGCAAATTCCATCGTGTCAAAGGACACACTAACCTTAAATGCATGCATCTTAAGGATTATCTATAGGGCCTCATTTATCAGAAGGAGATCACAGTGGGGGCACAACCCTCACCTAATGTAGGATTAATGATGTATCAAAATGCTTTCCCTCCTCATAACACGAACTTGAGAAAGGCACCTGCAAGCCATCCTATCAACAAACCTAACAATGCTCTGAGTAAACAAGGTGACAACTGAGATACGTCTCAGAATTATACCTCAACATACTTAGACTATGGTAGCTTAATGGGTTGCATATCACAAGTTAAGCCATCTATCAACATCATAAATATCAAGGGTCCAGACACCTTGTGCACAGTTGCTACCTGTCGTACGCGACTCAATATAGCTGGCCCACCTGTATCTACACCATTATGACCAACTCCATCAAAATCACCTTCATTAGGGCCATAATATAACATCTTGGAACACCTTGGAAACATGCTGACCTAGATCTCCATCCTAGATCTCTTATGGACAAGCCCACTTTATGAAGAGATCCTTGACAGTACTCTACATGAGTCACGTGTCCCCTCTGACATAAACACCATTGAGTTTCACAACTTGGTTGGCCATCTTTCGGCCTCATGTGCCTTATCCTTCAAAACCATAAATATCCATTCAGTTGAACCTAATCACATCCTCCCACTTCACATAGCTATCATGGTTTCTAACTTTGCAGTTAAATGTGTCATGATAGATAATGGATTAGCTCTAAACCTATGTACTCTAAAGTTCATCAAACAGCCAGGATATACTGAAGCAAATATCATCAATGAAGTGATCACCATCAAGGCATATGACAATTTGGAGTGCACTACTGAAGGAACCATCTTGCTCCCTATCAGAGTCGGCCCAACCACTCAAGAAACACTCTACCACATAGTTGATCTTAACCTTCCATATAACTAAATTCACACCATGAAGGCTGTTCCATCCACATATCATTAGTGCATCAAATTTTTTCATAATGGCATTGAGATAACCATCCATGCAGATCCTGAACCCTTTGCTTATTGCAATGCGATTGAAGCTTCATACACCAGTCATTATCTTGGGATCAAAGTTGGCACCACTACGACTAGTTCCTTTGGCACCTGCCACGATCTAGACACCATTTTAGCCTTCAACCTTTCCACAGTTAAGATCAACTATCGAGGTTGTGGCGAGTATAGTCTCACAGATGCTTTTGCTATTGGCGCTCTACCACTTGATCCACATACTCGAGGATGCTTGACACATCAAGGGCCTATACTGGAAACGACCTCTCGACTCCACTAGATGGACCCCACCACATTTATCACCAAAGGTATCCTTGATGGAGCAAAAAATGCACTAGACATTAACACATGGCTATACAAAGAGCCACCTCCTAAAAGTGAAGCACTTCTTGATCACTTTAAACAGAAATATCCTTGGTCACATCGCTTAGCCACAAAGCAATGGGATTATTAGGGAAGTGGTTTAGGTCCCCAGGAATTAGGAATGAGATAGCATATAGAGGCACACCGAGGACAAAAAACCAAAGGCTTAGGCTATGGACTCCCCACAATTGGGGCACTACAACGGAAGGCCACACATTTACAAACATCCAAAACACTCTTGTTGAGGTCAAAGACATCCCTGAGGAAGTTGAAAAGAAAGCTTACAATGATATTTTCCTTGATGAAATAATCCTAGGAGCCTTTGTGCTCTGCCAACTATCCCTAAATCTCATAGACCTACCCCTCGCTCACCCTGAACTTATAGATTGGGACTAGCCAAGTGTCATTCATGTTGACAAATTCTCTACTGAGCACACACTCCTTAAATTCATGCGAAAAGAAATGCCACATAAACAACCGCCACCTCCATCAACATATGTATACAAGCTAGATCCCATAGGTTACTTCGGGGAGGGGGAAATCTCTAGTCGCAAAACTAAAACAAAAAAGGAAACAAAAAAGCAAAAACTCAAAGGAAAAATGTCCTTTGGTGAAAACTCTGGAGCGCCATTCGATGACTCAAAAAATGAAATTAAAATAAAGGATGTATCTGATGGTGGAAACCTCTCTAAGGCACCTAAAGATGGAGATTTCATCCTTCCCTTGCAAGAGCATAGGCCTCCTATATCTTCAATTTTGATAGAGGAAACTTGACCAGTAAATATTAGTTTGATAGAGACACCACATATCACATACATCATAGCCTCTCTACCACCTGAACAAGAAGATCTTCTTATTGAAATTCTCCATGAAAATGTGAGCCATTTTGCATGGTCATATCAAGACATGCCAGGGTTGGACCCCAAACTAGTAGTACACCATCTGGCAGTGGATCCGAGGGCCAAGCCGGTCAAGCAAAAACTTCAAAAAATGCACCCCAAGGTGGCTTTATTAGTTCAAGAAGAGCTAGAAAAGTTGCTAGAAGCCAAAATCATTTGACCAATCAATTATTCTAAATGAATTTCTAACATGGTACCTATTACCAAGCCCTCTAGTGATATTCAAATTTGCATCGATTTTAGGGATCTTAAAAAGCTTGTCCAAAGGATGACTTTTCGTTACCAAATATTGACATATTTTGGATCTCACCACAGGTCATGAACTCTTGTCACTAATGGATGGTTTCTCTGGGTATAATCAGATTCATATTGCAGAAGAAGATCAGCATAAAATGACATTCACTACACCTTGGGGTACATTTTGCTACAACATGATGCCATTTGGGCCAAAGAACACTGGGGCAACCTATCAGCATGCCATGTTAGTCATCTTCCATGACCTAATCCATAAAACTCTTGAGGATTATGTTGATGATATTTTAGTCAAGTCTCTTAATGCTCTTGATTACTATCTCATCCTAAAGAAGTGTTTGATCGATTGGCTAAATATTGTCTCATGTTGAATCCAAAGAAATGTGTCTTCAGCGTCACCTCAAGAAAGCTTTTGGGATTCATTGTGTCACGACATGGTATCGAGATTGACCCAAAAAAGGTCAAAGCCATCATGGATATGGCTCCTCCTAGGACTCTCAGACACCTTCATTCTCTATAGGGAAAACTCCAATTAGTTAGATGGTTCATTTTCCAGCTTGCTGATAAATGTCAACCATTCACACACCTACTCCAGAAGGATCATAACTTCAGATGGGACCCTACTTGCTAGCATAACTTCGAGCTCATCAAGGAATACTTGGCTAATCTGCCTATTTTGGTTCCTCTAGTTGCAGGGTGTCCACTCATATTGTACATCACAACTACTCTCACAGCATTAGGTGCTCTTCTAGCACAACTTGACGATGCAGGAAAGGAAAGAGCTATTTATTACATCAACTAAACATTAGTGGGCTATGAGCTCAACTACACACTAATGGAGAAGGCATGCTTAGCAGTGGTATTTTCCACCCAGAAGCTACATCATTACATGTTGAGTCATACTGTGCAACTTATATCAAAGATTGATCCATTGAAATATATGCTCTCTCGCATAGTACTCATCGGATGCCTGGCAAAATGGGTTATGCTTCTTAGTGAGTTTGACATTCAATATATTGACAGAAAGGCCATCAAAGGCCAAGCTATTGTAGATCACTTGGCTAATGCACCCTTAGTTTTAGATCACCCACTCATCATGGAATTTCTAGATGAACACCTCTATTTGATAGAAGAACAATAACTCTAGAAGCTATATTTTGATGGCTCCTATACCTCTCATGGCTCCAGCGTGGGCATACTCTTGGTTACACCTCAAGGTGATTATATTCCTAAATATTTCAAGTTGTAATTTTGGTGTACCAATAACATTGCAGAGTACGAGGCCCTTGTTGCGGGACTCAAAATTGCCATTGAATGGAATATCACAAAGCTTCAAGTCTATGGTGATTCTCAGCTTATCATCAAACAAGTGTTGAATGAATATCAGACCAAGGATGACAAGATACTACCTTACAAAGATCTGGTTGATCAATTAAAGGAGTATTTTACTCATATCTAGTTCATATAGGTACCTAGACTCTAGAATAAGGTAGTTGATGCCATAGCTACTATTGGTTCTCTCTTGGAAATTCTGCATGAAGCTACACAATATGAATTCTTAGTTGAGCAGCTGCACAAACCCACATATGAGAATGATGAATCAACACGGTTCTACATCTTGGTTGGTCCCCAATCTCCATGGTACCATGAAACTCATGCTTACCTACTAAATGGTATCATATCTCCTCACCTCACATGAACCCAATGCCAAAACCTTATTTACAGAGGTTCCCATTACACTATCATCACCCAAACCCTATATCATCATGGTTATCATGATACTCTCTCTTGATGTTTAGATCAAAATGAGGCTGCAATGGCTCTCAAAGAGGCACACATTGGACTTTGTGGTGCTCACACAAGTGAGATGGTGCCAGCAAAGCAGATCCTTCGGGCTGGATAATACTAGCCTACTCTAAAACATGATGCATGTTAGTTCATGAGATGATTTTTACCTTGTCAACATCATGCTAATTTGATCTGAGCTCTAGCATAGGACTTGCAACCCATTGCACCACCATGGCCTTTTTCCTATTGGGGGTTTGATCTCATTGGCCTTATTGCACCACTTTCTTTAGAAGGGCACAAGTGGATAATCATCACCACTGATTATTTCACTAAGTGGGTCGAAGCAGTTCCCCTTGTTACTGCCACGAGAGTTCAAGTGTCCAAATTTATCCTATATCATAACATATGTCACTTTGGCATCCTGGCCACCATTTTCACAGACCATGGGGGAAATTTTGAAAACCTAAATATGGAGGAATTGTGCACTTCCCTTTACATACATCACCACTTTTCTAGCCCATATTTCCCACAAGGTAATGGTCAGGCAGAGGAAACTAACAAAAACCTACTTAGAATCCTCAAGAAAGTTGTCAATGAATTTGGCCATGATTGGCATTTGCAAATTAATCCTTCCCTATTGGCATATCGCACTTCATTCCGTATAGCCACTGGCACAACTCCATACTCCTTAGTCTATGGTGCTAAAGTAGTCCTACCTATTGAGGTTGAACTCCCATCTCTCCACATCTCTCTATGAGGTTAGATATATGATGAAGAGTATAGAGTGGTTTAACTTACTTAGCTTGATCTACTTGATGAGGAAAGGCAACAAGCCTACAACCACCTCATGGTCTATCAAAGTCACCTCAAGTGTAATTTCAATATGAAAGTCTATCTGCACAGTTTTTAGGAAAGCGACATGGTCCTTAAAGAGAATATGAAGGTTCAGGCTAACAGAGAAAAGAAAGGCAAGTTTGAGCCCATATGGCTTGGTCCCTATGTAGTCACAACATCTTTTGGCTTAGGAGCCTATCAGCTATCTACCCTTGAAGGTGAAGTCTTGAATGATCCTACCAACATTATTCACCTCAAGAAATTCTATGCTTGAGGGAAAAATTTGCAAATCAAAAATAGGCAAAGAAAAATAAGTGTCCAATGGTGAAAACTTGGCAATTCAAGCACCTTGGATAGGTCCCTGGTGAAAACCTAGCAAATAGGCACCAAGTGTACTACAACTTTTTTATTATCTATCACTAACACTCACCCCCCCCATATCGCCACTTCGTATCACATCACTCATCTCCCTGTCTTTCTAAGGTGTTCCTCGTAGTTTTTATTTTTACCATGCTCCTCAACATCATCATCCAACACTTTGCACTTTGCAACATCCCACCTCACTCCTATATTATAGCATCCCATGTATCATACCCGATGTATTCTACCATTGTACTCTACTGCATGTATCTTATCAAGTTCTTTTCATCCTTGTACTTTACCATATGTAGCATATGTAGCCCATAGAACTTTGTGTCTCATACCCCTGCACTGATCCTTGTATCATATGTACCCTAATCGTGTAAATACAACAGTATCTTGACCCTTGTACATAAATCATGCTTTACATAAACCCCACCTATAAAAAAACCCTTGTATCATAGCAATGCTATCTTCTCATCATAAGCTTTCCCCCGTCATGTACATACCTACTACTGTGTCTTTGGTCTAGAGTTCCAATGTCATTATATAGTCATGCTTGTACAATACTATCCAGGTCTTGTTGCGACATCTTGTGTCCCTAGCCCATCAGTAGCTCATCAGTTGATCTCTTTAGCAAAAGGTTACTTTTTCACTTTGCAAAATCTTTGGTATTTTGTACATTTTGATTGATTGCTTCCACGTATCTTTCATTGTTTCCTCCTAACGATCACCATGATCATTTCATATCATGGTATGTTTTGACTGGGGCAACTTGGGGGCATGGTTTCGATCACTATCTTTTTCTACTTGTGAGTCAGTCAGATATCCCCCTTGCATATTTCAACCATGTTTTCATTTATGATAACATGTTGCACTTGGGTGATATTTTTTGTTTGTGGATCCCCCAACATTGTTCCCACACTGATCTCTTCGAGACTCATGTGTGATGCTAGGGAAATCCTTGCATGCTTGTTTAAAGTCAATCCTATGTAATATTGGGAAAAAGGCCTTGATGTTCTTAGTAACCTTGGCAGATCCCTAATATTTGTATATCAAATAAAGTGCTCACACTACATAGTGGTACTTCCTCACAAAGTACCCCATGCTCAAGCTTCTGATACACCTCACATTTATTTTCAAAATCCTCAGGTATCCTCTTCTTTTTCATCACCTCTCTTCCTCAAAATTTCAGCTTTTTTCCACCATCAAAATCTTTTGATTCAAATCATCAAACAATGACTCTTGTTCATTATCATAGCTTCTCATCCCTAAGTTACTATTTCACCACTATCATGATGTGATCCCTATCATAAGTCACTATCCTAGTTCTAATCTCTACTATCATCCTAACTGCGAGTTTGTTGGTCACTCATTTTCCAACATCATTCTCCTTAGAGTTAGCATCTCTTATGATCACTTTTTATACATCATAGCTCACTATCATAAGTTTAGCATTAGTTATCCTATTCTATCATCATCATTTATTTTGTATCTCCTAGGCTCTACTATGTTATATTATCATAGTTTTTATCTTGTTATCATACCCCATAAAATCATAGCATTTTCTCTTTTATGCTCCTCTCACGTGCTTATCATAAGTTGTAGATATATCTTTTTAGTTTGCGGTTATTTTTAGCATATCATAAATCTACCGACCTCTCCTTTTGTTTGTCTAAATTTTAGCATCATCGTTAATCATTGGTTTGTGTAATGCATTGCGTATAACTCATCCCTAGTTTGTCACTTTTTAAAAGCATTATGAGTTCATCATTTAGATTGTAAAACATTTTTTGCATTGTCAATTCATCCTTAGATTCTCATTCATCATTAGCATTTCACATCCATCATTTCATTAGATTTTATACATACCATTGAGTTCATTTTTTTCCATATCATAAATATGTTATTTATCATTTAATTGCTGAGTCATTTCTTTTACCATTTATCATTTAGTCTGTATTTATCATTATAACAACAACATAACATATCATATATCATAAAGTAAAGCCTATCAATAGAAATCACATCAACATGTATTGCATCACATATCATAAAGTAAATCCTATCACCAGAGATCACATCAAAACATCTTACATCATATCTATCATAAAAAGAATCACATAATTTGAGATTACATCATAAATATCTCGCATTGCATCTAAAATATCATAAAGAAAATCACATCAACATATATCACATCACATCTGTAGAATCATAGCTAGAATCAATCGCATCATATCCTCATCATCATAAAAAAATCACATAAAAAAACATATCACATCATACATCCAAATCATAGCACATATCACATCCTGCATCAAAAACTATTAGTACAATCATAAATCTCAATACATATCCCATCCTACATCACAAATCGTCAGCAATATCATAAAAACATCACATCCTTCATATCAAAGCATAGCAACAATACACATGACATCAACAATCCATAACACATCTCTCACCAGAATCATCATGTCTATATCAATGAAAGAATGAAAGAATAATAGTCCATCAATGTCCTAATATATAATGTCTATATCATACACATGGTATTGTGCCCACACAAAAAATACAAGTATCTCAAAATAGCCAATATGTATAAAATACTCAGTATCCCAAAATGACTAGCTCATCAATAGTCAATTCATCGTCTCTGCATCATCAGTCTCCTCCTCTGTCTCTCCCACGGCCCCTAGTGCTATTGGTGGTGGAGGTGGTGGCCTCATTAGTCCCCCCCCCATCCCGAAGCTCTCTACCTCATCCCTCCTCCCCCTCCTCAGGATTGGTCATCCCCTCTGACTATGACATGTGCACTAGGACCTACCTATACTCGCCCCCCAACACTCCATCCACTATCCCCTCCTCCCTACATCCTTGTGTGTGTACCTACTGTACTTGACTAAGTTGATCACCTATAGTGCTCAATCTGAGATGTTGAGACTGCTACGTGGTACCTCCCCCAAAAAGAATTGACCCTTTCCCTCAGCTCCTCTACCTCTGCCCACAATCTCCTCTACTCATCCAGACCCCCTCCCACTACTAGCTGTGCTCGTAGGGTTGCCACCTCCACCACTAGCCTATCTCTCTCCTACTAGAGAGCATCTATCCTCACCTATGCAGCCAGCCTCTCTAGCATTGCCACATCCAACCTCCCCTTCGCCCGTCCTACCTCTGTCTATAACCTCCCTACCTCAAGACCTGCCCTATCCACTTGCCCCTATGCTATGTCTCACTCCTGTCTGAACTGATCCTGCTCTATACAGAGTTGATCTCACTCCTACTATGTATCCTGGAGTAGCTGACTAATGGCCTCATGTGTGTGCTATAGAGAGACATAGTGGGTTGCCAGTCCATTATCTCCTCCCCCGATAGATGATCCACCTCCATCCCCCTGGTTGGCCCTTGCTCTACATCTCCCCACATTAGCCTCTACGACCCCTGCTTCTCTACTCCTTGCTCTCCTCCTCTTTCTGGATACTCTTGCCTCTCCCTCACTCTCCTCTCCTATCGAGCTCCCTTATCCTCCCCCCCAACCCTCTTCCTTTGATAAGCAAACTCAACCTCCTGAGCAACAGCTACTGCCTACTGTCACAACCCTTTGGAAATATACTGCCCTTGTCGGGCTACCTGAGCTAGCTCGCTCACCACCATCACCACGCTCATCCCATGTGCTCTCCCCACTAGCCTCACACACACCCACATGTCACAGTACTCTCGAGTGGAGCCTGCATCTACCAGCCCACCAAACCAATCCCACTGCTGTGGCTCCAACTCTAGCCATGCTCTCAATAAACTATCTCACCATAGGGCTGTCCCATACATAGACACTAGCTCATGTGTGACACACTGATACTAATGCGGATCCCCTAAAGCCACCTACTGCCACCCGAACTACTGAAGTACCCTGTTCAGCCTGTACTACTCTGCTATGTAGGCCCATTGACCAAACATAAAACATGGAGATATCGTGTATGGAAGCTGCTCTCCGTCCTCTGCCCATGGTCTTAGGCTCATGTATGGCCTCCACACCACTGTCACTATCTCATCAATGCAGACTCTACAATAGTCCACTAAATTTGTGTGGTGGTATGTCAGTGGCTCGACCTAGTTGTATGCCACTGGCACATTTTCTTGCCTCTCTTTGCACCCTAGTGACTTGAGCATGGTAATATGCTCCCAAGCCCACACTTGTAGCAATGTTGGGAAACCAATACTACTGCCTTATTGCCCGCCACCTTGGTACACTATCTGATGCAAGTCTTGGTACAAATCAGCCAACATCAAGGACCCCCATGCAATTGGGAGCCTTGCATCCACAATCTATATAACCACTAGGATCAGTGCTAGAGTAACTCCTATCCCACCTGTATCTAGGGAAATATACCCAAAAACAAGCCCCAACACATAGAAGTAAATATGCCTCTCCAGTGCCATGTGATCCAAATGCTCATCTAGGGAAAACTATCCTCACCAGATCCTGAACTTGACTCTAGGTCCCATCAGTCCCTACACAGCTACCTTTGCTATCATCTCTCTCATCGCCATCATTGGCGTCACTCATACCTATAGTTTGAAAATGTGGTACACATCCTCTAAGGTCACTGCCATCTCCCTAGTCAGCAGATGGAAGGTTGCTGTCTTGCTATGCCATCACTTGCATAGGGCTGTGACCATCGCCATGTACGTGCAAGTATGGGAAATCTTGCAAGGTAGTCTAGTCTGATCACCTCGATCCTTGCCTAGTCTGTAGGCGTCAGCATCTCTCCTGCGCACAGCACTGCCACTCACCGCTCCTATGATACTAAGGCATCCAAGGATCACTACACACCACATAATCAATCTTGATGTCAATTTTCTATGTCAGATTATAATCCTCAACCCCTCACTTTAGCTACCCTAGCTTTTTTCTGTAGTTTTTCACACCAGCCCACGTTCTTGCCAAACAAAAAGCATTCATGCAAAGCTAGACCCTCACATTCCTATGGGTTTATATTCCTGCAAGATCCCAATGTTGACCTTTCCTTGTTCTACTCATTTGACCAATAGTCCCGCGACAACGTTCCTGTAGCCACAAAATCGTGTTCCCACCAATGTATCCCCTCGCGAGATCGCACCTTTGACTCAGCCACCCTAATATTATGATTTATGTTCTCATGAATGCATACTTGCACACATAAAATTTGGCATTCTCACAACTCTATCTTCTAGCAGGATCGCGCCTTTGACTTGTCCAAAAACTTGACCTTTTGATCACGTCCCTGCCTGCATGTTCCTGCGCTAGTTAAAACTAGCGATACTACGGACCCTTGATCTCATGGGATTGTGTTTTTCTATTTTCCCACCCCTATCAACCCAACCCCATCCTCGCTTTGAGCCCTCTGACGGTGAGATAGTGACCTTGTAGACTGAATTGCGTTCCTTGTTGCAGGAACGTGATCCCGCCAGTTTACCCCCAATCCCAAATAAAATACCTTCTCGAGACTGTGATCTGGTGAAAACTCAATCAAAATATGAAGAAACTAATCAGCTAAGCTACTTTTGTGGGATCGTGATCTCATCGATCTCGCACGTGTTCCTGCTGGACTCGTGTCAGTGGGATCGTGTTTATGCTTTCGTGGGAATGCAATAAAAAATGTACAACATAAAATCACGACGAGGTTTTAGACTCTACCAATTGATCCGGTAGCCCAATACCCACCATCATAATCTCCAATGCAGAGCTCCTGACAATAATATATCCTCCTCAATCTGAATGCAAATGACCCCTTCTAGCCCGCTTCTAGTCACTTATAGCCCCCTAGGTGCCCTTGTAGGCCATCCAGCACTACAGTTCTCCCCCCCCACCCTGCCCCCTCGCTTTTTCCACCTCTTTTTATCTTTTTTACTTTTTTTCCCCTCTTCCATGCTTTTTTGGGCCCCTGCCAGCTTACTATAATTTTTAAAAAAGCTATCATGACACTTTTTCTTTCCCCGCGCCTTCTTGAGGGGGCATTACATAGTCCATTCTCTCTTTCTACTCGAGATTGGGGCAACCATGTTGCTTCAAAAAGTCTTCTTCACATCGTTTATGTCTGAACTTCTTTGAAATAATGTTTCAACACTATGTCAAAGAGGGGCAAAATGTAGACACCTAAATTTGATTACATCAATAAGTAATCATATTTAGTTTTCTCCTAGGACATTATTGATTACATATTTACTAATTAATTAATTAATCATCATCCCCTAGTTAATTAATTAATTAAATTAAGTATAGTCCAATTGATAAAATCAAATGATCACCCAAAATCAATTTATCAATTAAATCCCAATTCCTCTCTTAAATTGAATAAATAATCAAATCTATTCAATTTAATTCTATACTCTCATTTCATTGAATAAAATATCTAAAATCTTAAAAATCTTTCTAAACCCTATCCTAACCCGTAACCCAACCCATTCACCCATACTAACCTCACTTAAACTCCTAACTAACCCATCCCATCAAAGCTAAATCACTTACCCCCTAACCTCCCTTCTAAGCTAATCCTAAACCCCCTTCTAATCATGTGCACAACCATAAACATGGGTTAAGACTTGCTAACCCAGATCAAAGTCAACAAATATCTTCTCCCCTCACCCTCCAACATTTATGACTCTTACACCTCTCCCATCCTCACTCATGACTCTTGCATCCCTCTTACATACTCAACCTCCCTCATTACTCCTTTGACCAACCCATATCCTATCCTCTCACATGCATTCTCCTTGTGACACTTGTCACCTCCCCATTGGTGCTAAACAAGCAGAATCCTTGTGCTCCCTTTTGAGTGCATCCTAACCCTCCCTCACCATCTCATCATCTTGAAATCTTGACCCTCCATTCCTCCAACCCTTGGCCTATAAATTGAACCTGCTTCCTTTGCTAAAATCATCCACCTTCCATGCAAAGTTATAATGCTATTTTGAGAGCTCATAAACTACCAAAATACCATTATAATGTTGGAATCACTCTATGAATCCATTTTTGAAACTTTGCTTCATTCACTCCATCCATCCATCTAAAGATTGAGCATATCTTGTGAGCATACACATCTTAAATCAGGGACAAATCTATTTCATCTTGTGTTATACCATTAGGAGCCTACCATTATTGGTTTGCTTCCTTTTGTGGTGATAACAATCGGTCCTATCTTAAGTGTTTGCTTGTTTGGTTTTGTTAATGCTTCCATTTAATAGTTAGTATTCATATTACAACACTAAATTAGGTGATACAAAATGTACCTATGATGCAAACTAGTATGCAAAAATGGTTTACTTACAAGGGACACAAAACACTTAGACTCTAATTTCATCATCGAGCATTATTTAGGGACATTGAAAGATCATACAATCATCACTATGTGCATATGAATACGATCTATATTAGATAGAAATGTGGGAATACAACCTAAGCATCAAAGACATGTATGTCAAGATGACCAATGCACTTAGACTCCCTAAGTTTAGTATAGCAAGATTACACCTGTATCAAGGCATAAGCACTAGGATAACCCCTGAGTGTGGTCTTGTGAAAACATAGAAGGATGATATGTTGTAGGTCCAAAGTGTCAATTAGGATAAGAATGAATGTTCTAAACACCTTAGACTAAAAAAAATACCCACAAGTAGAAAGAAAGTAAAATGCCCCATATGACTAGTTTTCTAGTCGATGACATCCTTGAAAGAATATTAGGGAGGCAACACTCAACAAAGAAATCATCATAGTCAACACACAAAGAAGATAAAGTTCATCATGTCTCAACAAGTTTAAAGTTTAAGTGCATGTGTGTATGTCATATGGCCATTTCTTTAGTGCTCATATCTAATAGTGAGAAATATCATGACATCCTAAACTGTAGGTAAGGTATCCAAAAAGTGTTGAGAAACACTCAATGTCAAGGGGGCAGTGTTGAGAAATAATGTTTTAAATGAGTTTCCAAAGAAACCCTAATGCACAAGAAGACCTTGATAAGCTAAGAAATCGTGCCCCTAAGATGAGGACAAGAGACGATTCCAACCTAGAAAATGTGTTATGGAGTGGATCAATGAGACTGATAGACATAGGCACAAGGGTTTCAAGTATCGCATGTTTCTAAGTTTTCACCACTTGGAAGATTTTTTTAGGAATTTTTTTTTGGTATTTTTAATTTTAATTTTATTTTTTTGGTGATACATCAAAGTGTCTATTGCTAGTTTTTCACTAAGATGATCCATTTTTTTAGGACATTTTTTTATTTTTTGTATTTTTTTAGGATATATAGATATATATAGATAGTTGAATTATGAGCCTTAAGCATAGAATTTCTTCAGATGTAGAATGTTGATAGGCTCAACAAGTTGTTACCCTTCAAGAGTAGAATGCTAATATACACCAAATCCAAATGTTGCTATGACAATGTAAGGACCCAACTAGTTAGGATCAAGTTTCCCTTTTTGTTTCTTGGTTTGCTGATTTTTGGGGTTTTCTCAAAGAACAAGCTCACACACTTGGAACTTATGAGGGTGAACATTTTTTTTTTAGGTAGTAGGAATCCATTTTTGATAAGCCCTCATATGATCAAAAGCAGCCTTGCAATGCTCATCAAGGGTTTCTAGCTCTTGTATCCTCATAGTCCTATGGTCTTCATTAGTTATCAACCCATGTAGGGAGACTTGTACCGAGAGAATCTTCACTTCTAATGGTAAGAAAACCTCAATACCATAGACTAACAAAAAAGGTGTAGCCCCTGTAGGAGTACATATAGTGATCTTGTAAGCCCAAAGTGCTAGATTGATCTACAGGTGCTAATCTCTACCAGATTTGTGGAGTGTTTTGTATAGGATTTTGAGAAATGTCTTATTAGAGGCCTCAACATGGTCATTCCCTTGAGGATAGTATATTGAGGACCAATGTTGTTTTATCTTGAATTTCTTACAAAGTTGTTTTAGGTCCTTGTTTTTGAATTGTCTTGCATTATTAGTAATAATGGAGGATAGGATGCCATAGTGACGAATAATGTGGTTGAAAATAAACAAGGAAACATGTTTTCCTGTAGCAAAAAATAATGGTACATCTTCAACCCATTTTGTAAAGTATTTAGTTGCTGTAATAATAAATTTGCAGCCACTAAATGAGCTTGGATAAATCTTTCCCACCAAATCAAAGGCCCACTATTGAAAAGGCCAATATCTAATAGAAGGTATGAACTCATGTCCATGAGTATGAATCAAATTACTATGTAGATAACATTTCTTACAAGATTTAGCATATCGAACATTGTCAGCCTACATAGTTGGACAATAGTAGCCCACCCTAAGTCATTTTCAAGCAAGTACAAGGCCATTGGAGTGTGCTCCACAAATTCTATTGTGGACTTCAACCAATTCCTTTTTGGAATCTTCTAGTTCTAGACACTTATGAAGTGTTCCATCTAGACCCTTCCTATACAAGTCACCAGAGACCAGGGTGTAGTGTGAGGCATTGCAAAGGAGTTGATGTTTCTAGTTGTGCATGAGATTTTTTAAGAATTATTTGATCACATAGGTAAGAGAAAATGGTGGAGTAACATGAGGAGTCATGATTGAAAATAACATAGATCATATGATTTTCAGAGGAGTTATATGCAGGGTGATATAATTCTTCCATTAAGAACTTGAAACACGATTCATGCTTTTGTAATTGAAGAATAGATGCTAGAGTAACCATAGAATTTGTAGCCTTATTTTATGCCTTAGGAATTTTTTGGAATGTGAAAAATATGAAGTAGTTCCATAAAGCATCAATCAATTTCTTGTAGGGCACCAACTTGTCATCTTTGGTTTGATAATCATTATTTACTTGGTTTATGGCAAGCTAAGAATCTTGATAGATATGTAACTCTGTGGTCCTCCATTATAAAGCCATTTTAATCCCATTTGTTAAAGCCTCGTACTCTTCTATATTGCTAGTGCATGGAAATAAGAGTTTGTAAAACTTTTGGATTGTGTAACCATGAGGTGTGACAAACAAAATGCTTGCACCAGCCCCATTCTAGGTGTGAGAACTATCAAAGAACATCTTCCATTTTCTTTCAGTGACATACATGATGAAAGCATCAAGAAATTTAATTTGCATAGAAGTAGTATCTTGCAATGGAAAATCAACAAGTTGATTAGCTATGGCCTGACCCTTGATAGCTTTGCATTTGATGTACTGAATGTAAAATTTAGAGAGAATCATCATCCATTTCGCAAGGTGGCCAGTAAGTGCAACTTTACTTAGTAAATATTTGAGGGGATCAATTTTTATAATGAGATGTATTGTGTGAGCCAACATGTAGTGTCTAATATTTTGGGAGGAAAATACCACTACAAGGAAAGCCTTCTCAATTTTGATGTAGTTCATCTCATATGCCACCAAAGTGTGATTAATGTAGTAAATAGCACACTCTTTTCTAGTCTCATAATTTTGTGCTAATAGTGCTCCTAGGGAAGAATCTATAGTTGAGATATATAATATCAAAGGTTTTCTTAGTATGAGTGGCATCAAACTTGGAGGTTCAACTAAATACCCTTTGATTTGATCTAAGATTTATTGGCAGTCTTCATTCCAGATACATGTGGAGCCTTTGTGTAAGTTCTTATTGAAGGATTGAGCTTTATCAACCAACTAAGATATGAACCTCCTAATGGATTATAGATGTCCCTAAAGACTTCTTAATTAACTGATATTCCTAGAAGGAGGCATTTCTATGATGGATCGCACCTTTTTGGAATCAAATTCAATGCCTTTAGTAGATATGATGTATCCTAGTATTTTTCCTAATGTGACACCAAAGGCACACTTTTTGGGATTCAACATAAGCAAAAATTGTTCCATGTAGTCCAATATTAAACTAAGGTTATTAAGATGTGTATCTCTTTTTTGAGATTTGGCCAATGTCTCATCAACATAATCTTCCATATTTTTGTGCATCATATCATGGAAGATGGTGTTCATGGCTCATTGGTAGGTAGCTCCTACATTTGTTAGCCCAAAGGGTATGACATTCCAACAAAAGGTACCCCATACACATGTAAAGGCTATTTTTCTTGATCCCTAGGGGCAATTTTGATTTGATTGTACCCAGAGAAACTATCCATTAAAGAGTACATTTCAAAGCCTACCGTCATGTCCACTATCATGTTTATGTTAGGAAGTAGAAAATCATCCTTAGGGCATGCTTTATTTAGTTCTCTAAAATTAGTGCACACTCAAATGGACTTATCATGTTTGGACATAGGTACGATGTTGGAAATCAACTCTAGATAATCAATAGCTATGATGAAGTTTGCACTTAGAATATTTTATAGTTCTTCCTTGACCAAGAGAGCCACATGTGGATAAATTTTTCTCAACTTCTTTTTGACTGGTTTGACACTAGGAGAGATAGACAAATGATACATGATCAAATCTGTATCAAGACTAGGCATATCTGAATAGGTCCAAGAAAATTTGATTTTCTTCTCTTGAAAGAACTTAGTGAAGTTCTCTTTTTCTTTAGTCGATAGAGATTGAGACACATGAATAATTTTGGGGGACTCTTTTGTACCCAGATTAATAGGTTGCATAGGCTCAATAAGAAATGAAGATCTATCCTAAAAATATCTTTGCAGACTACCAAGTACCTCATCCTCAAGTGCCTCAAAGAGGTTGTCACCCTTAGATACATCTTTGTTTTTACTTTTTTGGGGTTTAGACACCACCACAAAGTGGTTTTCTCCATATAACTGCTTTTTTTTTGTTTTTGTTTTGATTTTTTGAGTGAGGTACTTGATATCTATCTTTTTCATGTTGATCATGGGCTCACTAGTGGAAGATATCACATGTTCAATAGCATTGAGGTAGAAATCAATCTCATAGTCATTTTGGAAACACAATAATTTTGGTCTTTGGTGTTGAGTAGAACAATCTATGAGGTCAAGCTAGATTAATGAAAGGGATGTGGAGGCTTCAAGGTTATTGATATGTAAGGAGTAATCTCTGGTGACATGAGAGGTCAATCCTTTAGAGAAAGCTCCAAAATAATCCAAATTAGGAATAGACCTAGAGGGACCAATGTGATCCACTAGAATGGATTTTGAACCAAACTTGTTAGAACCTAGAATAGACTCTTCAACTGTGTTTGGTTGGGTAGAATAGGCATGGATAACATCCACTTCTAATTCTCAAGAAGTAATTGAAAGGGAGTCCCATTCATATTCACCCGAGTTAGTGCTTTGGTCTTAGGCTAGTAATCTAGTGATGTTCTCTCTTATCCTTCCTCTGCTTGGATCTTCATGATCAAATTCATCTGATTGGTGTTGTCTAGAGGTGGAAGCCTCAACATCATTAGAGGTAATCATATGTTCTTCTCCCCAAAGTAGGGAAGTGGGAGGCATGAAATCTTCACTGTATAGAGTAGTAGAAAAAAAAGGTGGGTCATCATCCTTTGATTCACTAAACATGGGAGCCCTTCTATTGAACTTGGGTAGTTCATCTTCTAGCCCAAACCCTAGGCCAACAATTCTCCATTTTTACAACCCTCTATATGACTTAAGGGTTCTACGAGAGCTTTCTTATCACCAGATAGGGATCCTTGGCCCTAGTATCCCATGTTTTTAAAAAATTTGTAGCCTTTTCCATAATTCTTAGGAGAGATAGGAGTAGTGACTGTATCTTCCTCCACATGTTTATCTTCTCTATATATCCAATCTCGAATAGCTTGGTCTTTTTTTTTGACTTCTAAGGGAATCAAGGACTGAACAAAGGTGCCAAAAAATTTCATAGTAGAAGCTGAGGGCTTCAATTTTTTAGAAGGTTTCCCGTAAGATCAAGGTGAAGCTAGTAAAGAAACAATAGAGTCTAGAGTGTAATCAACCATACCAAGACTCATCATTTTCAATTTATGTTCACACTCTTTTAAAGAAGGTTTGAGCTCATGAGAAGAGCTATTGTGAAGGACAAGTGTTTCAGTAGCAGAGAGTGTGTTGATAGGCATTGAATTATCTCTAGGGAATGACTATTTCATTACCATTGAAGGGAAACTTTATACATTGATGGTACATAGATGACACTACTTGCATGTCATAGATCCAAGGTCTTCCTAGAAAAAAATTATATGCCAGTGGGATGTCTAAAACTTGGAAGACCACACCTTTTTCAAATAGGATTGACATGAATTGGTAGCATAATAAGACCTTTGGAAGGCCATTCAACCTCATTGTAGGTTTTGATAGTGATCTTTGCCTAGGGTCGATAGAAAATTCAGACATGCCTAGCTACTGAATAACATTAAAAGAGATTATGTTTAACCCTGTACCATTGTCTATCAAGACTCAGTGAATGCGAGTATGAAAGGTTTGGACTTATAGTCTTTGGAAACTTTTGCTTCATCTTATGACTGTGAAAATATGTAATCTATTATATTTTTCTTTTCTAATAGTCCATTAACCACCCTTACAAGCTTATTTTTGCTCTTCTTTTTATTAAGCTTTCTAACTTAGGGTTTGGCCCTTTTCATTAATTTTTGGGATCTATCTTATCATTTCCAGTGGCTCTGCAACCACTATCTATAATCCTTTTGAGCTTCCTCTAAATGAGCTTAGTTTCTTAGGTAAAGCAACCATTGTTCAAATATAATAGATTTTTCATGTTAATTTAAAGGATGAAAGACATATTCAGAGTATGACATTAGAATTAAGGATATGTGGTCTATATTTTTCAACTACCTTATGACAACATTGTTCTTTGAAAATTCTTATGGTGAATTCAGATTTATCATATTTTGATTGATTGTTTTTTTTTCTTGTAGGGTACTCTACCAACACAATAGATTTTCCATTAATGGTTATTCCTACTTTAACCTAGTTCTTATAACTAACATTGGGAAGCAGGGGATGTGCATGCAGTATTTGATGAGGCCAATTATTGCCTCTATTTTATATTAATTTTTATACTCTATTTTAAATACTACCAGGGCATTTGTGAACTCATAAACAGTTGAACTTATGGTAAAGTCCAGAGAGAACTGTTAAACCATGGGTAGGTAGTTATGTCATATTTTGCCACTATTATACATATAATGCAATATTTCATATAACCATTAGAATGTGTGTTCTAATATCTAGATTTAGTTTGATTATTCTTATTTTCATAAATATTTCTACATCGCAACTAACTTACTAGGAAAGGAAGAAGCTAGAAAGTGGTCGAAAACATTCAAGAAGGAGCGCCAAGGCCCAGTTGTGGTAGAGGAATTATTATGGCACCAAAAGACATGAGTACTACAAATGAGGAGCCATTATTATAGGAATGCATGGATGAAGTGTTGCTATATTCCCTCTGTGTTTACTATTGTGCTAAATTGGTTACCCAAACTTTATTGCTTATTCCGCAGGCTGTTATGTTTCCCTCTTCTTCTCTGGCAGATCTTCAGTTAGTTTTTTTTCTTTTTCTATTTTAGAATAAATATCGATCCTCTATTTATAGGGATTGGATTGATAGTTAAAAGAGGTTGGAAATTTTTTATGGAAAAACATTGTTGTATGTTGTAGCAAGTTATTTGCAGTTTAATGTATTGTTCTTATGTAAGGAGTTTTTGAAATATAATGAAGTAATTCTTGGTTTACATTCTATTTTAGTAGATTAGCAGAGGCAAACCAAGGGGCCCCACTTGGGAGGTGGATTAGATTAGAGTAGTGTATATTTACTTCCAGCATTTCGAGTATTTTAGATAGAAGTTACAGTTTCTTTCTACAACATTTGCAAGAGCAGTTATAGTGGATGATCTGGGTTGAAATATAGGTTAGCATAGAGTTACATTTCCAGCATTCATTTTTAGTAAAGACTTATGTGTGTTACTTTCCTATAACACTAGTGTAGGTTCTTTATATGCATTTTACTTTCCTATAGCATAAACGTAATGACTCTTCAAGGAACCTAGTGCACATATTGTGCCGACCATTTCAAGTATACGTCCTTGGGTTGAAAAATTAAATGCACCTCATGGTGGGAGTAGTAATCCTTAGATTGAATAAATTATACCTAAATAAGGATTTGGGCATAATTTTCATACACCTATTGTGAGGCAGACCGGTGTCAATAAAGGGTTCAAAGATTGGGTAGCAAAAATGTCACACAACTAGAGCCAAGACTAAAAGAGAAATACTTAGTTGGATGACCAAACCCTCTCTTTCAAGGTTCACATAATTTAATGTGGCTCTTTCTAGATGGAAATTTGGCCATAATTTTATTTGATCCAAGATATGCTAGGTAGTTTATACGAATAGGTTGTGGGTGTGTTACCAATGCTATTTAGGGCTAAGATTCAACTTTTAGCATGTTCTCTTAGCCAAGCACTCTTTGACTCTAGTATTTTGGTCTTTTGAATGTATAGTAGGGATGTTGTGGTCAAATGGAATTCTTCCTATTCCCTTTAGATATGGTAGTTTCTTTTTGATTGATATGCATTATTTGGCAAGGAGGTTTGTGGCCACTTGCCCATATAATGCCTTCTGTAGTAATGCAAAGTTTGTTTTATTTCATCCACTATCAACACATTTCATTTAGGAAAATATTTCCCTACATTCTCTAAATCTTGACCATTATATCTTTTTTGTGCATACTAACACATGAATGTGCACAAGAACAACTTATTGATTGCAAGAGAGAAGTTACATTTATGATAATAAAGTAGGAAATGTGATTTGATTCAATTGTTAACATCTCTAGTGCCAAGTTCCATGTATAGATTATTTGAATAAATTTAATAAAATATTAAAATTTGCAGGTGTAAAGATGAATTCAAATAAATTTGCAAGTATCCTCTTAGCCTGAGCCAAAATGGGCGCTTGAGAGCATAATTTTTTCAAGTGCAACATGTTTGACAATATACACTAGAAAGAAATGCAGTCTCATTGATGAAATAAATGCAATATATGTACTTCTTGTTCTATGGTCAACTCTTTATGTAGTGTTCAACTTTTCTTAGTTATCTAGACATTACTTTAACATTTCTTTACTTAGCATTTTTATTATGCATGTCAACATTCATTCAATTGTGTTGGATTTCCTTCACCAATCTTCTTTGAGATTATATTCTGCAACATACTTCTCTTGGTATAAGAAGCATCTACAACACATCCTTAGCTCTTCAATAGTTCCATTATGAATGCTAGATCTTGTCTCAAGAGGCTTTTTCCAATAGTATGGAGTATGATTCTATTTGAGCTATGTTGATCCTTTGATAAGGATTTTGGCTTCTTCTTATTTGTTTTTCTATTAATCAATTACTCATTTAGTATAGCTTTTAAAAGTGGTATCATTTAAATTGTTGGGTTCAATGCTTCCACATATGTTTTCATTTCATCTATTTTTGTACTTATAAATTTAAACTATCCAAAAATTATTGCCCATATTGCTGCAAATTTCCCATATATATGTATTAATCATCACTAGTTTTCTTGTCAAACATATGAAAGAAAAGCTAGGAAAATTCATAACCAGTTTAAGACCCTCTTAACACTGACATAATGAAAGTACCACCAAGATTATGTACCTTCCTTCAAGTGTACTGACCAAAATTCAAAATGAATCATTCATTTTTCCATATTTAGAGCCCCATAGACAATATTCAAGGTCTTGGAGAAAAGCCCTATTTATTCTCAATAGTGATGGCAGATTTAACTTGCTTCTTGCCTTTGATTAGAGAACAAGTTAGGGTTTAGATCTAGTTGGGTGTTAGGGATATATCTAGATCTCTATTAATACCATAGAAAACACTAAGATGTGGACGAGTCCAAAAACATAAAAAATGAATTGTAAATTACAACAAATAAAAATCAAAGATATTTTTACATGTCCAACTTGTCAATGATTATAGCCATAAGAAATTAAGTTTGAAAAAATAGATCATTTTTGACTATTTCATGATGTTTAACCTTGCACCATTGTCTATCAAAACTCGGTGAATGTGAGTATCGAAGGTTTGGACTTATAGTCTTTGGTAACTTTTACTTCATCTTATGACTATGAAGATATGAAATCTATTCTATTTTCCTTTTTTAAGAGTCCATTCACCATCCTTACAAGCTGATTTTTGCTCTTCTTTTCATTAAGCTTTCCACCTTGGGGTTTGGTCCTTTTCATTAATTTTTGGTATCTACCTTATCATTTCCAGTGGCTCTATAACCACTATCTATAATCCTTTTGAGCTTCCTCTAAATGAGCTCATTTTCTCAGTTAAAGAAACTATTGTTTAAATATAATAGTTTTTGGGTGTTAATATAAAGAATGAGAGACATATTCATAGTATGACATTAGAATTAAGGATACATGGTCTATATTTTTCAACTACCTTATAACAACATTGTTCTTTGCAAATTCTCAGGATGAATTCAAATTTATCATATTTTGAATGTTTTTTTTCTTGTAGGGTGCTCTACCAAAACAATAGATTTTCCATTAATAGTTACTCCTACTTTAACCTATTTCTTATAACTAATTTTGGGGAATAGGGGATGTGCATGCGGTGTCAATAGAGGGTTCAAAGATTGGGTAGCCAAAATGTCGCACAACTAGAGCCAAGGCTAGCAGAGAAACACTTAGTTAGACGACCAAACCCTCTCAAAGTTCACATCCTTTAATGTGCCTCTTGTTAGCTGGCAATTTGGCCATTATTATATTTGATCCAAGATATAGTAGCTAGTTTATAAGAACAATTTGTGGTTGTGTTAGCAATGCTATTTGGGACTAAGATTCAACTTTTAGCATGTTCTCTTAGCCAAGCTCTCATTAACTCTAGTATTTTGGTCTTTTGAATGTATAGTAGGGATGTTGCGGTGGAATGAAATGCCACCTATTCCCCTTAGAGATGGTAATTTATTTTTGATTAATATGCATTATTTGGCAAGTAGTTTTGTGGCCACTTGCCCATATAGTGTCCTTTATAGTAATGTAAAGTTTGTTTTATTTCATCCACTACCAACACACTTCATTCAGGAAAATATTTCCATACATTCTCTAAATCTTGACCACTATATGTTTTTTCTGCATACTAATACATGACTATGTGCAAGAAAAACTTATTGATTGCGAGAGAGAGGTTACATTTATGATAATAAAGTAGGAAATGCGATTTTATTCAATTATTAACATCTCTAGTGCCAAGTTCCATGTATAGATTATTTGAATCAAATTAATAAAATCATACAATTTGTAAGTGTAAAGATGAATTCAACTACATTTGCAAGTATCCTCTTAGCCTGAGCCAAAATGGGCGCTTTAAAGCACAATTTTTTCAAGTGCAACATGTTTAACAATATAAGCTAGAAAGAAATGTGGTCTCATTGATGCAATAAATGCAATAGATGCACTTCTTGTTCTATGGTCAACTCTTTAAGTAATGTTTAACTTTTCTTAGTTTTCTAGACATTAATTTAACATTTCTTTACTTAGCATTTTTCCTATGCATTTCAACATTCAGTCAATTGTGTTGGATTTCCTTTGCTGATCTTCTTTGTGTTTGCATTCTATAACATACTTCTCTTGGTATAAGATGCATCTACAACACATCTTTAGCTCTTCACTAGTTCGATTACAAATGCTAGATCTTGTCTCAAGAGGCTTTTTCCAATATTATGGACTGTGATTCTATTCGAGCTATGTTGATCCTTTGACAAGGAATTTGGCTTCTTCTTCTTTATTCTTTTATCAATCAATTACTCATTTAGTATAGCTTTTAAAAGTGGTATCATTTAAATTGTTGGATTCAATGCTTTCACATATGTTTTTATTTCATCTATGTTTGTACTTATAAATTTAAACTATCAAAAAATAATTGCCTATGTTGTTGCAAATTTCCCATATATATATGTATTAATCATCACTAGTTTTCTTGTCAAACACATGAAAGAAAAAATAGGAAAAATCATAACTAGTTTAAGACCCTGTTGACATCGACATAATTGGTGCCACCAATAGTATGTACTTTCTTTCAAGTGTAGTGACTGAAAGTCAAAATGAATCAATTCATTTTTCCATTTTCAGATCCCCATAGACAATATTCAAGGTCTTGGACAAAAGGCTTATTTATTCTCAATAGTGGTGGCAGATTTAACTAGATTCTTGCCTTTGATTAGAGAACAAATTAGGGTTTGGATCTAGTTGGGTATTAGGGATATATATAGACCTTTGTTAAAACCATATCACACACTAAGATGTGGAAAATTCTAAAAACATAAAAAATGAATTGTAAATTTAAACAAATGAAGATTAGAGATTTTTTTGCATGTTGAGTTTGTCAATGATTACAGTCATAAGAAATTAAGTTTGGAAAAATATATAAATTTTGACTAATTAATAGTTTAGTTTAAGAATCAAGCTTCAATGTGTGATGTTTAAGCGATCCAAATAATTACATACACACATCATCTATAGAGATTACACCATCTCATGGGATCCTTCTATTAGTTTGGACAACTATTCATCCATATGCTATTATTTAGAAAGTAATTGCTTTACTAAATAATTAGATAGAATTTAGACAAATATTTTTTAATTAAATGACCACTTTTAGAAGCAATTGCAAACCAACTTGGTTAGGGTTGTTAAGTAGTTTTAATATCGACCGTAGATTGAGAATCAATCTTGGCCATTGGTTTTCAAACAGGAGTAGCATAAAAGGAGGTCAGGAGAAATTTGGAGAACAAGTTTGTAGAAGCATTTGTAGTGTTAGCAAATGAGTTTGCAATGATAAAAAACTATCTTGTAGTGTTAGCAAGGGCATAGTGATATTGTTGGGGATAGCAATGAAGGAATATCAACGAGAGAAATTAGGAGGTTGTCAGAGTTCTGCCAGTGAGAGGCAAGGAATTTTATATCTCTTGATTTTCTGAAGTTAATATAATTACTCATCTGTAGAACTGGTTTTCCCTTAGGGGTTTTTCCAGGCATGATTTGTCTAAAAATATTGTGTTCATTGTGTTGTGAATTTCTTTCCATATTTTTATAAGTGAAGCTGCAATTGTGTTATTTTTCAATATTAGCAATGAACTAATTTTTTGGTAGTTTAATAATCGTTTACAATAGGATATTAATAATCAGTGGTTGCAATAGGAATTTTCACACCTTCATTTCTTTTATAGTATTCCTTTAGAATAGGGTTCCATACAAGGTACTAGGGAAGATGACACCAGAGGAAGTTTTCATAGGAAAGAAGCTAGATATTGGTCACTTCAAAATATTTGGGAGTTTGGCATATTGTCATATTCTAAGTGATACATGTACCAAGTTAAATTAGATTGCAGAGAGAGGATACTTTGTTGGGTACAATGAAACCTCAAAGGCATATAGGATTTTTATACCCAAGACTAGAAGAATTATTGTTAGACATGATGTCAAGTTCATGGAGGACAAGGCATTTAGAAGGTCTAGACATTTTCTAGTAGATGATCACAGTGAGTAGCCAACAGAAGCTCCAAGGCCTAGTTAAGTGCATCAAAGCTCAAGTACAATTACTAGTACAAGGACATGCTTAGTTGGTGAAGATTGATAGAGCATGGAGCAATAGGTGCAACAAGAAATGCATCTAGAAGACTTCGAGGTTGATATTTCATCCTCTATAGTTGGTAGCATGAACCATGAGGTTCAAGTGACACAAAGGGATACTCAGGAGTTTGTGGGAGCTCCTAGAAGGAGTACTAGAGAGTAGAGACAACCAACCAAGTTCAATGACTATGTGGCATTAGTTAATCAGTTGGTAGATAGTGAACCTTCTAGCTATTAGGAGGCTGCATGACATAAGGTATGGTAGGGTGCTACATTTGAGGAGTATAGCTCAATTTTTCAGAATGATGTGTGGAGGTAGTTCCTAAACCAATAGATAGAGAAGTAGTTGGATCATGATGGATCTATAAGATAAAGCATAGTGCAGATGGCAACATCAAGAAATAAAAGGCAAGGTTCATGGCCAAGAGGTTTTCTCAAAAGGAGGGAATAGACTATGAGGAGACATTTGCTCCTGTGGCTAGGTATACTTCTATACGAGCTGTGATCTCATTTGTAGCACAAATGGGATAGCAAATCCATCAAATGGATGTCAAGACAACATTACTTAATGGTGAATTGAAGGAGGAGGTATACATAGAGAAACCAAAAGGCTTTGTAGCACATAGCAAAGAAAGCCACGTGCGCAGATTGCAGAAAGCCTTATACTGACTCAAGTAGGCTCCTAGAGTGTGGTATGAGCACATTGATACATACTTATAGAAAATGGGCATTGTAAAGAGTGAAGTAGATGCTAACCTCTACTACTTGGTGGTTGGGGATGAGGTTCTCATTCTCGTTCTTTATGTGGATGACCCATTTCTTATAGGTGCACTACGACTCATAGAGGGTTACAAGAGAGACCTTGCATAAGAGTTTGAGATTAATGATTTGGGACTTATGCACTACTTTCTAGGCATGGAAGTTTGGCAGATAGATGGAGATATTTTCCTTGGTCAAGGGAAACATTGCATTGAACTCTTGAAGAGATCCAAGATGGAGGATTATAAAGCCATGTCTACACCCATGATCATGAATTGGAAGAAGGTAGATACATATAAGGAGAAGGATGTAGATCCCTCTTTATATAGGTAGTTGATTGGTTTGCTTATGTATTTGGTCAAGAGCAGGCCATATATTACATTTGCAGTGAACTATCTTAGTCAGTTCATGGTTGAACCAAAGATAGTGCATTGGAAAAAAACCAAGCATGTGTTGCATTATTTACATGGTATAGTTGATTATGGGATCATATATGTTTGAGGTGAAGGTATCAGATTGATAGGCTATACTAACATTGACTAGGCAGGCAGGGCAACGAATGAAAGGAACACTTCAGGGTGTTATTTTAGTTTGGGATTAAGAGTTGTATCTTGGTTCAGTAGGAAGCAAAAGTCTATGGCTTTGAGTTCAGTAGAAGTAGAATACATAGTCGCTAGCATGACAACATGTGAAGCTATATGGCTTTAAAAGTTGTTAGTAGCCTTGTTTGGTTAGAAGGTTGAGACTACTGCGATACACTATGATAATCAGAGTTGCATGGAGCTATCTAAGAATCCAGTATTTCATGATAGGTCTAAACATATAGACATCAAATATCATTTCATTAGAGATTGTGTATAGTGGGGAGTTGTTTAGCTATAGTATATACCTATAGAGGATCAGGTAGTAGACATTTTGACTAAGGCATTAAGGAAGGAAAAGTTCATCTTCTTTAGAAATAGATTAGGTGTTATAAAAAACAACTTCTTTGCTAAGAGGGAGTGTTACTTTTGGTAGCCTTGGAAAACTGTTTGTCCATATGTTATTATTCAACAAGTAATTAATTTACTAACTAACTAGTTAGAGTTGAGACAAATATTTGTTAATTAAATGACCACTTTTAGAAGCAACTAGAAACCAACTTGGTTAGGATTGTTAAGTAGTTTTAATCTCGACCATTGGTTTTCCAACAAGAGTAGTATAAAAGGAGGTCAGGGGGCATTTGGAGAACAATTTTTTAGATTCATTTTTAGTGTTAGCAAATGAGTTTGGAGTGATAGCAAACTATCTTGTAGTGTTAGAAAGGGTGTAGTGATAGCGTTGGGAATAAAAGTAGAGAAATATCAGTGGGAGAAATTAGGGGGTTGCCAGAGTTCTTCTATTAAGAGGTAAGGAATTTTGTATCTCTTAATTTGCTGAAGTTAAAATAATTCCTCATATGTAAAATTGGTTTTCCCTAAGGGTTTTTCTAGGGACGATTTATCTGAAAATGTTATGTTCATTATGTTGTGAATTTCTTTTCGTATTTTTGTAAGTGAATTTGCAATTGTGTTATTTTTTGATATTAGTCGTGAATTAATTTTTTGATAGTTTAATAATTGTTTACGATAGGAGATTAATAATTGGTGGCCGCAATAGGAATTTTCACACCTTCATTTTTTTTATAGTCTATCTTTTCCATTCAACATGGGAATTACTATAGAGCTTCCCAATTATGTTTTGAATAGATAACAATGGATGGTTTTATACGTGGTCATCTTCTCTCTATGACTATGGAGAAAACCTATGCTTAAACCTTTCTACCACAGATTTATACAAGAAAATTATTGGATTAGATTGCTTATCCCTCTAAAAAATAAATAGATCTTCGATCTGTAAACAATTGGGGTTTATTGTTTCATTTATTGATTTAATTTATATAGTGATATTCTTTTGGAAAATCTTGAATTTGGCAATGGTAATTAAAAATATTTATTATGGATTTTACATTTTGTTGATCTACTACTACTTTCATTTATGCATTTTAGAGGTGTGGGTATGTTAGTGTAGAAGAACTTTAAAGTTCATTTAATAACACATTCTTATACAAAAATAGAAGGGTAATAATGATATATTTTTGTTTATGGAAAATTTATGGTTGACTAAAACTAAAATGAAGATGAGAAAATTGATCTCTTGCTTCTAATATTCCCTGCTAATGTGCATCACAACATCTTGGTAAATATTCTTCCAAGATCCCACTGAGTCCAACGCCATGCTTGCAACTTTCATTATTTGGTGTTTTCTAATGCCTTTTTTGATATGATTAAATTTCCATCAATAACCACTTAAGAAATGTTTGCTAATTCCAAAGAATCTGGAACACATACCTATTGCTAAATTGTAGTAATATTCTTCAAACAATCACATGGCTAGCAAAGAGGTTCTTTATAGTCTAGAGAGTTTAGTTTGGTTGTGGTAGAATTCACCAGTTCCATACAATTGCAACTACCAGATCTGAGAAAATTCCTCTATAATTTTTATGCTGTAATCATTGGATGTTCATATACTATTGCAAAGGTCCCATTTTTGGATGGGCTCAGAGGACTTTAGCAAATTTTAGGAAGGGTTTGACATTTATACATGCCAATTAGATCTTGTTGAAACAATTTAAATCATTTTGGAGAAGAGCATTTTGTGCATATCCTACAATCCATTCATTCCACAAAGCTACATTTCTTTGAAGAATCAAATCAAACAGTTCAATTGGCTTGTCTTTACTTCCACATTTTCTAGATCATTTCCAACTGATATTTGACAATAAACCTCTTTTTCTCCTAGTTTCGTTGATGCCTATATTCTATTTAGAAGCTCCCATTGTCATTTCTTATAAAATAATTATTGGGTCAGAAGGTTAAGCAACAATTTTTAATGTGGATGCACATCCATTTGACACACTAGTACATTTGGGGGTCATTTTCAACCAAAAGTTCCCATGGCAGGCCAATTTGGCTTGTCAAATTCATTTAAAAAAAGGTTCTTGATAACGTTGAAATTTTGATGATAGTTAAGTTTAGTGTCAAAATTTTGATGTTGTTGGGGTTATAAACAAAAAAAAGAAAACTAAAACTTCATTTATTCACGTGGCAAAGTGCAGGCACGCAGGAGGGAGGTTTCATGAATATTTTTATAGCGTCATTAAAGGTAAGGGTTTTCAGAAAATAATTTGCTTAAGTGCATTCATCACATTATCTAGGAGGAAATTAGTATTTCATGATTCATGCTATTTGCAAGTCCAAATGCAAGGTTGAGACCATAACCAAGAATGGATGATCCACTAGGAAATGAGATAAGCTGAACAATCCGAGATGCATGAAGTTCCTTCCCCTCTATTCATCAAAAGTTTGTCGATCAATTGGAATGCCTTTCAGTAAATAGTAGAGATATTCTTTGACTTGATCAACTAGCCATGGATATATAGGGGTTCAACTGATAACACTTCAATTCAATAGGTTCTACTTATTGCTTTGCTTCATAATATGCCAAGTCTTTCACAGAACAACAGGATCTGGATATGGACCCTAGTGAAGAAGGAATGTCATGGACCCCATGGATATTTAGGGTAATATTGGTGATGCAAGTAGGGCACAAACCATGTTCCAAGCACAAACCCTAAGGAATCACCAATATGATTTGCTGATGTAACACAAAACATTTATCTCAACAAGATGAATAATAGGAATCAGGCAAAATAGACTCACCTTTAGGATTGATAACGATATTCTCAGATTTCAAAAATCACTCATTACAACTCTCAGATTTTACAATAGAAACTAACTATAAATCATAGTTCACATCTACAATCTCTGATGCATCTGCAACCTTACTATAACACCTTTCTTGGCAATAAACCCCTTTTGTTTATCTCTTATCAATGACACCCATAGACTTGCATTTAAATCAATTCTGATTTTTTGAAGTACAATACTCTTGATATTTGAGGTTTGAACTCAATGCTTCTTCAGAAAGATTTTACAGTATAAACATAATCAACTCACATATTCATTTCAGACACTCATACAATCTGAACAAAAATATAAAATATTGCTGCTATCATATATCTCAATCTTTGTATCATTGACTCCTTAGACTTTTCTCATTTGCAAAGATACATGACAAAAATATCGTAATCGTCTTCTAAACTCCAGTATCTTTCCTATTCTACTCTTTCAAAGGGTTCTTCAACATCCCATGAATGACTGCAACCCTCCAAACACCATGTAGATTATACTCAAGCCTTTGTCACATTTCTTGGATGTTGATTCATTGCATTTTGCATGCAACAATAGATACTCATTAATTCTTGGTCCATTCCTTATAGGAATTCGGGTTATGGTGTAGAACCATGGGAGGGGAATTTTACATAACAAAAAAAGACCCTTTAAACCTTCCCTAATCTCTACACAAAGAAAACATGCACTCATTGTGGCACTTTTATCTGAAAGTGTGTAGAATTTATTGTTTATATAGTGAGCATTGACATCGACCTTGGTAATAACCCCAAAGATACTTGGTATCCATTTAACATCAAAATTAATTCTACCTCCATTTCCCTATATATGAAACTTAAGACTCATCACAACCATGAGATAAGGGAGAAGATATTAGGACTATAGTTAAATACTAGTACACAAGTAGATTTAAAAAAAAGGGAGAGACTTTTATTATACAAAACCACACACACCATACCCTTTACCTTTCTTCTCTATATATCTCATTTTCTATTTTCTTCATGAGATTCATTGCTTATATAATAGAAGACCTTTCAAACCCCCATAGAGTTCGTCCAAGATGGTTGACCTTCCATCTTCTACAAAACTGTCATTTTGCAAAAAATGTTGACAACAACATTTTTCTGACAACTTTACATTTTTTACACATTTTTTACAATTTGCTTCTTTTGCTAAATCATGCCTATTTGACACCATATATAGGTCGAACATGCTCTCAATTTACATGTTTAATTCATTTGTGACCTTGCATGATATTTTAATACCCCTCGAGGCCTTTGACCAACTTTGACTGATCCTTGACCAACCTTCCATCAAAATTGTGATTGCAGATTATATTATCATTAAGACTTGGTCTAGTAAAATAGGAATTTGGATTTTAGTTAATAGAAGGAAGAGCAAGATTTACATCCTTAAGTATAATTCATTCATTGTTTCTATAGTAGTTTCTAACTTTAATCCCTAGTAAACTCTTGCATTTTTCTACATGCTGGAAGAAGATAAGATCTTCAAAAATAGGATTATCCATACTCCAATTGTCATCCCTAAACTTGATCCTCCTTCCATTACAAAGATTCCATCTTTTTCCTTGCTTAACATGTTCTTATCTTTATGGATACTGTTCTAGATCTAGTAACCGTTAATCCAAACATTGAAATAGAGGTAATCCTCAAGGTTAGGAGCTGCAAAGACATACTTTTTCTTAATTAGGGAGTTCCATTCTTTTTGCTCTTCAAATATTCTCTAAATTTTTTTAGAGAGAAGAAAATTTTTAATCATTCTGATAGTGTTGATGCCAATACATTCCTTCTTATTTGGTTTGTAGGCATTTTCCTAAGACACTAACAAAAATGAACCTTCTCTTCTATGTCCATCCAAAGAAACTTCCCCTAGATTTTTTAGTTATATTAGCATACTTAGCAAGAATAGAGAAAAGGATTAATGCATGCACATGCATATTTTGGTGGATAGACTTCAAAAGTTGGATTTTCCCAGCTTGACTTAAAAGGGCTCCTTTCTAACCAGTCAACTTGTTATTAATTTTGTGAATACTGGAATTCCAAAAAGAATTAAAATGCTTGATCCCTAATGGAAGACCAAGATAGGAAAAAGAAAAAATCAATTTTACCATCAAGGATTTTAGATATTCTTTTTTGTCTCTCCTGTAGATTATTGATAAAGAAAATGGAACTTTTGGTCCAATTGATAAGTTGGCCCATTGAAATAAGTGTAGGAAGAAAGAGAAATCTTAATTTTTTTTGCCTCTTTGACAAAATCCATTTGCATCATGATAGTTCCATCAAAAAATTGCTTGTGGAAATAAGGAGAAAAATTAGAAAAATGTTGGAGACCTTAAATATTTCCATCCTGAACAAATCTTCCAATATGTCTGCCTAAAGGTTCCACCATGATATTAAAAAAGATAGGAGAAACAGTGTCACCTTTTTTGATACTACATGAAACTTTGAAGAAATTAGAAGACATGCCATTCATGAACACAATAGTAGACGAAGTAGGAAAATTTAATTTTATGAATTTCTGACTGAAACCAAGTTCGTACTCAAGTTGATAGTGGTGCACATGAGATATCCATACATATAAACTGCAACCCTTTCCTAGGTTGAAGAACATTCATTTATAGGCTATATCTCTTGACCTTACATATTCATTCCTACTTGTTCGATCAAATCAAAACTCTGACTCTTGACCTTCCAAATTTGCAAAAAAAGTTGCTCAGCAACAATATTTGTTGCATGACAACTTTTTGTTAATTTTTGCAACTTTTCCATATTTCTAATCAAATGTCTTCCAATGCCTTCCAAAGTGATAAAATTACATATGCAAATGTATGTATGTAT